>CADCXT010002382.1:0-50281 GCA_902806775.1 Microtus agrestis | reverse complement strand
GTTTCTCAGTTCAGTGTAACACACGTACGTTTCTCAAAATATCATTTCTTGAAATTAATACACATTCATTTTTTTCTAATCTTAACCCAAACCCTAAACCTAACACTAACCCTAACACCTAAGCCTAAGCCTAACAATTACCCTAACCCTGACGCTAACCATAATCCGAACCCTAGAAATTCATACACTTTTCAACAAGGTGATTATCTTACAAAGTAAAGCTTCTACAGAGAAAAGGAAGACTGTTCTCATTTCTAACTATACTTTGACATATCTCCAAAAAGAAAGTATCATTTCAGTGAAACACATGTGCGTTTCACACAAAAGCATTTCAAGAAATTCATAAATATTCTTTTTTCTAACCCTAACCCTGACCCTAACACTAACCCTAACACTAACCCTAACCCTTACCCTAACCATAACCCTAACCCTAAGCCTAAGCCTAACCCTCACCGCACCTAACCCTATCCCTAACCCTAGAAATTCATACACTTTCAAAACAAGGTGATTATCTTTCAAAGTAAAGTTTCTACAGAGAAAAGGAAGACTGTTCTCATTTCTAACTACACTTTGACATATCTCCAACAACAACGTATCATTTCAGAGAAACACATGTGCGTTTCACACAAAAGCATTTCATGAAATTCATACACTTTCAAAACAACATGATTATCATTCAAGGTAAAGCTTCTACAGACACAAGGAACACTGTTCTAATTTTTGACAATACATTGACATATCGCAAACAAAGGCTTCTCAGTTCACTGTAACGCACGTAGCGTTTCTCACAAAAGCATTTCATGAAATTCTTATGCTTTCAAAAGAACGCGATTATCTTTCAAAGTAAAGCATCTACAGAGAAAAGGAACACAGTTCTCATTCTAAAAATTTGTGACATTTCACACACAATGGCTTCTAATTTCAGTGTAATACATTTGCGTTTCTCACAAAAGCAAAAATTCATACACTTTCAAAGAACGTGATTATCTTTCAAAGTAAAGATTCTACAGAGAAAAGGAAGACTGTTCTCATTTCTAATTATACTTTGACATAACTCCAACAACAATGTATCATTTCCGAGAAACACATGTGCCTTTCACACAAAAGCATTTCATGAAATTCATGCATATTCTTTTTTTTAACCCTAAATTAACCTTAACACTAACCCTAACTCTAACCCTAAGCCTAACCCTTACCCTAACTTTAGAAATTCATACACTTTCAACAAGGTGATTATCTTACAAAGTAAAGCTTCGACAGGGAAAAGGAAGACTGTTGTCATTTCTAATTATACTTTGACATAACTGCATTAACAAAGTATCATTTAAGAGAAACACATGTGCGTTTAACAAAAAAGCATTACATGAAATTCATACATATTATTTTTTTCTATCCCTAACCCTAACCCTAACACTAACCCTAATTCTAACCCCTAATCCTAAGCCTAACCGTAACCCTAACCCTAAGCCTAACGCTTACCCTAACCCTAACCATAACCTTAACCCTAATCCTAAACCTAGAATTGATACACTTTCAAACAAATTGATTATCTTTCAAATAAAGCCTCTATAGAGAAAAGGAAGACTGTTCTCATTTCTAAATATACTGTGACATATCTCCAACAACAATGTATCATTTCAGAGAAAAACATGTGCGTTTCACAGAAAAGCATTTCAGGAAATTCATACCTGTTCTTTTTTTTCTAACCCTAACCCTAACACTAACCCTAACAATAACCCTAAACATAAGCCTAACCCTAACCCTAAGTCTAAACCTTACCCTAACCCTAGAAATTCATACACTTTCAAGACAAGGTGATAATCTTTCAAAGTAAAGCTTCTACAGAGAAAAGGAAGACTGTTTTCATTTCTAAGTATACTTTGAAATAACTCCAACAACAATGTATCAATTCAGAGAAACACATGTGCATTTCACACAAAAGCATTTCATGAAATTCATACATATTCTTTTTTTCTAACCCTAACCCAAACCCTAACCCTAAGTCTAAGCCTATGTAAGCCTAACCCTAACCCTAAACCGAACCCTAACCCTTACCCTAACCCTAACCCTAACCCTAAACCTAGAAATTCATACACTTTCAAAATAAGGTGAATATCTGTCAAAGTAAAGCTTCTACAGAGAAAAGGAAGACTGTTCTCATTTCTAACTATGCTTGGACATATCTCCAACAACAATCTATCATTTCAGAGAAACACATGTGCGTTTCACAAAAAGAATTTCATTAAATTCATACACTTTCAAAAGAACATATTTATCATTCAAAGTAAAGCTTCTACAGAGACAAGGAACACTGTTCTAACTTTTCACAATATTTTGACACATCACAATAAAAGGTTTCTCAGTTCAGTGTAACACACGTACGTTTCTCAAAATATCATTTCTTGAAATTAATACACATTCATTTTTTTCTAATCTTAACCCAAACCCTAAACCTAACACTAACCCTAACACTAAGCCTAAGCCTAACAATTACCCTAACCCTGACGCTAACCATAATCCGAACCCTAGAAATTCATACACTTTCAACAAGGTGATTATCTTACAAAGTAAAGCTTCTACAGAGAAAAGGAAGACTGTTCTCATTTCTAACTATACTTTGACATATCTCCAAAAAGAAAGTATCATTTCAGTGAAACACATGTGCGTTTCACACAAAAGCATTTCAAGAAATTCATAAATATTCTTTTTTTTCTAACCCCTAACCCTGACCCTAACACTAACCCTAACACTAACCCTAACCCTTACCCTAACCATAACCCTAACCCTAAGCCTAAGCCTAACCCTTACCGTACCCTAACCCTAACCCTAACCCTAGAAATTCATACACTTTCAAAACAAGGTGATTATCTTTCAAAGTAAAGTTTCTACAGAGAAAAGGAAGACTGTTCTCATTTCTAACTACACTTTGACATATCTCCAACAACAACGTATCATTTCAGAGAAACACATGTGCGTTTCACACAAAAGCATTTCATGAAATTCATACACTTTCAAAACAACATGATTATCATTCAAGGTAAAGCTTCTACAGACACAAGGAACACTGTTCTAATTTTTGACAATACATTGACATATCGCAAACAAAGGCTTCTCAGTTCACTGTAACGCACGTGCGTTTCTCACAAAAGCATTTCATGAAATTCTTATGCTTTCAAAAGAACGCGATTATCTTTCAAAGTAAAGCATCTACAGAGAAAAGGAACACAGTTCTCATTCTAAAAATTTGTGACATTTCACACACAATGGCTTCTAATTTCAGTGTAATACATTTGCGTTTCTCACAAAAGCAAAAATTCATACACTTTCAAAGAACGTGATTATCTTTCAAAGTAAAGATTCTACAGAGAAAAGGAAGACTGTTCTCATTTCTAATTATACTTTGACATAACTCCAACAACAATGTATCATTTCCGAGAAACACATGTGCCTTTCACACAAAAGCATTTCATGAAATTCATGCATATTCTTTTTTTTAACCCTAAATTAACCTTAACACTAACCCTAACTCTAACCCTAAGCCTAACCCTTACCCTAACTTGAGAAATTCATACACTTTCAACAAGGTGATTATCTTACAAAGTAAAGCTTCGACAGGGAAAAGGAAGACTGTTGTCATTTCTAATTATACTTTGACATAACTGCATTAACAAAGTATCATTTAAGAGAAACACATGTGCGTTTAACAAAAAGCATTACATGAAATTCATACATATTATTTTTTTCTATCCCTAACACTAACCCTAACACTAACCCTAATTCTAACCCTAATCCTAAGCCTAACCGTAACCCTAACCCTAAGCCTAACGCTTACCCTAACCCTAACCATAACCTTAACCCTAATCCTAAACCTAGAATTGATACACTTTCAAACAAATTGATTATCTTTCAAATAAAGCCTCTATAGAGAAAAGGAAGACTGTTCTCATTTCTAAATATACTGTGACATATCTCCAACAACAATGTATCATTTCAGAGAAAAACATGTGCGTTTCACAGAAAAGCATTTCAGGAAATTCATACCTGTTCTTTTTTTCTAACCCTAACCCTAACACTAACCGTAACAATAACCCTAAACATAAGCCTAACCCTAACCCTAAGTCTAAACCTTACCCTAACCATAGAAATTCATACACTTTCAAGACAAGGTGATAATCTTTCAAAGTAAAGCTTCTACAGAGAAAAGGAAGACTGTTTTCATTTCTAACTATACTTTGACATATCTCCAAAAAGAATGTATCATTTCAGTGAAACACATGTGCGTTTCACACAAAAGCATTTCAACCCCCCAAACCCCAAAAAAAACCCCCAAAACAAGGATTATCTTTCAAAGTAAAGTTTCTACAGAGAAAAGGAAGACTGTTCTCATTTCTAACTACACTTTGACATTTTAATTCAAAAACAAATCATTAATTAAAAAAAACCATATGCGTTCACAAAAAAGCATTTCATGAAATTCATACATATTCTTTTTTTCTAACCCTAACCCAAACCCTAACCCTAAGTCTAAGCCTATGTAAGCCTAACCTAACCCTAAACCGAACCCTAACCCTTACCCTAACCCTAACCCTAACCCTAAACCTAGAAATTCATACACTTTCAAAATAAGGTGAATATCTGTCAAAGTAAAGCTTCTACAGAGAAAAGGAAGACTGTTCTCATTTCTAACTATGCTTGGACATATCTCCAACAACAATCTATCATTTCAGAGAAACACATGTGCGTTTCACAAAAAGAATTTCATTAAATTCATACACTTTCAAAAGAACATATTTATCATTCAAAGTAAAGCTTCTACAGAGACAAGGAACACTGTTCTAACTTTTCACAATATTTTGACACATCACAATAAAAGGTTTCTCAGTTCAGTGTAACACACGTACGTTTCTCAAAATATCATTTCTTGAAATTAATACACGTTCATTTTTTCTAATCTTAACCGAAACCCTAAACCTAACACTAACCCTAACACTAAGCCTAAGCCTAACAATTACCCCTAACCCTGACGCTAACCATAATCCGAACCCTAGAAATTCATACACTTTCAACAAGGTGATTATCTTACAAAGTAAAGCTTCTACAGAGAAAAGGAAGACTGTTCTCATTTCTAACTATACTTTGACATATCTCCAAAAAGAAAGTATCATTTCAGTGAAACACATGTGCGTTTCACACAAAAGCATTTCAAGAAATTCATAAATATTCTTTTTTTTCTAACCCTAACCCTGACCCTAACACTAACCCTAACACTAACCCTAACCCTTACCCTAACCATAACCCTAACCCTAAGCCTAAGCCTAACCCTTACGTACCCTAACCCTATCCCTAACCCTAGAAATTCATACACTTTCAAAACAAGGTGATTATCTTTCAAAGTAAAGCTTCTACAGAGAAAAGGAAGACTGTTCTCATTTCTAACTACACTTTGACATATCTCCAACAACAACGTATCATTTCAGAGAAACACATGTGCGTTTCACACAAAAGCATTTCATGAAATTCATACACTTTCAAAACAACATGATTATCATTCAAGGTAAAGCTTCTACAGACACAAGGAACACTGTTCTAATTTTTGACAATACATTGACATATCGCAAACAAAGGCTTCTCAGTTCACTGTAACGCACGCATGCGTTTCTCACAAAAGCATTTCATGAAATTCTTATGCTTTCAAAAGAACGCGATTATCTTTCAAAGTAAAGCATCTACAGAGAAAAGGAACACAGTTCTCATTCTAAAAATTTGTGACATTTCACACACAATGGCTTCTAATTTCAGTGTAATACATTTGCGTTTCTCACAAAAGCAAAAATTCATACACTTTCAAAGAACGTGATTATCTTTCAAAGTAAAGATTCTACAGAGAAAAGGAAGACTGTTCTCATTTCTAATTATACTTTGACATAACTCCAACAACAATGTATCATTTCAGAGAAACACATGTGCCTTTCACACAAAAGCATTTCATGAAATTCATGCATATTCTTTTTTTAACCCTAAATTAACCTTAACACTAACCCTAACTCTAACCCTAAGCCTAACCCTTACCCTAACTTTAGAAATTCATACACTTTCAACAAGGTGATTATCTTACAAAGTAAAGCTTCGACAGGGAAAAGGAAGACTGTTGTCATTTCTAATTATACTTTGACATAACTGCATTAACAAAGTATCATTTAAGAGAAACACATGTGCGTTTAACAAAAAAGCATTACATGAAATTCATACATATTATTTTTTTCTATCCCTAACACTAACCCTAACACTAACCCTAATTCTAACCCTAATCCTAAGCCTAACCGTAACCCTAACCCTAAGCCTAACGCTTACCCTAACCCTAACCATAACCTTAACCCTAATCCTAAACCTAGAATTGATACACTTTCAAACAAATTGATTATCTTTCAAATAAAGCCTCTATAGAGAAAAGGAAGACTGTTCTCATTTCTAAATATACTGTGACATATCTCCAACAACAATGTATCATTTCAGAGAAAAACATGTGCGTTTCACAGAAAAGCATTTCAGGAAATTCATACCTGTTCTTTTTTTTCTAACCCTAACCCTAACACTAACCCTAACAATAACCCTAAACATAAGCCTAACCCTAACCCTAAGTCTAAACCTTACCCTAACCCTAGAAATTCATACACTTTCAAGACAAGGTGATAATCTTTCAAAGTAAAGCTTCTACAGAGAAAAGGAAGACTGTTTTCATTTCTAAGTATACTTTGAAATAACTCCAACAACAATGTATCAATTCAGAGAAACACATGTGCATTTCACACAAAAGCATTTCATGAAATTCATACATATTCTTTTTTCTAACCCTAACCCAAACCCTAACCCTAAGTCTAAGCCTATGTAAGCCTAACCCTAACCCTAAACCGAACCCTAACCCTTACCCTAACCCTAACCCTAACCCTAAACCTAGAAATTCATACACTTTCAAAATAAGGTGAATATCTGTCAAAGTAAAGCTTCTACAGAGAAAAGGAAGACTGTTCTCATTTCTAACTATGCTTGGACATATCTCCAACAACAATCTATCATTTCAGAGAAACACATGTGCGTTTCACAAAAAGAATTTCATTAAATTCATACACTTTCAAAAGAACATATTTATCATTCAAAGTAAAGCTTCTACAGAGACAAGGAACACTGTTCTAACTTTTCACAATATTTTGACACATCACAATAAAAGGTTTCTCAGTTCAGTGTAACACACGTACGTTTCTCAAAATATCATTTCTTGAAATTAATACACATTCATTTTTTTCTAATCTTAACCCAAACCCTAAACCTAACACTAACCCTAACACTAAGCCTAAGCCTAACAATTACCCTAACCCTGACGCTAACCATAATCCGAACCCTAGAAATTCATACACTTTCAACAAGGTGATTATCTTACAAAGTAAAGCTTCTACAGAGAAAAGGAAGACTGTTCTCATTTCTAACTATACTTTGACATATCTCCAAAAAGAAAGTATCATTTCAGTGAAACACATGTGCGTTTCACACAAAAGCATTTCAAGAAATTCATAAATATTCTTTTTTTTTTAACCCTAACCCTGACCCTAACACTAACCCTAACACTAACCCTAACCCTTACCCTAACCATAACCCTAACCCTAAGCCTAAGCCTAACCCTTACCGTACCCTAACCCTATCCCTAACCCTAGAAATTCATACACTTTCAAAACAAGGTGATTATCTTTCAAAGTAAAGTTTCTACAGAGAAAAGGAAGACTGTTCTCATTTCTAACTACACTTTGACATATCTCCAACAACAACGTATCATTTCAGAGAAACACATGTGCGTTTCACACAAAAGCATTTCATGAAATTCATACACTTTCAAAACAACATGATTATCATTCAAGGTAAAGCTTCTACAGACACAAGGAACACTGTTCTAATTTTTGACAATACATTGACATATCGCAAACAAAGGCTTCTCAGTTCACTGTAACGCACGTATGCGTTTCTCACAAAAGCATTTCATGAAATTCTTATGCTTTCAAAAGAACGCGATTATCTTTCAAAGTAAAGCATCTACAGAGAAAAGGAACACAGTTCTCATTCTAAAAATTTGTGACATTTCACACACAATGGCTTCTAATTTCAGTGTAATACATTTGCGTTTCTCACAAAAGCAAAAATTCATACACTTTCAAAGAACGTGATTATCTTTCAAAGTAAAGATTCTACAGAGAAAAGGAAGACTGTTCTCATTTCTAATTATACTTTGACATAACTCCAACAACAATGTATCATTTCAGAGAAACACATGTGCCTTTCACACAAAAGCATTTCATGAAATTCATGCATATTCTTTTTTTTAACCCTAAATTAACCTTAACACTAACCCTAACTCTAACCCTAAGCCTAACCCTTACCCTAACTTTAGAAATTCATACACTTTCAACAAGGTGATTATCTTACAAAGTAAAGCTTCGACAGGGAAAAGGAAGACTGTTGTCATTTCTAATTATACTTTGACATAACTGCATTAACAAAGTATCATTTAAGAGAAACACATGTGCGTTTAACAAAAAAGCATTACATGAAATTCATACATATTATTTTTTTCTATCCCTAACCCTAACCCTAACACTAACCCTAATTCTAACCCTAATCCTAAGCCTAACCGTAACCCTAACCCTAAGCCTAACGCTTACCCTAACCCTAACCATAACCTTAACCCTAATCCTAAACCTAGAATTGATACACTTTCAAACAAATTGATTATCTTTCAAATAAAGCCTCTATAGAGAAAAGGAAGACTGTTCTCATTTCTAAATATACTGTGACATATCTCCAACAACAATGTATCATTTCAGAGAAAAACATGTGCGTTTCACAGAAAAGCATTTCAGGAAATTCATACCTGTTCTTTTTTTCTAACCCTAACCCTAACACTAACCGTAACAATAACCCTAAACATAAGCCTAACCCTAACCCTAAGTCTAAACCTTACCCTAACCCTAGAAATTCATACACTTTCAAGACAAGGTGATAATCTTTCAAAGTAAAGCTTCTACAGAGAAAAGGAAGACTGTTTTCATTTCTAAGTATACTTTGAAATAACTCCAACAACAATGTATCAATTCAGAGAAACACATGTGCATTTCACACAAAAGCATTTCATGAAATTCATACATATTCTTTTTTCTAACCCTAACCCAAACCCTAACCCTAAGTCTAAGCCTATGTAAGCCTAACCCTAACCCTAAACCGAACCCTAACCCTTACCCTAACCCTAACCCTAACCCTAAACTTAGAAATTCATACACTTTCAAAATAAGGTGAATATCTGTCAAAGTAAAGCTTCTACAGAGAAAAGGAAGACTGTTCTCATTTCTAACTATGCTTGGACATATCTCCAACAACAATCTATCATTTCAGAGAAACACATGTGCGTTTCACAAAAAGAATTTCATTAAATTCATACACTTTCAAAAGAACATATTTATCATTCAAAGTAAAGCTTCTACAGAGACAAGGAACACTGTTCTAACTTTTCACAATATTTTGACACATCACAATAAAAGGTTTCTCAGTTCAGTGTAACACACGTACGTTTCTCAAAATATCATTTCTTGAAATTAATACACATTCATATTTTTCTAATCTTAACCCAAACCCTAAACCTAACACTAACCCTAACACTAAGCCTAAGCCTAACAATTACCCTAACCCTGACGCTAACCATAACCGAACCCTAGAAATTCATACACTTTCAACAAGGTGATTATCTTACAAAGTAAAGCTTCTACAGAGAAAAGGAAGACTGTTCTCATTTCTAACTATACTTTGACATATCTCCAAAAAGAAAGTATCATTTCAGTGAAACACATGTGCGTTTCACACAAAAGCATTTCAAGAAATTCATAAATATTCTTTTTTTCTAACCCTAACCCTGACCCTAACACTAACCCTAACACTAACCCTAACCCTTACCCTAACCATAACCCTAACCCTAAGCCTAAGCCTAACCCTTACCATACCCTAACCCTAACCCTAACCCTAGAAATTCATACACTTTCAAAACAAGGTGATTATCTTTCAAAGTAAAGTTTCTACAGAGAAAAGGAAGACTGTTCTCATTTCTAACTACACTTTGACATATCTCCAACAACAACGTATCATTTCAGAGAAACACATGTGCGTTTCACACAAAAGCATTTCATGAAATTCATACACTTTCAAAACAACATGATTATCATTCAAGGTAAAGCTTCTACAGACACAAGGAACACTGTTCTAATTTTTGACAATACATTGACATATCGCAAACAAAGGCTTCTCAGTTCACTGTAACGCACGTGCGTTTCTCACAAAAGCATTTCATGAAATTCTTATGCTTTCAAAAGAACGCGATTATCTTTCAAAGTAAAGCATCTACAGAGAAAAGGAACACAGTTCTCATTCTAAAAATTTGTGACATTTCACACACAATGGCTTCTAATTTCAGTGTAATACATTTGCGTTTCTCACAAAAGCAAAAATTCATACACTTTCAAAGAACGTGATTATCTTTCAAAGTAAAGATTCTACAGAGAAAAGGAAGACTGTTCTCATTTCTAATTATACTTTGACATAACTCCAACAACAATGTATCATTTCCGAGAAACACATGTGCCTTTCACACAAAAGCATTTCATGAAATTCATGCATATTCTTTTTTTTAACCCTAAATTAACCTTAACACTAACCCTAACTCTAACCCTAAGCCTAACCCTTACCCTAACTTTAGAAATTCATACACTTTCAACAAGGTGATTATCTTACAAAGTAAAGCTTCGACAGGGAAAAGGAAGACTGTTGTCATTTCTAATTATACTTTGACATAACTGCATTAACAAAGTATCATTTAAGAGAAACACATGTGCGTTTAACAAAAAGCATTACATGAAATTCATACATATTATTTTTTTCTATCCCTAACACTAACCCTAACACTAACCCTAATTCTAACCCTAATCCTAAGCCTAACCGTAACCCTAACCCTAAGCCTAACGCTTACCCTAACCCTAACCATAACCTTAACCCTAATCCTTAACCTAGAATTGATACACTTTCAAACAAATTGATTATCTTTCAAATAAAGCCTCTATAGAGAAAAGGAAGACTGTTCTCATTTCTAAATATACTGTGACATATCTCCAACAACAATGTATCATTTCAGAGAAAAACATGTGCGTTTCACAGAAAAGCATTTCAGGAAATTCATACCTGTTCTTTTTTTCTAACCCTAACCCTAACACTAACCGTAACAATAACCCTAAACATAAGCCTAAACCTAACCCTAAGTCTAAACCTTACCCTAACCATAGAAATTCATACACTTTCAAGACAAGGTGATAATCTTTCAAAGTAAAGCTTCTACAGAGAAAAGGAAGACTGTTTTCATTTCTAAGTATACTTTGAAATAACTCCAACAACAATGTATCAATTCAGAGAAACACATGTGCATTTCACACAAAAGCATTTCATGAAATTCATACATATTCTTTTTTCTAACCCTAACCCAAACCCTAACCCTAAGTCTAAGCCTATGTAAGCCCTAACCCTAACCCTAAACCGAACCCTAACCCTTACCCTAACCCTAACCCTAACCCTAAACCTAGAAATTCATACACTTTCAAAATAAGGTGAATATCTGTCAAAGTAAAGCTTCTACAGAGAAAAGGAAGACTGTTCTCATTTCTAACTATACTTTGACATATCTCCAAAAAGAAAGTATCATTTCAGTGAAACACATGTGCGTTTCACACAAAAGCATTTCAAGAAATTCATAAATATTCTTTTTTTTCTAACCCTAACCCTGACCCTAACACTAACCCTAACACTAACCCTAACCCTTACCCTAACCATAACCCTAACCCTAAGCCTAAGCCTAACCCTTACCGTACCCTAACCCTAACCCTAACCCTAGAAATTCATACACTTTCAAAACAAGGTGATTATCTTTCAAAGTAAAGTTTCTACAGAGAAAAGGAAGACTGTTCTCATTTCTAACTACACTTTGACATATCTCCAACAACAACGTATCATTTCAGAGAAACACATGTGCGTTTCACACAAAAGCATTTCATGAAATTCATACACTTTCAAAACAACATGATTATCATTCAAGGTAAAGCTTCTACAGACACAAGGAACACTGTTCTAATTTTTGACAATACATTGACATATCGCAAACAAAGGCTTCTCAGTTCACTGTAACGCACGTGCGTTTCTCACAAAAGCATTTCATGAAATTCTTATGCTTTCAAAAGAACGCGATTATCTTTCAAAGTAAAGCATCTACAGAGAAAAGGAACACAGTTCTCATTCTAAAAATTTGTGACATTTCACACACAATGGCTTCTAATTTCAGTGTAATACATTTGCGTTTCTCACAAAAGCAAAAATTCATACACTTTCAAAGAACGTGATTATCTTTCAAAGTAAAGCTTCAACAGAGAAAAGGAAGACTGTTGTCATTTCTAATTATACTTTGACATAACTGCATTAACAACGTATCATTGAAGAGAAACACATGTGCGTTTAACAAAAAAGCATTTCATGAAATTCATATTCTTTTTTTTCTATCCCTAAACCTAACCCTAACACTAACACTAATTCTAACCCTAATTCTAAGCCTAACCCTAACCCTAACCCTAAGCCTAAAGCTTACCCTAACCCTAACCCTAACCCTAACCCTAACCCTAACCCTAACCCGAACAATAACCCTTACCCTAACCCTAACCCTAACCCTAAACCTAGAAATTCATACACTTTCAAAATAAGGTGAATATCTGTCAAAGTAAAGCTTCTACAGAGAAAAGGAAGACTGTTCTCATTTCTAACTATGCTTGGACATATCTCCAACAACAATCTATCATTTCAGAGAAACACATGTGCGTTTCACAAAAAAAGAATTTCATTATATTCATACACTTTCAAAAGAACATATTTATCATTCAAAGTAAAGCTTCTACAGAGACAAGGAACACTGTTCTAACTTTTCACAATATTTTGACACATCGCAATAAAAGGCTTCTCAGTTCAGTGTAACACACGTGCGTTTCTCAAAATATCATTTCTTGAAATTAATACACATTCATTTTTTTCTAATCTTAACCCAAACCCTAAACCTAACACTAAGCCTAACCCTAAGCCTAAGCCTAACAATTACCCTAACCCTGACGCTAACCATAATCCGAACCCTAGAAATGCATACACTTTCTTACAAAGTAAAGCTTCTACAGAGAAAAGGAAGACTGTTCTCATTTCTAACTATACTTTGACATATCTCCAAAAAGAAAGTATCATTTCAGAGAAACACATGTGCGTTTCACACAAAAGCATTTCAAGAAATTCACAAATATTCTTTTTTTTCTAACCCTAACCCTGACCCTAACACTAACCCTAACACTAACCCTAACCCTAACCCTAAACATAACCCTAACCCTAACCATAACCCTAACCCTAAGCCTAACCCTTACCGTACCATAACCATAACCCTTACCCTAGAATTGATACACTTTCAAACAAATTGATTATCTTTCAAAGTAAAGCCTCTACAGAGAAAAGGAAGACTGTTCACATTTCTAAATATACTGTGACATATTTCCAACAACAATGTATCATTTCAGAGAAAAACATGTGCGTTTCACAGAAAAGCATTTCAGGAAATTCATACCTGTTCTTTTTTTCTAACCCTAACCCTAACACTAACCCTAACAATAACCCTAACCATAAGCCTAACCCTAACCCTAAATCTAAACCTTACCCTAACCCTAGAAATTCATACACTTTCAAGACAAGGTTATAATCTTTCAAAGTAAAGCTTCTACAGAGAAAAGGAAGACTGTTCTCATTTCTAACTATACTTTGACAAAACTCCAACAAAAATGTATCAATTCAGAGAAACACATGTGCATTTCACACAAAAGCATTTCATGAAATTCATGCATATTTTTTTTTTCTAACCCTAACCCAAACCCTAACCCTAAGTCTAAGCCTAATTAAGCCTAACCCTAACCCTAACCCGAACCCTAACCCTTACCCTAACCCTAACCCTAACCCTAAACCTAGAAATTCATACACTTTCAAAATAAGGTGAATATCTGTCAAAGTAAAGCTTCTACAGAGAAAAGGAAGACTGTTCTCATTTCTAACTATGCTTGGACATATCTCCAACAACAATCTATCATTTCAGAGAAACACATGTGCGTTTCACAAAAAAGAATTTCATTAAATTCATACACTTTCAAAAGAACATATTTATCATTCAAAGTAAAGCTTCTACAGAGACAAGGAACACTGTTCTAACTTTTCACAATATTTTGACACATCGCAATAAAAGGCTTCTCAGTTCAGTGTAACACACGTGCGTTTCTCAAAATATCATTTCTTGAAATTAATACACATTCATTTTTTTCTAATCTTAACCCAAACCCTAAACCTAACACTAACCCTAACACTAAGCCTAAGCCTAACAATTACCCTAACCCTGACGCTAACCATAATCCGAACCCTAGAAATTCATACACTTTCAACAAGGTGATTATCTTACAAAGTAAAGCTTCTACAGAGAAAAGGAAGACTGTTCTCATTTCTAACTATACTTTGACATATCTCCAAAAAGAACGTATCATTTCAGAGAAACACATGTGCGTTTCACACAAAAGCATTTCAAGAAATTCATAAATATTCTTTTTTTTTCTAACCCTAACCCTGACCCTAACACTAACCCTAACACTAACCCTAACTCTAACCCTAAACATAACCCTAACCCTAACCATAACCCTAACCCTAAGCCTAACCCTTACCGTACCCTAACCATAACCCTAACCCTAGAATTGACACACTTTCAAACAAATTGATTATCTTTCAAAGTAAAGCCTCTACAGAGAAAAGGAAGACTGTTCTCATTTCTAAATATACTGTGACATATCTCCAACAACAATGTATCATTTCAGAGAAAAACATGTGCGTTTCACAGAAAAGCATTTCAGGAAATTCATACCTGTTCTTTTTTCTAACCCTAACCCTAACACTAACCCTAACCATAAGCCTAATAGCTAACCCTAACCCTAAATCTAAACCTTACCCTAACCCTAGAAATTCATATACTTTCAAGACAAGGTAATAATCTTTCAAAGTAAAGCTTCTACAGAGAAAAGGAAGACTGTTCTCATTTCTAACTATACTTTGACATAACGCCAACAACAATGTATCAATTCAGAGAAACACATGTGCATTTCACACAAAAGCATTTCATGAAATTCATACATATTCTTTTTTTCTAACCCTAACCCAAACCCTAACCCTAAGTCTAAGCCTAAGTAAGCCTAACCCTAACCCTAACCCGAACAATAACCCTTACCCTAACCCTAACCCTAACCCTAAACCTAGAAATTCATACACTTTCAAAATAAGGTGAATATCTGTCAAAGTAAAGCTTCTACAGAGAAAAGGAAGACTGTTCTCATTTCTAACTATGCTTGGACATATCTCCAACAACAATCTATCATTTCAGAGAAACACATGTGCGTTTCACAAAAAAAGAATTTCATTATATTCATACACTTTCAAAAGAACATATTTATCATTGAAAGTAAAGCTTCTACAGAGACAAGGAACACTGTTCTAACTTTTCACAATATTTTGACACAACGCAATAAAAGGCTTCTCAGTTCAGTGTAACACACGTGCGTTTCTCAAAATATCATTTCTTGAAATTAATACACATTCATTTTTTTCTAATCTTAACCCAAACCCTAAACCTAACACTAAGCCTAACCCTAAGCCTAAGCCTAACAATTACCCTAACCCTGACGCTAACCATAATCCGAACCCTAGAAATGCATACACTTTCTTACAAAGTAAAGCTTCTACAGAGAAAAGGAAGACTGTTCTCATTTCTAACTATACTTTGACATATCTCCAAAAAGAATCATTTCAGAGAAACACATGTGCGTTTCACACAAAAGCATTTCAAGAAATTCACAAATATTCTTTTTTTTCTAACCCTAACCCTGACCCTAACACTAACCCTAACACTAACCCTAACCCTAACCCTAAACATAACCCTAACCCTAACCATAACCCTAACCCTAAGCCTAACCCTTACCGTACCATAACCATAACCCTAACCCTAGAATTGATACACTTTCAAACAAATTGATTATCTTTCAAAGTAAAGCCTCTACAGAGAAAAGGAAGACTGTTCTCATTTCTAAATATACTGTGACATATTTCCAACAACAATGTATCATTTCAGAGAAAAACATGTGCGTTTCACAGAAAAGCATTTCAGGAAATTCATACCTGTTCTTTTTTTCTAACCCTAACCCTAACACTAACCCTAACAATAACCCTAACCATAAGCCTAACCCTAACCCTAAATCTAAACCTTACCCTAACCCTAGAAATTCATACACTTTCAAGACAAGGTTATAATCTTTCAAAGTAAAGCTTCTACAGAGAAAAGGAAGACTGTTCACATTTCTAATTATACTTTGACAAAACTCCAACAAAAATGTATCAATTCAGAGAAACACATGTGCATTTCACACAAAATCATTTCATGAAATTCATACATATTCTTTTTTTCTAACCCTAACCCAAACCCTAACCCTAAGTCTAAGCCTAATTAAGCCTAACCCTAACCCTAACCCGAACCCTAACCCTTACCCTAACCCTAACCCTAACCCTAAACCTAGAAATTCATACACTTTCAAAATAAGGTGAATATCTGTCAAAGTAAAGCTTCTACAGAGAAAAGGAAGACTGTTCTCATTTCTAACTATGCTTGGACATATCTCCAACAACAATCTATCATTTCAGAGAAACACATGTGCGTTTCACAAAAAGAATTTCATTAAATTCATACACTTTCAAAAGAACATATTTATCATTCAAAGTAAAGCTTCTACAGAGACAAGGAACACTGTTCTAACTTTTCACAATATTTTGACACATCGCAATAAAAGGCTTCTCAGTTCAGTGTAACACACGTGCGTTTCTCAAAATATCATTTCTTGAAATTAATACACATTCATTTTTTTCTAATCTTAACCCAAACCTAAACCTAACACTAACCCTAACACTAAGCCTAAGCCTAACAATTACCCTAACCCTGACGCTAACCATAATCCGAACCCTAGAAATTCATACACTTTCAACAAGGTGATTATCTTACAAAGTAAAGCTTCTACAGAGAAAAGGAAGACTGTTCTCATTTCTAACTATACTTTGACATATCTCCAAAAAGAACGTATCATTTCAGAGAAACACATGTGCGTTTCACACAAAAGCATTTCAAGAAATTCATAAATATTCTTTTTTTTCTAACCCTAACCCTGACCCTAACACTAACCCTAACACTAACCCTAACCCTAACCCTAAACATAACCCTAACCCTAACCATAACCCTAACCCTAAGCCTAACCCTTACCGTACCCTAACCATAACCCTAACCCTAGAATTGATACACTTTCAAACAAATTGATTATCTTTCAAAGTAAAGCCTCTACAGAGAAAAGGAAGACTGTTCTCATTTCTAAATATACTGTGACATATCTCCAACAACAATGTATCATTTCAGAGAAAAACATGTGCGTTTCACAGAAAAGCATTTCAGGAAATTCATACCTGTTCTTTTTTTTCTAACCCTAACCCTAACACTAACCCTAACCATAAGCCTAACCCTAACCCTAAATCTAAACCTTACCCTAACCCTAGAAATTCATACACTTTCAAGACAAGGTGATAATCTTTCAAAGTAAAGCTTCTACAGAGAAAAGGAAGACTGTTCTCATTTCTAACTATACTTTGACATAACTCCAACAACAATGTATCAATTCAGAGAAACACATGTGCATTTCACACAAAAGCATTTCATGAAATTCATACATATTCTTTTTTTCTAACCCTAACCCAAACCCTAACCCTAAGTCTAAGCCTAAGTAAGCCTAACCCTAACCCTAACCCGAACAATAACCCTTACCCTAACCCTAACCCTAACCCTAAACCTAGAAATTCATACACTTTCAAAATAAGGTGAATATCTGTCAAAGTAAAGCTTCTACAGAGAAAAGGAAGACTGTTCTCATTTCTAACTATGCTTGGACATATCTCCAACAACAATCTATCATTTCAGAGAAACACATGTGCGTTTCACAAAAAAGAATTTCATTATATTCATACACTTTCAAAAGAAAATATTTATCATGGAAAGTAAAGCTTCTACAGAGACAAGGAACACTGTTCTAACTTTTCACAATATTTTGACACATCGCAATAAAAGGCTTCTCAGTTCAGTGTAACACACGTGCGTTTCTCAAAATATCATTTCTTGAAATTAATACACATTCATTTTTTTCTAATCTTAACCCAAACCCTAAACCTAACACTAAGCCTAACCCTAAGCCTAAGCCTAACAATTACCCTAACCCTGACGCTAACCATAATCCGAACCCTAGAAATGCATACACTTTCTTACAAAGTAAAGCTTCTACAGAGAAAAGAAAGACTGTTCTCATTTCTAAGTATACTTTGACATATCTCCAAAAAGAATCATTTCAGAGAAACACATGTGCGTTTCACACAAAAGCATTTCAAGAAATTCACAAATATTCTTTTTTTTCTAACCCTAACCCTGACCCTAACACTAACCCTAACACTAACCCTAACCCTAACCCTAAACATAACCCTAACCCTAACCATAACCCTAACCCTAAGCCTAACCCTTACCGTACCATAACCATAACCCTAACCCTAGAATTGATACACTTTCAAACAAATTGATTATCTTTCAAAGTAAAGCCTCTACAGAGAAAAGGAAGACTGTTCTCATTTCTAAATATACTGTGACATATTTCCAACAACAATGTATCATTTCAGAGAAAAACATGTGCGTTTCACAGAAAAGCATTTCAGGAAATTCATACCTGTTCTTTTTTTCTAACCCTAACCCTAACACTAACCCTAACAATAACCCTAACCATAAGCCTAACCCTAACCCTAAATCTAAACCTTACCCCCTAACCATAACCCTAGAAATTCATACACTTTCAAGACAAGGTTATAATCTTTCAAAGTAAAGCTTCTACAGAGAAAAGGAAGACTGTTCTCATTTCTAACTATACTTTGACAAAACTCCAACAACAATGTATCAATTCAGAGAAACACATGTGCATTTCACACAAAAGCATTTCATGAAATTCATACATATTCTTTTTTTCTAACCCTAACCCAAACCCTAACCCTAAGTCTAAGCCTAATTAAGCCTAACCCTAACCCTAACCCGAACCCTAACCCTTACCCTAACCCTAACCCTAACCCTAAACCTAGAAATTCATACACTTTCAAAATAAGGTGAATATCTGTCAAAGTAAAGCTTCTACAGAGAAAAGGAAGACTGTTCTCATTTCTAACTATGCTTGGACATATCTCCAACAACAATCTATCATTTCAGAGAAACACATGTGCGTTTCACAAAAAAGAATTTCATTAAATTCATACACTTTCAAAAGAACATATTTATCATTCAAAGTAAAGCTTCTACAGAGACAAGGAACACTGTTCTAACTTTTCACAATATTTTGACACATCGCAATAAAAGGCTTCTCAGTTCAGTGTAACACACGTGCGTTTCTCAAAATATCATTTCTTGAAATTAATACACATTCATTTTTTTCTAATCTTAACCCAAACCTAAACCTAACACTAACCCTAACACTAAGCCTAAGCCTAACAATTACCCTAACCCTGACGCTAACCATAATCCGAACCCTAGAAATTCATACACTTTCTTTTTTTTTTTTTTCTCAGAGCAGAATCCTAAAATTTTTATTTTTAGTCACAAACATTATGGAAGAAAATTGCACACCAGACCTACCCACATATATTAGAAACAAAATTTTCTTTCTGAAATTCATCACAAAATGTGAAATTTTCATGGTGAATTCTTATATTGTAGATTTGTATCCTGAAAATGTTTTTAAAAATGGCCTGCCCTGATGATAGTAGACTAAACCTCTTTTTTTTTTATTTATTTTATTTTTCTCCATTAACAGCTTCAACTGGGTGTGGGGCAACAGAACCAATCCCAGTACAACCATGGGTGTGGGGTTCCCCATAGTCTCCCCAGGGCGATGGTTCCTGCAATGATCTCTAGGGGGAAACAGCTCCCAACAGATCCCCTCCCCCCTCCCATACAAAGGCAGGCAGCTATCAAGTGGAGAGCACCAGTCAGAGTCAACCATGGTGTCAGAGCAAAGGAGAAGGGACTGAGACAAGGAGAGACCCTCCTCTCGGGTGGTGAAGTGATCCCTCTCTCCTGGGAACAGAGGGGTGCCCGATGACTACTAGGTCGAGTGGGGACCAGGCCTTTTTTTTCCCCTTACCCTTCCTAGGGTTCCCAGGGCCCTGCCTTAGGTTGGGGGATTATCCTGCCATAAGTCGCCCGTCCTTGGAGCTCCTCAAGTAAAAGGCATCTAGCAGGATTAAAGTAAGCAGATCACAGGGTACCCTGTCTTAGGCCATGTGGAGAGCACCCTCATACCTGAACCATGCCATGTTGAGCCGGTTTCTACAACCTCTGTATGGTGTGCTCTTCAGGTGAGGATCCACATTAACTCCCGTCATTGGGTCCCTGCGTCTGTCATTAATGAAAAGACTCTGAAGAGCTCCTCAAACAAAAGATATAATGATATAGTTTTGGCACCAGTAACTCCATCTCCAGATAAGAAGAAAGGGCTTTTTCCCAACCCAGTATTCACCTTTTAGTCTGGCCTATGGAATGACCACATTCCTAAGTGCCTACTCCACATAAAGTTACGTGTGCTGCCTGCCATAAAATTAGGGCAGTGTAAAAGGGCTCAAAATCCAAAATTTTAAAGCTATGCATTAAAACCAAACACTTTACAACATGTGTCAGACTTTACCCATTATCTATAAGCAGTTACAAGTATCATTAGCTCAAATTCAGTAGGAGTACAATGACCTACATTGTTGTTATCATATATCGCCAGTTCCAGCCTCTGGGCAACAGTCACAGGAACCCCCAATTTTCCCCCTTCTTAAGTGAAGAGAGGTTAATATTTTAATTAAAATGAGTTCTGTGTCCCAAGGTTTAAAGCAGTCTGATGTTTAGTCTGCAACTCAGCTCCAAAGCAGACCAGAGTTCAAGCTGCAGAAGCAGTTTAGCATTTGTGCTCCTGGACAGGTGGGGTAGCCAGGGTGACGCGAGCTGGTTTCAGGTACATGGAGCACATCCTGGCCCTTATGTCAGCCGGGTCTCCCTGGATTCTGGGGGCTGGGTGACACCATGCAGAGTGGTGTAGCTGGTTTTGTCAGCAGGCACTCCTTTCCTTGGGGGTAGGGAAGACCGGACCAAAGATCTCTCCTCAATCACCTCTGGAAGTCTGGAACTCTTCTGTGTCCGCAGCCTCGACATCACGTTCAGAATTCATTTTCTTTCTGTGAAAAAAGCACAAACACATCCTCGACCCCAAATATATATAGGTCGGGTTTTTTCATGATGCATTGAAAGGGCTTTTCACCTTGTCTTAGCAAAGGTCAGCTTGGTGTCAACAAGCCAGATCCGTTTGCATCAGGATCTGCTGTCAACTTGTATGAGTTGCTTTGAAGGAGCCTTGTTATGCTCCATAATTTTTATTATAATTAGCCATATATGCAGTTCCTCCATTGGAAGAGCCAATTGTAAAATTTAGCATAAAATCCTTTAAGGGATTTTTTTGCTATAGCTTTAGCAAAATACAGGTGCATAAATTGTAGCAATGATCTGGGAAAAGACCATTGTTTTTGGCCTTTGAATTTAGCAAAGGCAAATATCCAGGAATCAATCTTAAAAATTATCAATGAGTCTACTGTTTAGTATAAGAAACCTTGAACCTAGTCAAAATTTTGTTAAACCATTATCCAGATTCTATCCTGTCCTTTTATATCAGACAGGCTACTGGTTTAAATTAAGAACTTAATATCTTAACAAGCAAAACTGATAAGATTTAGCCATAAGCCTCATGTTTTATAAAACTGTTGTAGAATAAGTTTTACATTTAATATACACCCTTGCCATATCTGAATTATAATTAATATACTGTATTTGTTGATTATTGTATACTTTATCTGTTGATTTATATTTTACCTGCTTGAGTACCTGTTAGGCAGCTGTTTTAAGCTCTCTATTGGAAACTGTTTTTTGTAAGAATTTTACCTAGCAGCTCAAGGTCTCCTATAAGAATATTATCACTAGAGCTTTAACCATTGGACATCCAACCAAAAGTTTGTAAGCTATCCTTTTTTTTTTTTGGTTTTTTTATATTGGAAAAAAGAGAAATTTCTGCCTCCTCCCCGCCTCCCATTTCCCTCCCCCTCCTCCCACTCCTCCCCGCCTCCCCCCTCCTCTCCCTCCTTATCCAGACCGAAGTGCAGTCAGGGTTCCCTGCCCTGTGGGAAGTACCAAGTCCTCCCCCTCAATCCTGGTCTAGGAAGGTGAACATCTGAACTGGCTAGGCTCCCACCAAGCCAGAACATGAAGTAGGATCAAAACCCTGTGCCATTGACCTTGGCTTTTCAGCAGCCCTCATTGGGTTCACCTTCTTATTTAGCTTCTTTAGTATCACAGAATATAGACTCAATGACCACAATTTGTGACTAGAAACCAATTATGAGTGAGTACATCCCATGTTCCTCTTTTTGGGTCTGGGATACCTCACTCAGGATAGTGTTTTCTATTTCCATCCATTTGCATGCAAAATTCGAGAAGTCATTGTTTTTTACTGCTGAGTAGTACTCTAGTATGTAAATATTCCACACTTTCTTCATCCATTCTTCCACTGAGGGACATCTAGGTTGTTTCCAGGTTCTGGCTATAACAAACAATGCTGCTATGAACATAGTTGAACAAATGCTTTTGTCATGTGATAGGGTATCTCTTGGGTATATTCCCAAGAGTGGTATTGCTGGGTCCAGAGGTAGGTTGATCCCGACTTTCCTGAGAAACCGCCACACTGATTTCCAAAGTGGTTGCACAAGATTGCATTCCCACCAACAATGGATGAGGGTACCCCTTCCTCCACAACCTCTCCAGCAAAGACTATCATTGGTGTTTTTGATTTTAGCCATTCTGACAGGCGTAAGATGATATCTCAATGTTGTTTTGATTTGCATTTCCCTGATCGCTAAGGAAGTTGAGCATGACCTTAAGTGTCTTTTGGCCATTTGGAGTTCTTCTGTTGAGAATTCTCTGTTCAGCTCAGTGCCCCAATTTTTAATTGGGTTATTTAGCATTTTAAAGTTTAGTTTCTTGAGTTCTTTATATATTTTGGAGATCAGGCCCTTGTCTGTTGCTGGGTTGGTGAAGATCTTCTCCCAATCAGTAGGTTGCCTTTTTGTCTTAGTGACAGTATCCTTTGCTTTACAGAAGCTTCTCAGTTTCAGGAGGTCCCATTTGTTCAATGTTTCCCTTAATGCCTGTGCTTCTGGGGTTAAACATAGGAAGCGATCTCCTGTGCCCAACTGTTGTAGGGTACTTCCCACTTTCTCTTCTATCAGGTTCAGTGTGTAAAGATTGATATTGAGGTCTTTGATCCATTTGGACTTGAGTCTTGTGCATGGTGATAGATATGGGTCTATTTTCATTTTTCTACAGGTTGAAATCCAATTGTGCCAGCACCATTTGTTGAAGATGCTTTCTTTCTTCCAATGTATGTTTTTAGCTCCTTTATCAAAAATGAGGTGTTTATAGGTTTGTGGGTTAAGATCCGGGTCTTCTGTACGATTCCATTGATCGAGTTCTCTGTTTTTATGCCAGTACCAGACTGTTTTCATTACTGTAGCTCTGTAATAGAGTTTGAAGTCAGGGATGGTAATGCCTCCAGAAGTTCCTTTATTGTATAAGATTGTTTTGGCTATCCTGGGTTTTTTGTTTTTCCATATAAAGTTGATTATTGTCCTCTCAAGATCTTTGAAGAACTTTGATGGGATTTTGATGGGAATTGCATTGAATCTATAGATTGCTTTTGGTAGAATTGCCATTTTTACTATGTTGATCCTCCCAATCCAAGAGCAGGGGAGGTCCTTCCATTTTCTGGTATCCTCTTCAATTTCTTTCTTCAATGCCTTAAAGTTCTTGTCAAATAAATCTTTCACTTCCTTGGTTAGCGTTACCCCAAGATATTTTATGCTGTTTGTGGCTATCGTGAAAGGTGATGCTTCTCTGATTTCCCTCTCTGTTTCCATGTCCTTTGTGTAAAGGAGGGCAACTGATTTTTTGGAGTTGATCTTGTATCCGGCCACATTACTAAAGGTGTTTATCAGCTGTAGGAGTTCTTTGGTGGAGTTTTTGGGGTCGCTTATGTACACTATCATATCATCTGCAAATAACGAAAGTTTAACTTCTTCCTTGCCAATTCGAATCCCCTTGATCCCCTTGTGTTGTCTTATTGCTATCGCTAACACTTCAAGCACTATATTGAAGAGGTATGGAGAGAGTGGACAGCCTTGTCTTGTTCCAGATTTCAGTGGGATGGCTTTGAGTTTCTCTCCATTTAATTTGATGTTAGCTGTCGGCTTGGTGTAAATAGCTTTTATTATATTTAGGTATGTCCCTTGTATCCCTAATCTCTCCAAGACTTTTAACATAAAGGGATGTTGAATTTTGTCAAATGCTTTTTCTGCATCTAATGAAATGATCATATGGTTTTTTTCTTTCAGTTTATTTATATGATGGATTACATTGATAGATTTTCGTATGTTGAACCAGCCCTGCATCCCTGGGATGAAGCCTACTTGGTCATAATGGATAATTTTTCTAATGTGTTCTTGGATTCGGTTTGCCAGTATTTTGTTGAGGATTTTTGCGTCGATGTTCATGAGCGAGATTGGCCTGTAATTCTCTTTCTTGGTTGAGTCTTTGTGTGGTTTTGGTATCAGAGTAACTGTAGCTTCATAAAAGGAATTTGGCAACGACTCTTCTGTTTCTATATTGTGAAATACCTTAAGGAGTATAGGTATTAGGTCTTCTTGGAAGTTCTGGTAGAATTCCGCATTGAGACCATCTGGACCTGGGCTTTTTTTTGGTAGGGAGGTTTTTGATAACAGTTTCTAATTCTTCACGACTAACAGGTCTATTTAGATCTTTCACCTGGTCTTGGTTTAGCTTTGGTATATGGTATTTATCTAAAAAAGTGTCCATTTCTTCCACATTTTCCAGTTTTGTGGCATACAGGCTTTTGTAGTACGATCTCAATATTCTCTGAATTTCCTCTGTGTCTGTTGTTATGTCACCCTTTTCATTTCTGATCTTATTAATTTGTATATTCTCTCTCTGCCGTTTGATTAGTTTGGATAGGGGTTTATCGATCTTGTTGATTTTCTCCAGGAACCAGCTTTTTGTTTCATTGATTCTTTGGATAGTTTTCTGTGTTTCTATTTTATTGATTTCTGCCCTCAGTTTGATTATTTCCAGTCTTCTACTCCTCTTAGGAGAGTCTGCTTCTTTTTTTTCTAGAGCTTTCAGGTGGGTTGTTAAGTCTCCAATGTGTGCTTTCTCTGTTTTCTTTAAGTGGGCACTTAGTGCTATGAACTTTCCTCTCAGGACTGCTTTCATAGTGTCCCATAAGTTTGAGTAGGTTGTTTCTTTATTTTCATTGAATTCAAGGAAGACTTTAATCTCTTTCTTTATTTCTTCCTTGATCCATGTGTGGTTCAGTAGTTGACTGTTCAGTTTCCATGAGTTTGTAGGCTTTCTGGGTGTAGCTTTGTTGTTGAATTCTAACTTTAATCCATGATGATCTGATAAGACGCAGGAGGTTATGCATATTTTTTTGTACCTGTGGAAGTTTGCTTTGTTACCGAGTATGTGGTCAATTTTCGAGAAGGTTCCATGAGCTGCAGAGAAGAAGGTATATTCTTTTCTTTTTGGGTGGAATGTTCTATAGATGTCTGTTAAGTCCATTTGATTCATTACCTCCATTAATTCTCTTATTTCTCTGTTAGGTTTCAGTCTGATTGACCTGTCCATTGGTGAGAGAGGAGTGTTGAAGTCTCCTACTATTAGTGTGTGCGGTTTGATGGCAGCCTTGAGTTTTAGTAATGTTTCTTTTACGTACGTGGGTGCTTTTACATTAGGGGCATAGATATTCAGGATTGAGACTTCCTCCTGATGAATTGTTCCTGTTATGAGTATAAAATGTCCCTCTCCATCTCTTCTGATTGATTTAAGTTTGAAATCAACTTTGTTAGAAATTAGTATGGCCACCCCTGCTTGTTTCTTAGGTCCATTTGCTTGATAAGCCTTTTCCCAGCCCTTTACTCTGAGTAGTTGCCTGTCTTTGTGTTTGAGGTGTGTTTCTTGTAGACAGCAGAGTGTTGGATCCTGTTTCCGTATCCAATCTCTTAGCCTGTGCCTTTTTATAGATGAGTTGAGTCCATTGACATTAAGTGATATTAATGTCCAGTGGTTGTTCATTCCGGTCATTTTTCTAGTAGTAGAGTTTGTGTGTTTCCCTTCTTTGAGATGTGTTGGTGAAGGGACTCTAGATATCTGAGTTATTGTGAGCCTTGTTGGACTCCTTGGTTTGTGATTTTCCTTCTATTACTTTCTGTAAGGCTGGATTTGTGGCTACATACTGTTTAAATTTGTTTTTATCTTGAAAAATTTTGTTTTCTCCATTTATAGTGAACGAAAGTTTGGCTGGGTATAGTAGTCTGGGCTTGCATCCATGGTCTCTTAGTTTCTGCAGTACATCTATCCAGGACCTTCTGGCTTTCATGGTTTCCAAAGAGAAGTCAGGTGTAAGTCTGATGGGTTTGCCTTTATAAGTAACTTGGCCTTTTTCCTTTGCAGCTCTTAATATTCTTTCTTTATTCTGTATGCTTTGTGTTTTGATTATTATATGGCGAGGGGATGTTCTTTTTGATCCAGCCTATTTGGTGTTCTGTAAGCTTCTTGGATCTTCATAGGTATATCTTTCTTTAGATTGGGAAAGTTTTCTTCTATAATTTTATTAAATATATTTTCTGGACCGTTGAGCTGCACTTCTTCTCCTTCTTCAACTCCAATTATTCTTAGGTTTGGTCTTTTTATTGTGTCCCAGATTTCCTGAATGTTTTGTGATGAGAGCTTGTTGGATTTGCTGTTTTCATTGATCAGTGCGTTTATTTTCTCTATGGTATCTTCAGCGTCTGAGATTCTTTCTTCAATCTCTTGTATTCTGTTGGTTATACTCGTTTCTGTAGTTTCTATTCGTTTACCTAGATTCTCAATGTCCAGACGGCCCTCTGTTTGTGTTTTCTTCCTTGTCTCCATTTCAGTTTTCAGGTCTTGAACTGATTCCATTATCTGTTTGATTGTTTTTCCTTGGTTTCCTAGGGTATCATTCACTGATTTATTCAGTTCTTCAAACTTTCTGTTATACTTCTCATCTATCTCTATGAGGGTATCATTCACTGATTTATTAAATTCTTCAAACTTTCTGTTATACTTCTCATCCATTTCCATGAGGGCGTTTTTTACATGCTGTTTAAGGATGTCAATCACTTTCAAAGATTCCATTTTTTCTCCTTCTTCTTGATTAAGGTGTTCATGTCCTCCTGATGTGGGGTCCCTGGGTTCAGGTGGTTTCACGCTGTTTTTCAGATTGTTGGGTGAATTCCTGCATTGGCGCCTGCCCATCTCTTCCTCCAAATGCTCCCCTAAGGATCTTCTTTTACAGGATCAGGTCTCCTTGCCCACTGATGTTACTTCCCTGTGTTGGGACTCTCCCATGATGGCTCTCTAGGTGCCCCAGTGATGGATCTCCTGGAGCCAAGATCAGCTCTCCTTGCTGGTTGGGAAGCTTGTAAACTAGGTGCCTACCTGCACGTGCAGGCAGGCTACTGAGGCCAGAGGAATTCGCGCCCGCCCGGCTGCCCTCTGGATACTGCCCCAGCGCCCAAACGGGCTGAGCTGGGTGATGTTATTTGCCCAGAGATGGCAGGGAGAGAGAAGTGAGGGAGGGTTCTGGATACCCGCTGGGTTAGGTATGAAGAGAGAGGCGGTATGCAGGAGTAGAGGGCCTGCAGGAAACAGTTCCCTGGCCCGCTTCGGCCGCGGGTCAGAGAGGCACTCACCCCGAGAAGGTTCTTCTGGTGCCGAGATCAGCACTCCTTGCTGGTTGGGTAGCTTGTAAACAACGCCCCTAGCTACCTGCACGGTGCAGGCAGGCCACTGAGGACAAAGGAATTCGCGCCCACCCGGCTGCCCTCTGGATACTGCCCCAGCGCCCAAACGGGCTGAGCTGGGTGATGTTATTTGCCCAGAGATGGCAGGGAGAGAGAAGTGAGGGAGGGTTCTGGATACCCGCTGGGTTAGGTATGAAGAGAGAGGCGGTATGCAGGAGTATAGGGCCTGCAGGAAACAGTTCCCTGGCCCGCTTCGGCCGCGGGTCAGAGAGGCACTCACCCCGAGAAGGTTCTTCTGGTGCCGAGATCAGCACTCCTTGCTGGTTGGGTAGCTTGTAAACAACGCCCCTAGCTACCTGCACGGTGCAGGCAGGCCACTGAGGACAAAGGAATTCGCGCCCGCCCGGCTGCCCTCTGGATACTGCCCCAGCACCCAAACGGGCTGAGCTGGGTGATGTTATTTGCCCAGATATGGCAGGGAGAGAGAAGTGAGGGAGGGTTCTGGGTACCCGCTGGGTTAGGTATGAAGAGAGAGGCGGTATGCAGGAGTATAGGGCCTGCAGGAAACCCATACAATTTCAACAAGGTGATTATCTTACAAAGTAAAGCTTCTACAGAGAAAAGGAAGACTGTTCTCATTTCTAACTATACTTTGACATATCTCCAAAAAGAACGTATCATTTCAGAGAAACACATGTGCGTTTCACACAAAAGCATTTCAAGAAATTCATAAATATTCTTTTTTTTCTAACCCTAACCCTGACCCTAACCCTAACCCTAACACTAACCCTAACCCTTACCCTAAACATAACCCTAAACATAACCCTAACTCTAACCATAACCATAACCATAACCCTAACCCTAACCCTAGAAATTCATACACTTTCAAAACAAGGTGATTATCTTTCAAAGTAAAGTTTCTGCAGAGAAAAGGAAGACTGTTCTCATTTCTAACTACACTTTGACATATCTCCAACAACAACGTATCATTTCAGAGAAACACATGTGCGTTTCACACAAAAGCATTTCATGAAATTCATACACTTTCAAAACAACATGATTATCATTCAAGGTAAAGCTTCTACAGACACAAGGAACACTGTTCTAATTTTTGACAATACATTGACTTATCGCAAACAAAGGCTTCTCAGTTCACTGTAACGCACGTGCGTTTCTCACAAAAGCATTTCATGAAATTCTTATGCTTTCAAAAGAACGCAATTATCTTTCAAAGTTAAGCATCTACAGAGAAAAGGAACACAGTTCTCATTCTAAAAATTTGTGACATTTCACAAACAATGGCTTCTAATTTCAGTGTAATACATTTGCGTTTCTCACAAAAGCAAAAATTCATACACTTTCAAAGAACGTGATTATCTTTCAAAGTAAAGATTCTACAGAGAAAAGGAAGACTGTTCTCATTTCTAATTATACTTTGACATAACTCCAACAACAATGTATCATTTCAGAGAAACACATGTGCCTTTCACACAAAAGCATTTCATGAAATTCATGCATATTCTTTTTTTTTAACCCTAACTTAACCATAACACTAACCCTAACTCTAACCCTAAGCCTAACCCTTACCCTAACTTTAGAAATTCATACACTTTCAAAACAAGGTGATTATCTTTCAAAGTAAAGCTTCGACAGAGAAAAGGAAGACTGTTGTCATTTCTAATTATACTTTGACATAACTGCATTAACAACGTATCATTTAAGAGAAACACATGTGCGTTTAACAAAAAAGCATTTCATGAAATTCATACATATTCTTTTTTTTCTATCCCTAACCCTAACCCTAACACTAACCCTAATTCTAACCCTAATCCTAAGCATAACCCTAACCCTAACCCTAAGCCTAAAGCTTACCCTAACCCTAACCATAACCCTAACCCTAATCCTAAACCTAGAATTGATACACTTTCAAACAAATTGATTATCTTTCAAATAAAGCCTCTACAGAGAAAAGGAAGACTGTTCTCATTTCTAAATATACTGTGACATATCTCCAACAACAATGTATCATTTCAGAGAAAAACATGTGCGTTTCACAGAAAAGCATTTCAGGAAATTCATACCTGTTCTTTTTTTCTAACCCTAACCCTAACACTAACCGTAACAATAACCCTAAACATAAGCCTAACCCTAACCCTAAGTCTAAACCTTACCCTAACCCTAGAAATTCATACACTTTCAAGACAAGGTGATAATCTTTCAAAGTAAAGCTTCTACAGAGAAAAGGAAGACTGTTCTCATTTCTAACTATACTTTGACATAACTCCAACAACAATGTATCAATTCAGAGAAACACATGTGCATTTCACACAAAAGCATTTCATGAAATTCATACATATTCTTTTTTTCTAACCCTAACCCAAACCCTAACCCTAAGTCTAAGCCTAAGTAAGCCTAACCCTAACCCTAACCCGAACAATAACCCTTACCCTAACCCCTAACCCTAAACCTAGAAATTCATACACTTTCAAAATAAGGTGAATATCTGTCAAAGTAAAGCTTCTACAGAGAAAAGGAAGACTGTTCTCATTTCTAACTATGCTTGGACATATCTCCAACAACAATCTATCATTTCAGAGAAACACATGTGCGTTTCACAAAAAAAGAATTTCATTAAATTCATACACTTTCAAAAGAACATATTTATCATTCAAAGTAAAGCTTCTACAGAGACAAGGAACACTGTTCTAACTTTTCACAATATTTTGACACATCACAATAAAAGGCTTCTCAGTTCAGTGTAACACACGTGCGTTTCTCAAAATATCATTTCTTGAAATTAATACACATTCATTTTTTTCTAATCTTAACCCAAACCCTAAACCTAACACTAACCCTAACGCTAAGCCTAACACTAACCCTAACCCTAAGCCTAAGCCTAACAATTACCTTAACCCTGACGCTAACCATAATCCGAACCCTAGAAATGCATACACTTTCAACGAGGTGATTATCTTACAAAGTAAAGCTTCTACAGAGAAAAGGAAGACTGTTCTCATTTCTAACTATACTTTGACATATCTCCAAAAACAACGTATCATTTCAAAGAAACACATGTGCGTTTCACACAAAAGCATTTCAAGAAATTCATAAATATTCTTTTTTTCTAACCCTAACTTTGACCCTAACACTAACCCTAACACTAACCCTAAACCTTAGCCTAACCCTAACCCTAACCCTAAGCCTAACTCTTAACGTACCCTAACCCTAACCCTAACCCTAGAAATTCATACACTTTCAAAACAAGGTGATTATCTTTCAAAGTAAAGTTTCTACAGAAAAAAGGAAGACTGTTCTCATTTCTAACTACACTTTGACATATCTCCAGCAACAACGTATCATTTCAGAGAAACACATGTGCATTTCAAACAAAAGCATTTCATGAAATTCATACACTTTCAAAACAACATGATTATCATTCAAGTTAAAGCTTCTACAGACACAAGGAACACTGTTCTAATTTTTGACAATACATTGACTTATCGCAAACAAAGGCTTCTTAGTTCACTGTAACGCACGTGCGTTTCTTACAAAAGCATTTCATGAAATTCTTATGCTTTCAAAAGAACACGATTATCTTTCAAAATAAAGCTTCCACAGAGAAAAAGAAAACTGTTCTCACTTATAACCATACTTTGACATATCCCAAACAGATGCTTCTCATTTCAGAGTAACACATGTGCGTTTCTCACACAAGCATTTCATGAATTTCTTTGCTTTCAAAGATCGTGATTATCTTTCAATGTAAAGCTTCTACAGAGAAAAGGAACACTGTTCTCACTTTTAACCATACTTTGACATATCCAAAACGGACGCTTCTCATTTCAGAGTAACACATGTGAGTTTCTCACGAAAGCATTTCATGAAATTCTTTTGCTTTCAAACAACGTGATTATCTTTCAAAATGAAGCTTCTACATAGAAAAATAAAACTGTTCTCACTTTTAACCATACTTTGACATATCCCAAACAGACGCTTCTCATTTCAGAGTAACACATGTGCGTTTCTCACAAAAGCATTTCATGAAATTCTTTTGCTTTAAATAGATCGTGATTACCTTTCAAAGCAAAGCTTCTATAGAGAAAAGGAACACTGTTCTCACTTTTAACCGTACTTTCACATATCCCAAACAGACTCTTTTTATTTCACAGTAACATATGTGTGTTTCTCACCAAAGCATTTCATGAAATTCTTTTGCGTTCAAAGAACGTGATTATCTTTCAAAGTAAAGCTTCTACAGATAAAAGGAACACTGTTCTCACTTTTAAACATACTTTGACATATCCCAAACAGACGCTTCTCATTTCAGAGTAACACATGTGCATTTCTCAAAAAAGCATTTCATGAAATTTTTTGCTTTCAAAGAACGTGATTATCTTTCAAAGTAAAGCTTCTACAGAGAAAAGGAACACTGTTCTCAGTTTTAACCATTCTTTGACATATACGAAACAGACGCTTCTCATTTCAGAGTAACACATGTGCGTTTCTCAGAAAAGCATTTCTTTAAATTCACTGACTTTCAAAGAAAGTGATAATCTTTCAAAGAAAAGCTTCTACAGAGAAAAGGAACACTGTTCTTACTTTTAACCATACTTTGACATATCACAAACAGACGCTTCTCATTTCAGAGTAACACATGTGCGTTTCTCACAAAAGCATTTCATGAAATTCATACACTTTCAAATGATCATGATTACCTTGCAAAGTAAAGCTTCTACAGAGAAAAGGAACAGTGTTCTCACTTTTAACCATACCTTGACATATCCCAAACAGACACTTCTCATTTCAGAGTAACACATGTGCGTTTCTCAAAAAGCATTTCATGAAATTCTTTTGCTTTCAAAGAACGTGATTATCTTTCAAAGTAAAGCTTCTACAGAGAAAAGGAACACTGTTCTCACTTTTAACCATACTTTGACATATCCCAAACAGACGCATCTCATTTCAGAGTAACACATGTGCGTTTCTCACAAAAGCATTTAATGAAATTTTATGCTTTCAAAGAATGTGATTATCTTTCAAAGTAAAGCTTCTACAGAGAAAAGGATCACTGTTCTCACTTTTAACCATACTTTGACATATCCCAATCAGACGCTTCTCATTTCAGAGTAACACATGTGCGTTTCAAACAAAAGCATTTCATGAAATTCTTTGCTTTCAAAGAAGGTGATTATCTTTCAAATTAAAGCTTCTACAGAGAAAAGGAACACTGTTCTCACTTTTAACCATACTTTGACATATCCCAAACAGACGCTTCTCATTTCAGAGTAACACATGTGCGTTTCTGAAAAAAAGCATTTCATGAAATTCTTTTGCATTCAAATGATCGTGATTACCTTTAAAAGCAAAGCTTCTACAGAGAAAAGGAACACTGTTCTCACTTTTAACCATACTTTGACATATCCCAAACAGACACTTCTCACTTCAGAGTAACACATGTGCGTTTCTAAAAAAAGCATGTCATGAAATTATTTCCTTTCAAAGAACGTGATTATCTTTCAAAGTAAAGCTTCTACAGAGAAAAGGAACACTGTTCTTACTTTTAACCATACTTTGACATATCGCAAACAGACGTTTCTCATTTCAGAGTAACACATGTGCGTTTCTCAAAAAAGCATTTCATGAAATTCATACACTTTCAAAGAATGTGATTATCTTTCAAAGTAAAGCTTCTACAGAGAAAAGGAACACTGTTCTCACTTTTAACCATACTTTGACACATCCCAAACAGACGCTTCTCATTTCAGAGTAACACATGTGCGTTTCTGACAAAAGCATTTCATGAAATTCTTTTGCTTTCAAAGAACGTGCTTATCGGTAAAGTAAAGCTTCTACAGAGAAAAGGGACACTGTTGTCACTTATAACCATACTTTGACATATCCCAAACAGACGCTTATCATTTCAGAGTAACACATGTGCGTTTCTGACAAAAGCATTTCATGAAATTCTTTTGCTTTCAAAGAACGTGCTTATCGGTAAAGTAAAGCTTCTACAGAGAAAAGGAACACTGTTCTTACTTTTAACCATACTTTGACATATCCCAAACAGACGCTTCTCATTTCAGAGTAACACATGTGCGTTTCACAAAAAAGCATTTCATGAAATTTTTTGCTTTCAAAGAACGTGATTATCTTTCAAAGTAAAGCTTCTACAGAGAAAAGGAACACTGTTCTCACTTTTAACCATACTTTGACATATCCCAAACAGACGCTTCTCATTTCAGAGTAACACATGTGCGTTTGTCACAAAAGCATTTCATTAAATTCACTGACTTTCAAAGAAAGTGATAATCTTTCAAAGTAAAGCTTCTACAGAGAAAAGGAAAACTCTTCTCACTTGTAACCATACTTTGACATATCCCAAACAGACGCTTCTCATTTCAGAGTAACACATGTGCGTTTCTCACAAAAGCATTTCATGAAATTCTTTTGCTTTCAAAGACCGTGATTATCTTTCAAAGTAAAGCTTCTACAGAGAAAAGGAACACTGTTCTCACTTTTAACCATACTTTGACATATCCCAAACAGACACTTCTCCCTTCAGAGTAACACATGTGCGTTTCTAAAAAAAGCATTTCATGAAATTCTTTTGCTTTCAAAGAACCTGATTATCATTCAAAGTAAAGCTTCTACAGAGAAAAGGAACACTGTTCTCACTTTTAAACAACACTTTGACATATCCCAAACAGACGCTTCTCATTTCAGAGTAACACATGTGCGTTTCTCACAAAAGCATTTCATGAAATTCATTTGCTTTCAAAGAACGTGATTATCTTTCAAAGTAAAGCTTCTACAGAGAAAAGGAACACTGTTCTCACTTTTAAGAATACTTTGACATATCCCAAACAGACGCTTCTCATTTCAGAGTAACACATGTGCGTTTCTCAAAAAAGCATTTCATGAAATTTTTTTCTTTCAAAGAACGTGATTATCTTTCTAAGTAAAGCTTCTACAGAGAAAAGGATCACTGTTCTCACTTTTAACCATACTTTGACATATACCAAACAGACGCTTCTCATTTCAGAGTAACACATGTGCGTTTCTCACAAAAGCATTTCATGAAATTCTTTTGCTTTCAAAGAACGTGATTATCTTTCAAAGTAAAGCTTCTACAGAGAAAAGGAACACTGTTCTCACTTTTAACCATACTTTCCCATATCCCAAACAGACACTTCTCACTTCAGAGTAACACATGTGCGTTTTTAAAAAAAAGCATTTCATGAAATTCTTTTGCTTTCAAAGAACGTGATTATCATTCAAAGTAAAGCTTCTACAGAGAAAAGGAACACTGTTCTCACTTTTAAACACACTTTGACATATCCCAAACAGACGCTTCTCATTTCAGAGTAACACATATGCGTTTATCACAAAAGCATTTCATGAAATTCATACACTTTCAAAGTACATGATTATCTATCAAAGTAAAGCTTCTACAGAGAAAAGGAACACTGTTCTCACTTTAGACCATACTTTGACATATCCCAAACAGACGCTTCTCATTTCAGAGTAACACAGGTGCGTTTCTCAAAAAAGCATTTCATGAAATTCTTTTGCTTTCAAAGAACGTGATTATCTTTCAAAGTAAAGCATCTACAGAGAAAAGGAACACTGTTCTCACTTTAAACCATACTTTGACATATCCCAAACAGACGCTTCCCATTTCAGAGTAACACAGGTGCGTTTCTCAAAAAAGCATTTCATGAAATTCTTTTGCTTTCAAAGAACGTGATTATCTTTCAAAGTAAAGCCTCTACAGAGAAAAGGAACTCTGTTCTCACTTTAAACCATACTTTGATATATCCAAAACAGACGCTTCTCATGTCAGAGTAACACATGTGCGTTTCTCACAAAAGCAATTCATGAAATTCATACACTTTCAAAGAATGTGATTATCTTTCAAACTAAAGCTTCTACAGAGAAAAGGAACAGTGTTCTCACTTTTAACCATACTTTGACATATCCCAAACAGACGCTTCTCATTTCAGAGTAACACATATGCGTTTCTCACAAAAGCATTTCATGAAATTCATACACTTTCAAAGAACGTGATTATCTTTGAAAGTAAAGCTTCTACAGAGAAAAGGAACACTGTTCTCACTTTTAACCATACTTTGACATATCGCAAACAGACGCTTGTCATTTCAGGGTAACATATGTGCATTTCTCACAAAAGCATTTCATGAAATCCTTTTGCTTTCAAAGTACATGATTATCGTTAAAAGTAAAGCTTCTACAGAGAAAAGGAACACTGTTCTCACTTTTAACCATACTTTGACATATCCCAAACAGACGCTTCCTATTTCAGAGCAACATATGTGCGTTTCTCACAAAAGCAATTTCATGAAATTCATACACTTTCAATGAACGTGATTATCTTTCAAAGTAAAGCTTCTACAGAGAAAAGGAACACTGTTCTCACTTTTAACCATACTTTGACATATCCCAAACACACTCCTCATTTCAGACTAACACATGTGCGTTTCTCACAAAAGCATTTCATGAAATTCTTTTGCTTTCAATGAACGTGATTATCTTTCAAAGAAAGCTTCTACAGAGAAAAGGAACACTGTTCTCACTTTTAACCATACTTTGACATATGCCAAACAGACGCTCCTCATTTCAGAGTAACACATGTGAGTTTCTCACAAAAGCAATTCATGAAATTCATACACTTTCAAAGAACGTGATTATCTTTCAAAGTAAAGCTTCTACAGAGAAAAGGAACACTGTTCTCACTTTTAATCATACTTTGAATTATCCCAAACTGATGCTCCTCATTTCATAGTAACACATGTGCGTTTCTCACAAAAGCATTTCATGAAATTCTTTTGCTTTCAAAGAACGTGATTATCTTTCAAAATAAAGCTTCTACAGAGAAAAGGAACACTGTTCTCACTTTTAACCATACTTTGACATATCCCAAACAGATGCTTCTCATTTCAGAGTAACACATGTGCGTTTCTCACAAAATCAATGCATGAAATTCATACACTTTCAAAGAACGTGATTATCTTTCAAAGTAAAGCTTCTACAGAGGAAAGGAACACTGTTCTCACTTTTAACCATACTTTGACATATCCCAAACAGACGCTCCTCATTTCAGAGTAACACATGTGCGTTTCTCACAAAAGCAATTCATGAAATTCATACACTTTCAAAGAACGTGATTATCTTTCAAAGTAAAGCTTCTACAGAGAAAAGGAATACTGTTCTCAATTTTAACCATACTTTGACATATCCCAAACAGACTCTCCTCATTTCAGAGTAACACATGTGCGTTTCTCACAAAAGCATTTCATGAAATTCTTTTACTTTCAAAGAACGTGATTATCTTCAAAGAAAAGCTTCAACAGAGAAAAGGAACACTGTTCTCACTTTTAACCATACTTTGACATATTCCAAACAGACGCTTCTCATTTCAGAGTAACACATGTGCGTTTCTCAGAAAAGCATTTCATGAAATTCATACACTTTCAAAGAACGTGATTATCTTTCAAAGTAAAGCTTCTACAGAGAAAAGGAATACTGTTCTCACTTTTAACCATACTTTGACATATCCCAAACAGATGCTTCTCATTTCAGAGTAACACATGTGCGTTTCTCACAAAATCAATGCATGAAATTCATACACTTTCAAAGAACGTGATTATCTTTCAAAGTAAAGCTTCTACAGAGGAAAGGAACACTGTTCTCACTTTTAACCATACTTTGAAATATTCCAAACAGACTCTCCCCATTTCAGTGTAACACATGTGCGTTTCTCACAAAGGCATTTCATGAAATACTTTTGCTTTCAAAGAACGTATTATCTTTCAAAGTAAAGCTTCTACAGAGAAAAGGAACACTGTTGTCACTTTTAATCATACTGTGACATATCCCATACAGAAGCTTCCCATTTTAGAGTAACACATTTGCGTTTCTCACAAAAGTAATTCATGAAATTCATACACTTTCAAAGAACGTGATTATCTTTCAAAGTAAAGCTTCTACAGAGAAAAGGAACACTGTTCTCACTTTTAACCATACATTGACATATCCCAAACAGACGCTTCTCATTTCAGAGTAACACATGTGCGTTTCTCATAAAAGCATTTCATGAAATTCTTTTGCTTTCATAGACCGTGATTATCTTTCACAGTAAAGTTTCTACAGAGAAAAGGAACACTGTTCTCACTTTTAACCATACTTTGACATATCCCAAAAAGACGCTTCTCATTTCAGGGTAACATATGTGCGTTTCTTACAAATGCATTTCATGAAATTCTTTGGCTTTCAAAGTAGATGATTATCTTTAAAAGTCAAGCTTCTACAGAGGAAAGGAAAACTGTTCTCACTTTAGACCATACTTTGACATATCCCAAACAGACGCTTCTCATTTCAGAGTAACACAGGTGCGTTTCTCAAAAAAGCATTTCATGAAAATCTTTTGCTTTCAAAGAACGTGATTATCTTTCAAAGTAAAGCATCCACAGAGAAAAGGAACACTGTTCTCACTTTTAACCATACTTTGCCATATCCCAAACAAACGCTTCCCATTTCAGAGAAACACATGTGCGTTTCTCCCAAAAGCATTTCATTAAATTCACTGACTTTCAAAGAATGTGTTTATCTTTCAAAGTAAAGCTTCTACAGAGAAAAGGAACACTGTTCTAACTTTTAACCATACTTTGACATATCCCAAACAGACGCTTCTCATTTCAGAGTAACACATGTGCGTTTCTCACAAAAGCATTTCATGAAATTCATACACTTTCAAAGAATGTGATTATCTTTCAAAGTAAAGCTTCTACAGAGAAAAGGAATACTGTTCTCAATTTTAACCATACTTTGACATATCCCAAACAGACACTTCTCATTTCAGAGTAACACATGTGCGTTTCTCACAAAAGCATTTCATGAAATTCTTTTGCTTTCATAGAAAGGGATTATCTTTCAAAGTAAAGCTTCTATAGAGAAAAGGAACACTGTTCTCACTTTTAACCATACTTTGACATATCCCAAACAGACGCTTCTCATTTCAGAGTAACACATGTGCTTTTCTGACAAAAGCATTTCATGAAATTCTTTTGCTTTCAAAGAACGTGATTATCGTTCAAAGTAAAGCTTCTACAGAGAAAAGGAACACTGTTCTCACTTTTAACCATACTTTGACATATCCCAAACAGACGATTCTCATTTCAGAGTAACACATGTGCGTTTCTCAAAAAAGCATTTCATGAAATTTTTTGCTTTCAAAGAACGTGATTATCTTTCAAAGTAAAGCTTCTACAGAGAAAAGGAACACTGTTCTCACTTTTAACCATACTTTGACATATACCAAACAGACGCTTCTCATTTCAGAGTAACACTTGTGCGTTTCTCAAAAAAGCATTTCATTAAATTCACTAACTTTCAAAGAAAGTGATAATCTTTCAAAGTAAAGCTTCTACAGAGAAAAGGAAAACTGTTCTCACTTTTAACCATACTTTGACATATCCCAAACAGAGGCTTCTCATTTCAGAGTAACACATGTGCGTTTCTCAAAAAAGCATTTCATGAAATTCATTTGACTTTCAAATGATCGTGATTATCTTTCAAAGTAAAGCTTCTACAGAGAAAAGGAACACTGTTCTCACTTTTAACCATACTTTGACATATCCCAAACAGACGCTTCTCATTTCAGAGTAACACATGTATGTTTCTCACAAAAGCATTTCATGAAATTCTTTTGCTTTCAAAGAACGTGATTATCTTTCAAAGTAAAGCTTCTACAGAGAAAAGGAACACTGTTCTCACTTTTAACCATACTTTGACATATCCCAAACAGACGCTTCTCATTTCAGAGTAACACATGTGCTTTTCTGACAAAAGCATTTCATGAAATTCTTTTGCTTTCAAAGAACGTGATTATCTTTCAAAGTAAAGCTTCTACAGAGAAAAGGAACACTGTTCTCACTTTTAACCATACTTTGACATATACCAAACAGACGCTTCTCATTTCAGAGTAACACATGTGCGTTTCTCACAAAAGCATTTCATGAAATTCACTAACTTTCAAAGAACGTGATTATCTTTCAAAGTAAAGCTTCTACAGAGAAAAGGAACACTGTTCTCACTTTAAACCATACTTTGACATATCCCAAACAGAGGCTTCTCATTTCAGAGTAACACATGTGCGTTTCTCAAAAAAGCATTTCATGAAATTCTTTTGCTTTCAAAGAACGTGATTATCTTTCAAAGTAAAGCTTCTACAGAGAAAAGGAACACTGTTCTCACTTTTAACCATACTTTGACATATCCCAAACAGACGCTTCTCATTTCAGAGAAACACATGTGCGTTTCTCACAAAAGCATTTCATGAAATTCATTTACTTTCAAAGAACGTGATTATCTTTCAAAGTAAAGCTTCTACAGAGAAAAGGAACACTGTTCTCACTTTTAACCATACTTTGACATATCCCAAACAGACGCTTCTCATTTCAGAGTAACACATGTGCGTTTCTCACAAAAGCATTTCATGAAATTCATACACTTTCAAAGAACGTGATTATCTTTCAAAGTAAAGCTTCTACAGAGGAAAGGAATACTGTTCTCACTTTTAACCATACTTTGACATATCCCAAACAGACGCTTCTCATTTCAGAGTAACACATGTGCGTTTCTCACAAAAGCATTTCATGAAATTCTTTTGCTTTCAAAGAACGTGATTATCTTTCAAAGTAAAGCTTCTATAGAGAAAAGGAACACTGTTCTCACTTTTAACCATACTTTGACATATCCCAAACAGACGCTTCTCATTTCAGAGTAACACATGTGCGTTTCTCACAAAAGCATTTCATGAAATTCTTTTGCTTTCAAAGAACGTGATTATCTTTCAAAGTAAAGCTTCTACAGAGAAAAGGAACACTGTTCTCACTTTTAACCATACTTTGACATATCCCAAACAGACGCTTCTCATTTCAGAGTAACACTTGTGCGTTTCTCAAAAAAGCATTTCATGAAATTCACTACACTTTCAAAGAACGTGATTATCTTTCAAAGTAAAGCTTCTACAGAGGAAAGGAACACTGTTCTCACTTTTAACCATACTTTGACATATCCCAAACAGAGGCTTCTCATTTCAGAGTAACACATGTGCGTTTCTCACAAAAGCATTTCATGAAATTCTTTTGCTTTCAAAGAACGTGATTATCTTTCAAAGTAAAGCTTCTACAGAGAAAAGGAACACTGTTCTCACTTTTAACCATACTTTGACATATCCCAAACAGACGCTTCTCATTTCAGAGTAACACATGTGCGTTTCTCACAAAAGCATTTCATGAAATTCTTACACTTTCAAAGAACGTGATTATCTTTCAAAGTAAAGCTTCTACAGAGAAAAGGAACACTGTTCTCACTTTTAACCATACTTTGACATATCCCAAACAGACGCTTCTCATTTCAGAGTAACACATGTGCGTTTCTCACAAAAGCATTTCATGAAATTCTTTCACTTTCAAAGAACGTGATTATCTTTCAAAGTAAAGCTTCTACAGAGAAAAGGAACACTGTTCTCACTTTTAACCATACTTTGACATATCCCAAACAGACGCTTCTCATTTCAGAGTAACACATGTGCGTTTCTCACAAAAGCATTTCATGAAATTCATACACTTTCAAAGAACGTGATTATCTTTCAAAGTAAAGCTTCTACAGAGAAAAGGAACACTGTTCTCACTTTTAACCATACTTTGACATATCCCAAACAGACGCTCCTCATTTCAGAGTAACACATGTGCGTTTCTCACAAAAGCATTTCATGAAATTCTTTTGCTTTCAAAGAACGTGATTATCTTTCAAAGTAAAGCTTCTACAGAGAAAAGGAACACTGTTCTCACTTTTAACCATACTTTGACATATCCCAAACAGACACTTCTCATTTCAGAGTAACACATGTGCGTTTCTCACAAAAGCATTTCATGAAATTCATATACTTTCAAAGAACGTGATTATCTTTCAAAGTAAAGCTTCTACAGAGAAAAGGAACACTGTTCTCACTTTTAACCATACTTTGACATATCCCAAACAGACGCTTCTCATTTCAGAGTAACACATGTGCGTTTCTCACAAAAGCATTTCATGAAATTCTTTTGCTTTCAAAGAACGTGATTATCTTTCAAAGTAAAGCTTCTACAGAGAAAAGGAACACTGTTCTCACTTTTAACCATACTTTGACATATCCCAAACAGACGCTTCTCATTTCAGAGTAACACATGTGCGTTTCTCACAAAAGCATTTCATGAAATTCTTTTGCTTTCAAAGAACGTGATTATCTTTCAAAGTAAAGCTTCTACAGAGAAAAGGAACACTGTTCTCACTTTTAACCATACTTTGACATATGCCAAACAGACGCTTCTCATTTCAGAGTAACACATGTGCGTTTCTCACAAAAGCATTTCATGAAATTCATTCACTTTCAAAGAACGTGATTATCTTTCAAAGTAAAGCTTCTACAGAGAAAAGGAACACTGTTCTCACTTTTAACCATACTTTGACATATCCCAAACAGACACTTCTCATTTCAGAGTAACACATGTGCGTTTCTCACAAAAGCATTTCATGAAATTCATTCTCTTTCAAAGAACGTGATTATCTTTCAAAGTAAAGCTTCTACAGAGAAAAGGAACACTGTTCTCACTTTTAACCATACTTTGACATATCCCAAACAGACGCTTCTCATTTCAGAGTAACACATGTGCGTTTCTCACAAAAGCATTTCATGAAATTCTTTTGCTTTCAAAGAAAGTGATTATCTTTCAAAGTAAAGCTTCTACAGAGAAAAGGAACACTGTTCTCACTTTTAACCATACTTTGACATATCCCAAACAGACGCTTCTCATTTCAGAGTAACACATGTGCGTTTCTCACAAAAGCATTTCATGAAATTCTTTTACTTTCAAAGAACGTGATTATCTTTCAAAGTAAAGCTTCTACAGAGAAAAGGAACACTGTTCTCACTTTTAACCATACTTTGACATATCCCAAACAGACGCTTCTCATTTCAGAGTAACACATGTGCGTTGCTCACAAAAGCATTTCATGAAATTCTTTTGCTTTCAAAGAACGTGATTATCTTTCAAAGTAAAGCTTCTACAGAGAAAAGGAACACTGTTCTCACTTTTAACCATACTTTGACATATCCCAAACAGACGCTTCTCATTTCAGAGTAACACATGTGCGTTTCTCACAAAAGCATTTCATGAAATTCTTTTGCTTTCAAAGAACGTGATTATCTTTCAAAGTAAAGCTTCTACAGAGAAAAGGAACAATGTTCTCACTTTTAACCATACTTTGACATATCCCAAACAGACGCTTCTCATTTCAGAGTAACACATGTGCGTTTCTCACAAAAGCATTCCATGAAATTCTTTTGCTTTCAAAGAACGTGATTATCTTTCAAAGTAAAGCTTCTACAGAGAAAAGGAACAATGTTCCCACTTTTAACCATACTTTGACATATCCCAAACAGACGCTTCTCATTTCAGAGTAACACATGTGCGTTTCTCACAAAAGCATTTCATGAAATTCTTTTGCTTTCAAAGAACGTGATTATCTTTCAAAGTAAAGCTTCTACAGAGAAAAGGAACACTGTTCTCACTTTTAACCATACCTTGACATATCCCAAACAGACGCTTCTCATTTCAGAGTAACACATGTGCGTTTCTCACAAAAGCATTTCATGAAATTCTTTTGCTTTCAAAGAACGTGATTATCTTTCAAAGTAAAGCTTCTACAGAGAAAAGGAACACTGTTCTCACTTTTAACCATACTTTGACATATCCCAAACAGACGCTTCTCATTTCAGAGTAACACATGTGCGTTTCTCACAAAAGCATTCCATGAAATGCATACACATTCAAAGAACGTGATTATCTTTCAAAGGAAAGCTTCTACAGAGAAAAGGAACACTGTTCTCACTTTTAACCTTAATTTGACATATCCCAAACAGACGCTCCTCATTTCAGAGTAACACATGTGCGTTTCTCACCAAAGCAATTCATGAAATTCTTTTCCTTTCAAAGTACGAGATTATCTTTCAAAGTAAAGGTTCTACAGAGAAACGGAACAATGTTCTCACTTTTAACCATACTTTGACATATCCCAAACAGACGCTTCTCATTTCAGAGTAACACATGTGCGTTTCTCACAAATGCATTTCATGAAATTCATACACTTTCAAAGAACGTGATTATCATTCAAAGGAAAGCTTCTACAGAGAAAAGGAACAATGTTCCCTCTTTTAACCATACTTTGACATATCCCAAACAGTCGCTTCTCATTTCAGAGTAACACATGTGCGTTTCTCACAAAAGCATTTCATGAAATTCATTAACTTTCAAAGAACGTGATTATCTTTCAAAGTAAAGCTTTTACAGAGAAAAGGAACACTGTTCTCACTTTTAACCATACTTTGACATATTCCAAACAGACGCTTCTCATTTCAGAGTAACACATGTGCGTTTCTCACAAAAGCAATTCATGAAATTCATACAATTTCAAAGAACGTGATTATCTTTCAAAGTAAAGCTTCTACAGAGGAACGGAACACTGTTCTCAATTTTAACCATACTTTGACATATCCCAAACAGACGCTTCTCATTTCAGAGTAACACATGTGCGTTTCTCACAAAAGCATTTCATGAAATTGTTTTGCTTTCAAAGAACGTGATTATCTTTCAAAGTAAAGCTTCTACAGAGAAAAGGAACACTGTTCTCACTTTTAACCATACTTTGACATATCCCAAACAGACGCTTCTCATTTCAGAGTAACACATGTGCGTTTCTCACAAAAGCATTTCATGAAATTCATACACTTTCAAAGAACGTGATTATCTTTCAAAGTAAAGCTTCTACAGAGAAAAGGAACAATGTTCTCACTTTTAACCATACTTTGACATATCCCAAACAGACGCTTCTCATTTCAGAGTAACACATGTGCGTTTCTCACAAAAGCATTTCATGAAATTCTTACACTTTCAAAGAACGTGATTATCTTTCAAAGTAAAGCTTCTACAGAGAAAAGGAACACTGTTCTCACTTTTAACCATACTTTGACATATCCCAAACTGACGCTCCTCATTTCAGAGTAACACATGTGCGTTTCTCACAAAAGCATTTCATGAAATTCTTTTGCTTTCAAAGAACGTGATTATCTTTCAAAGTAAAGCTTCTACAGAGAAAAGGAACAATGTTCTCACTTTTAACCATACTTTGACATATCCCAAACAGACGCTTCTCATTTCAGAGTAACACATGTGCGTTTCTCACAAAAGCATTTCATGAAATTCTTTTGCTTTCAAAGAACGTGATTATCTTTCAAAGTAAAGCTTCTACAGAGAAAAGGAACACTGTTCTCACTTTTAACCATACCTTTGACATATCCCAAACAGACGCTCCTCATTTCAGAGTAACACATGTGCGTTTCTCACAAAAGCATTTCATGAAATTCTTTTGCTTTCAAAGAACGTGATTATCTTTCAAAGTAAAGCTTCTACAGAGAAAAGGAACACTGTTCTCACTTTTAACCATACTTTGACATATCCCAAACAGACGCTTCTCATTTCAGAGTAACACATGTGCGTTTCTCACAAAAGCATTTCATGAAATTCACTACACTTTCAAAGAACGTGATTATCTTTCAAAGTAAAGCTTCTACAGAGAAAAGGAACACTGTTCTCACTTTTAACCATACTTTGACATATCCCAAACAGACGCTTCTCATTTCAGAGTAACACATGTGCGTTTCTCACAAAAGCATTTCATGAAATTCTTTTCCTTTCAAAGAACGTGATTATCTTTCAAAGTAAAGCTTCTACAGAGAAAAGGAACACTGTTCTCACTTTTAACCATACTTTGACATATCCCAAACAGACGCTTCTCATTTCAGAGTAACACATGTGCGTTTCTCACAAAAGCATTTCATGAAATTCTTTTGCTTTCAAAGAACGTGATTATCTTTCAAAGAAAGCTTCTACAGAGAAAAGGAACACTGTTCTCACTTTTAACCATACTTTGACATATCCCAAACAGACGCTTCTCATTTCAGAGTAACACATGTGCGTTTCTCACAAAAGCAGATTTCATGAAATTCATACACTTTCAAAGAACGTGATTATCTTTCAAAGTAAAGCTTCTACAGAGAAAAGGAACACTGTTCTCACTTTTAACCATACTTTGACATATCCCAAACAGACGCTTCTCATTTCAGAGTAACACATGTGCGTTTCTCACAAAAGCATTTCATGAAATTCTTTTGCTTTCAAAGAACGTGATTATCTTTCAAAGGAAAGCTTCTACAGAGAAAAGGAACACTGTTCTCACTTTTAACCATACTTTGACATATCCCAAACAGACGCTCCTCATTTCAGAGTAACACATGTGCGTTTCTCACAAAAGCATTTCATGAAATTCACTGACTTTCAAATGATCGTGATTATCTTTCAAAGTAAAGCTTCTACAGAGAAAAGGAACACTGTTCTCACTTTTAAGCATACTTTGACATATCCCAAACAGACGCTTCTCATTTCAGAGTAACACATGTGCGTTTCTCACAAAAGCATTTCATGAAATTCTTTTGCTTTCAAAGAACGTGATTATCTTTCAAAGTAAAGCTTCTACAGAGAAAAGGAACACTGTTCTCACTTTTAACCATACTTTGACATATCCCAAACAGATGCTTCTCATTTCAGAGTAACACATGTGTGTTTCTCACAAAAGCATTTCATGAAATTCTTTTGCTTTCAAAGAACGTGATTATCTTTCAAAGTAAAGCTTCTACAGAGAAAAGGAACACTGTTCTCACTTTTAACCATACTTTGACATATCCCAAACAGACGCTTCTCATTTCAGAGTAACACATGTGCGTTTCTCACAAAAGCATTTCATGAAATTCTTTTGCTTTCAAAGAACGTGATTATCTTTCAAAGTAAAGCTTCTACAGAGAAAAGGAACACTGTTCTCACTTTTAAACATACTTTGACATATCCCAAACAGACGCTTCTCATTTCAGAGTAACACATGTGCGTTTCTCACAAAAGCATTTCATGAAATGCTTTTGCTTTCAAAGAACGTGATTATCTTTCAAAGTAAAGCTTCTACAGAGAAAAGGAACAATGTTCTCACTTTTAACCATACTTTTACATATCCCAAACAGACGCTTCTCATTTCAGAGTAACACATGTGCGTTTCTCACAAAAGCATTTCATGAAATTCTTTTGCTTTCAAAGAACGTGATTATCTTTCAAAGTAAAGCTTCTACAGAGAAAAGGAACACTGTTCTCACTTTTAACCATACTTTGACATATCCCAAACAGACGCTTCTCATTTCAGAGTAACACATGTGCGTTTCTCACAAAAGCATTTCATGAAATTCTTTTGCTTTCAAAGAACGTGATTATCTTTCAAAGTAAAGCTTCTACAGAGAAAAGGAACACTGTTCTCACTTTTAACCATACTTTGACATATCCCAAACAGACGCTTCTCATTTCAGAGTAACACATGTGCGTTTCTCACAAAAGCATTTCATGAAATTCATTCACTTTCAAAGAACGTGATTATCTTTCAAAGTAAAGCTTCTACAGAGAAAAGGAACACTGTTCTCACTTTTAACCATACTTTGACATATCCCAAACAGACGCTTCTCATTTCAGAGTAACACATGTGCGTTTCTCACAAAAGCAATTCATGAAATTCTTTTGCTTTCAAAGAACGTGATTATCTTTCAAAGTAAAGCTTCTACAGAGAAAAGGAACACTGTTCTCACTTTTAACCATACTTTGACATATCCCAAACAGACGCTTCTCATTTCAGAGTAACACATGTGCGTTTCTCACAAAAGCAATTCATGAAATTCATTTGCTTTCAAAGAACGTGATTATCTTTCAAAGTAAAGCTTCTACAGAGAAAAGGAACACTGTTCTCACTTTTAACCATACTTTGACATATCCCAAACAGACGCTTCTCATTTCAGAGTAACACATGTGCGTTTCTCACAAAAGCATTTCATGAAATGCTTTTGCTTTCAAAGAACGTGATTATCTTTCAAAGTAAAGCTTCTACAGAGAAAAGGAACACTGTTCTCACTTTTAACCATACTTTGACATATCCCAAACAGACGCTTCTCATTTCAGAGTAACACATGTGCGTTTCTCACAAAAGCATTTCATGAAATTCTTTGCTTTCAAAGAACGTGATTATCTTTCAAAGTAAAGCTTCTACAGAGAAAAGGAACACTGTTCTCACTTTTAACCATACTTTGACATATCCCAAACAGACGCTCCTCATTTCAGAGTAACACATGTGCGTTTCTCACAAAAGCATTTCATGAAATTCTTTTGCTTTCAAAGAACGTGATTATCTTTCAAAGAAAAGCTTCTACAGAGAAAAGGAACACTGTTCTCACTTTTAACCTTACTTTGACATATCCCAAACAGATGCTCCTCATTTCAGAGTAACACATGTGCGTTTCTCACAAAAGAAATTCATGAAATTCTTTTTGTTTTCAAAGAACGTGATTATCTTTCAAAAGAAAGCTTCTACAGAGAAAAGGAACACTGTTCTCACTTTTAACCATACTTTGACATATCCCAAACAGACGCTTCTCATTTCAGAGTAACACATGTGCGTTTCTCACAAAAGCAATTCATGAAATTCATACACTTTCAAAGAACGTGATTATCTTTCAAAGGAAAGCTTCTACAGAGAAAAGGAACAATGTTCTCACTTTTAACCATACTTTGACATATCCCAAACAGACGCTTCTCATTTCAGAGTAACACATGTGCGTTTCTCACAAAAGCATTCCATGAAATTCATTCACTTTCAAAGAACGTGATTATCTTTCAAAGTAAAGCTTCTACAGAGAAAAGGAACACTGTTCTCACTTTTAACCATACTTTGACATATCCCAAACAGACGCTCCTCATTTCAGAGTAACACATGTGCGTTTCTCACAAAAGCATTTCATGAAATTCACTGACTTTCAAATGATCGTGATTATCTTTCAAAGTAAAGCTTCTACAGAGAAAAGGAACACTGTTCTCACTTTTAACCATACTTTGACATATCCCAAACAGACGCTTCTCATTTCAGAGTAACACATGTGCGTTTCTCACAAAAGCATTTCATGAAATTCATTTAGCTTTCAAAGAACGTGATTATCTTTCAAAGTAAAGCTTCTACAGAGAAAAGGAACACTGTTCTCACTTTTAACCATACTTTGACATATCCCAAACAGACGCTCCTCATTTCAGAGTAACACATGTGCGTTTCTCACAAAAGCATTTCATGAAATTCTTTTGCTTTCAAAGAACGTGATTATCTTTCAAAGTAAAGCTTCTACAGAGAAAAGGAACACTGTTCCCACTTTTAACCATACTTTGACATATCCCAAACAGAGCGCTTCTCATTTCAGAGTAACACATGTGCGTTTCTCACAAAGCATTTCATGAAATTCTTATACACTTTCAAAGAACGTGATTATCTTTCAAAGTAAAGCTTCTACAGAGAAAAGGAACACTGTTCTCACTTTTAACCATACTTTGACATATCCCAAACAGACGCTCCTCATTTCAGAGTAACACATGTGCGTTTCTCACAAAAAGCATTTCATGAAATTCATACACTTTCAAAGAACGTGATTATCTTTCAAAGTAAAAGCTTCTACAGAGAAAAGGAACACTGTTCTCACTTTTAACCATACTTTGACATATCCCAAACAGACGCTTCTCATTTCAGAGTAACACATGTGCGTTTCTCACAAAAGCATTTCATGAAATTCTTATACTTTCAAAGAACGTGATTATCTTTCAAAGGAAAGCTTCTACAGAGAAAAGGAACACTGTTCTCACTTTTAACCATACTTTGACATATCCCAAACAGACGCTTCTCATTTCAGAGTAACACATGTGCGTTTCTCACAAAAGCAATTCATGAAATTCTTTTACTTTCAAAGAACGTGATTATCTTTCAAAGTAAAGCTTCTACAGAGAAAAGGAACACTGTTCTCACTTTTAACCATACTTTGACATAT
>CADCXT010002381.1:0-21520 GCA_902806775.1 Microtus agrestis | reverse complement strand
TGTGAATATATTCTGTACATCTATCATGTTCCCTCTAGAGAAACTTGTCTACCTTCCATCATCTATTATTTCTTGATCTTCCATCTATCTAAATCTTTACTCTAGCAATCCTTTGTCTTCTATCCTTTATACTTCAGCTCCCCTGTATCTCTCTTCTATCGTTTTATCACCTATTCTCTAGCTATCCTGTATGAAACACCTATCTGTCATCTCTCTATTCATCCTGTGCCTTTCTTACCTCCATTATCACCTATGTATCATCTATATTCTATCTATCCTGTGTCTATATTTCATCTATATGTCAGCTATCTAGTAGTGTCTATCTTCCATTTATTTATAGCCTTCCTGTGGCTATATTCCATCTATTTCTATTCTACCTTGTAGCTCTATTCTTTATCTTCCATCCAAATAAAATATATCCTCTAACTATCCTTTGTCTAACATATATCATCTTCTAGCTATTTGAATCTATCTATCTATCTATCTATCTATCTATCTATCTATCTATCTATCTATCTATCTATCTACACAACACATCATCTATCGGTCTATTCCATCTATCTATCCAAAAACTCAACTATTTATGTCTTCCATCTATCTATTTTTTATCCTTCAGCTAACCTGTATTTACTGTCCATCCATCTATCATTAATCCTCTAGCTATCATATATCTACCACCTATCATCATACCCTATATTTCTGTTCCATCTTTCTATCATCTATCCTTACATACCACTTTTGTGTCTATCTGTCATCCAACTTCTAGCTATCCTGTATCTATCTTCCTTCTAATTATCATCTTTCCTTTACCAATCCTCTGTCTTTGTTCCATCTATCTTTCATCCTCTAGCTACCCTGTGTCTCCACTTCCATCTAGCTATCCTCTACCTCTTTGGTCTCCTTTTCCTATCATTCATCTTTTTATCATCTTTCCTTTATTTATTATTTGGATATTTTCCATATATGTTTTTTAGCCTCTAGTTAGTCTGTGTCTGTTGATCATCCATATATCATTATTCTTTAACTACCCTATACTTCTCTTCTACCTCTCATCTAACTTCTAGCTATCATATGCCAATCTTCCATCTTTTTGTTATCTTTCCTTTGTCTATATGTGTCAACACAAAATCACCACAAATATGCATATTTGACAAAGACTCATAGCAGCCCCTTGAAGCCTTCTGTTTGACAACTACTTATCCTGTGCCTTGGGTTCATTGTGAGCCTGAGGGATGCAACATCCCCAGCTGTCACCTCACCCCTCACTTAAGCCTCATTGCTCCCTCAAGTTCCTTTGGCCTGCCCATCATCCCATCACTGTGTGTTTCCACCACATGAGCCACTCCCTGAGCTGAAGCCTCTCAACCCTTCTTCAACCTTTCCTCTTAGACTCTTCTTCTTCTCCTTCTTCTTCTTCTTCTTCTTCTTCTTCTTCTTCTTCTTCTTCTTCTTCTTCTTCTTCTTCTTCTTCTTCTTCTTCTTCTTCTTCTTCTTCTTCTTCTTCTTCTTCTTCTTCAACACGATTAATAAAATTTCAGAAAGAGAAATTGTGGTTCAATAAAATATTATGTTGCGGGAGATCTTATGCCCTTTGACAGAATCTCCTCTGCCACTTTAATCCCTAGTATCACCATTTCACTCTCTAGGGGGTTCTGTGAATTTTATTTCTTTAGTTTCCACATACAAGTGAAAGCCTGTGATACTTTTCTTTTTTTGCCTGACTGATTTTACACTTAACATGACTTCCCTTAGGTGATGCCTTGCAAATGTCAGGATTTTCTTATTTTGTGACAAATTACTATTTCATTGTGTGTATACATCATAGTCCTGATAAGTTTTGACAAGGACAGGGAGAAAATGGACCCCTTGTACGCTGTGGAGGAAATATAAATCAATACAGTCATTATTGAATAAATGTGGAAGTTGCTCCAAAGATTGAAAATAGAATTGTCATATCCTCTACAGCATATAATGATACTGAGTATACACTGAAAGAAGATACCTGTGCTTACATATTTACTGCAGCACTATTTCCAACAGCCAAGAAGTAGAAACCCCCACATCTAATTTAGTACCTACTATGAGTAAATCAGAATGTCTGCCTTCTTTTGTTCTGAGTGGAAGATACAAAGGCATCTTTAATTATCCTGGATATCTCAGTCTTCAACTAATCCTGGAAGTCTTCATGTCAGTGAAGTTGTAGGCAGCTACCATGGATCACAGCCCTGAAGAACCCCCTCAAGCCATCAACTGCAGACTGTCTCTCAGGTAGGCTGGGCCCCCTTAATCCCTCCACCATCCCTGTTGGGACATTGACTGTTGTGTGGTAACCAACAGTTTTCTAATTAGATTTAAGGTCCACTCTACAGAAAAATAAAAATTAAAAAACAAAACTTGTGCCTGGAATTCTTAATCTGGCCAATAACCCATGGAAGAAGGGGTTGTAAGACCTAAGGAAGAAAATTCACCACTATTATTTTGCAAAACAGACATAGTGTCAAACTGTCTTAACTGTAATCATAAGCACAGATGAGTGCAGCTCCCAGCCCTCATCACAGAGCCTTCTTTTTGCAGTGAACTATGACTGTCAGTACAGAAAGTTCTCTGATGTGAACCAAGAGGCGCATTAATCTGAGGGAGCATCTGTGAAGAGGAGGTGGAAGGATTGTAGGAACTAGAGGTCAGTAAAGACTGCTGGGAAAGAGTCTCCTGGACATGACAGGGTCTTTGTACTATGTGAATATAAGTAGCTGTGGTTGCCACACACTGTTCTTCTTGGAAAAAATTCTGTGACTCAGTGTACATGCATTCTATACTAAAAAGTTTCCAATCTTGTGAGCAGTGCTGATCTGTTGCTTTGACACAGATTTAGCAGAAGATTTACTTGTAATGAGGGAAGGCACAAAGAGAGGGGGGGGAGTGTGGAAAGTATAATGAAGGAAAAGAAAAAAAGGAAGGAGGAATCCAACTCCCTCTTCTGACTTCCTTGGGCACCAGGTGTATGTGTGGTACACAGACAGGCACACAGGCCAAACACATAAATACATTAATTAATAGAATAAATAAATCTGAGAAATGAACAGTGGGTACAAAGACTGAAGCTCTTGCTAAGTGATACAATGTTTGATTAGCATACAGGAGGACTGTGTTCGATCAACAACACACCAAGAAGAATAAGTGGATCTAGTCGTGAATGTACAACTGCTTCTTGTGGGAGCTGCTCACCATTTTCTGGACTTCAAAACACTGGTTTTGGTTTTCCATTTTTTTTTGGAAGGACAGAAGTAGTTCCCTATTGAATAATTGAGCAACTATTCCGTATAAAATCGAAAACACAGTAATTATCTCTACGAAATTCAGCTGTCAACACTTCTAATATAGTTGTTGTTGTTTAAAACCTACTAGGAGCCAGGTGGTGGTGGCACATGCCTTTAATCCCAGCACTCGGGAGGCAGAGGCAGGCGGATCTCTGAGTTCGAGGCCAGCCTGGTCTACAAGAGCTAGTTCCGGGACGGGCCCCAAAGCTACAGAGAAACCCTGTCTCGAACCACCCCCCAAAAAAAGCTACAAAGAAACCCTGTCTCAAGAATTCAAAATAAATAAATAAATAAAATAAAACCTACTAGGATTTCAGTTTTAGAGTTTTAGGCTTTCAGGACTTTAACATCCAGGATTTTTAATCTTCCTGGACTATGACGTTTGGGATTTTGATCTTTAGAAACTTTGATATTTCCAGATTTCAACATGTATGATGATGGTATTTGCCAGGTTCTGCCAAGGCTGGCAGAAGCCTGCTGAGGCCATGGGGTTTTAGCAGAGATGTTAGAGAGCCACAGGCACTCTCAGCTCTTGCTCCCAGTGATTTCTACAGTGAAGAGAGGATCACCGAAGTTCAAGGTCATTCTGATCTTCTTAACAAACTTCTGCCTAGTTAAGACTACATAGCAAGACCCTGTCTTAACATGTCTCATATATATATTTCCCTCCCTCCAAGCTTTTAATGTATCTTTTTTTGTTTTCCAAGTCTTATTTAAAGTCCTTCAATAAATTTTCTAGTTTTAAAATATTTTCTATAATATTGATATATATACATACATTTACATGTTTGTTGTAATTGTGATTAAGATTTCTTCCCGTTTTAGTTAACTCTGGTTTGTGAGAAACATTCTAACTTTTGTAAAAAAATAATCTACAACCATATGTTTTGGTAAAATGTATATTAGTCATCTTTGGTTATTGAAATTATAATCACAGAATCTGCAAATAATGACAAAGGTATACACATAATTTAATACTACTAATAAAATTAAAACAATTTTATCGAATGATTCTAGCTATTTTAAAAATTGTGTTTTTAACTTTTGTATTTATTGTACATACTACTGGACTATATAAAAGTATTTTTGTATAAGTATACACTGTGCATTGACTATAACATTCTTATCTGAAAGATTTTTAAAATGTTTATAAATTATTCCTTTGTATGAAGACTCAAATTTTCCAGAACCAGAAAATATGTTTTACTCCCTTAAACTAGAATATGGATCTAGTTTGGATCCATTGGTTAAAAATTCCCAAGTTAAAGAGTCTAGTTTTTTCCTTTATTAATTTTTCATGATTTTTGGCACATGATGTAGCACATTTGTTATACCTTTTGTTTTCTTTGTTTACTTTATTGAGTTATTTTTGTTAGTTTCTTATTATAGATAAATGCATTGTTCTGTTTTTCCATGATGAGTTGTTGCGTACAAATCCAGGAAAAGCCTGCAAAAGGTAGCTGGAAATTACTTTTCCTTCATGTTTACCTTCACTTTAAAGCTACCACATGCTTCTATTAGAGTTTTATATCTTTCTTTCTTTCTTTTTTTAAAAAAAAATAAACATGTAATGATCATCTGTCTATCTTTTTCTCTGGAATCTAGAGAGTGGAAAGAACAATCTCTTTTTTCACTTTATAATGCTTTTAGTTCAGAGTGTGGGCATAAAGTAAATAGCTGCATATTCAACCTGCTTAAGTGCATTTATTAATTTACTTATTCAAAACACAAATATATGTGCAAATAGATAAGCTGTTATTTTCTTAGAATTTTTTGATCAGGGAAGGAAACATTTAAAAGAAATTAGTAAAATCTTAACAAGCAACAAGAGGCACACATACTGGAAATGATGCATGATAAAATTTTACCAGTTCTTTGAAAATTATATGATTGCCTTCTAATATGATATATGATAAACAAAATCAAGAAAATTTTTAGCAAGATAGATGTATTCAAAACACTTTTTAAAAATAACACCTTTCTTATATATAATCAATAACCAGTTAGCATGATTCAATTCTATAGAGAGTTTCAGGCAAGAGAATGGTAGGACAGGCTTCATGAAGATCACTTTGGGTGCTGTATAGACAGTGGGACTATAAGGCTCTTTAAAGCAAGGAAGAGGACCAGTTTTAAGAGTGACAAAGTTTTCTGGGCATGGTAGCACAGGCCTTTAGTCCCAGCACTCCACAGAAGCAGAGGCAGGTGGATCTCTGTGAGTTCCAGGCCCGCCTGGTCTACATAGTGAGTTCCAGCACAGCCAGGGTTACACAGTGACACACTGTCTCAAAAATGTTGCAAAAATAGCAGTAACTCATGTGAAGGATAATGGTGGCTCTTTGGAGATACACTGCAGAAGGATTCTAGATGAAATTTGGAGGCAGAGCCAAAAGGATGCACCCTTTGGTTGACTGTTGGGAGTTGAGAAAAAAGAAGTAGCTAGGGATATCCTAGGTATATTATTTTCCTTGGGTTACCTAACCAAGGGCCACCAACTGAGTACCTGTATTTACTAGTTTGGGTCATTCTAATAAAAATACCCATAGATATAGTGACTTCAACAGTAGTAATATAATTTCTCAAAGTGCTGAAAGCTAGAATTCCATGGTCACAGTGCCTACAAATGTCATTCCTGTTTAGGGTGTGTAGCCAGCACTGCATTTCTATATTAATATGACTTTCTTCTGTGCACACCCTACTTACTTCATTAGGGCCCCTTTCTGTAGTAAGAGCTGCGGGCCTCTTCCCACAGCCCGGCTCCTGGCTGCCTGGCTAGCTTATACCCCGAAATAACAGCACACAAACTGTATTTTTTTTATTTATTTTATTTATTTTATTTTTCTCCATTAACAGCTTCAACTGGGTGTGGGGCAACAGAACCATTCCCAGCACAACCATGGGTGTGGGTTTCCCCGCAGTCTCCCCAGGGCGATGGTTCCTGCAATGATCTCTAGGGGGAAACGGCTCCCAACAGATCCCCTCCCCCCTCCCATACAAAGGCAGGCAGCTATCACGTGGAGAGCACCAGTCAGAGTCAACCATGGTGTCAGACCAAAGGAGAAGGGACTGAGACAAGGAGAGACCCTCCTCTCGAGTGGTGAAGCAATCCACCTCTCCTGGAAACAGAGGGGTGCCCGATGACTGCTAGGTCGAGTGGGGACCAGGCCTTTTTTTCTTTCCCCCTTAGGCGTCCTAGGGTTCCCAGGGCCCTGCCTTAGGTTGGGGGATTATCCTGCCATAAGTCGCCCGTCCTTGGAGCTCCTCAAATAAAAGGCATCTAGCAGGATTAAAGTAAGCAGATCACAGGGCACCCTGTCTTAGGCCATGTGGAGAGCGCCCTCATACTTGAACCATGCCATGTTGAGCCAGTTTCTACAACCTCTCTATGGTGTGCTATTCAGTCGAGGATCCACATTAACTCCCATCATTGGGCCCCTGCGTCTATCATTAATGAAAAGACTGTGAGGAGCTCCTCAAACAAAAGATATAATGATATAATTTTGGCACCAATAACTCCATCTCCAGACAAGAAGAAAGGGCTTTTTCCCAACCCAGAATTCACCTTTTAGTCTGGCCTATGGTACGTCCTCCTTCCTAAGTGCCTACTCCACATAAAGTTACGTGTGCTGCCTGCCAAAAATTAGGGCAGTGTAAAAGGGATCAAAATCTAATATACACAATGTACACAAAATGTACACAATGTGCATAATGTACACAAAATGTACACAATGTTCACAATGTACACAAAATGAACACAATGTACACAAAAAATGTACACAAAGTACACACTGTACAGTAAATGTACACAGTGTACAGAATGTACAAAAAGATTACACATTGTACACAGTGAACAAAATTTACAGTGTACAAAATGTGCACAATATACACAGTGTACACAATGTACAGTATACAAAAGGCACACAAACTGTATTCATTTAAACACTGCCTGGCCCATTTCTATTAATGTGTGTAGCACCCCAAGGTGCACTTACCGGGAAGATTCTAGCCTACGTCCATCCTGGGTCGGAGCTTCATCACGTCTGCCTGGGAGAGGGGAGCATGGCGTCTGTCTGAGGCGTCTTACCTCACTTCCTCTTCTTCCCAGCATTCTGTCCTATTTACTCCACCCACCTATGTTCTAACCTATGAGGGCCAAGCAGTTTCTTTATTTTTTTAACCAATGACCTTTCTCCATCACCTTTCTTCTGACATCACTTAACTTTAATTATCTCCCCAAAGACCCTGTTTCAAATATAGTAGCATTGGAAGTAACAGTTTTGACAGAAAAACGGAGGGTTCACATTTTAACCCATGATCGTGGCTTTGTGCAAGAGCAATGCGCCTTGTTGCATTTCTAGAGCCTAGTCGTAGGCCACAGTTTCCACCACATTGATTGTTCTGAGGATGCAAGAGATGCTCCACTTTATGCTTCTTCCCACAAGTCATAAGTCTTTTTGTTTGCCTCTTTTAACATAATTTTATTGATTATTTGAAATTTTTTTCCCATTTTATTTTATTTATTTTATTTTTCTCCATTAACAGCTTCAACTGGGTGTGGGGCAACAGAACCATTCCCAGCACAACCATGGGTGTGGGATTCCCCGCAGTCTCCCCAGGGCGATGGTTCCTGCAATGATCTCTAGGGGGAAACGGCTCCCCACAGATCCCCTCCCCCCTCCCATGCAAAGGCAGGCAGCTATCACGTGGAGAGCACCAGTCAGAGTCATCCATGGTGTCAGACCATAGGAGAAGGGACTGAGACAAGGAGAGACCCTCCTCTCGAGTGGTGAAGCAATCCCTCTCTCCTGGGAACAGAGGGGTGCCCGATGACTCCTAGGTCGAGTGGGGACCAGGACTTTTTCCTTTCCCCCTTACCCGTCCTAGGGTTCCCAGGGCCCTGCCTTAGGTTGGGGGATTATCCTGCCATAAGTCGCCCGTCCTTGGAGCTCCTCAAATAAAAGGCATCTAGCAGGATTAAAGTAAGCAGATCACAGGGCACCCTGTCTTAGGCCATGTGGAGAGCGCCCTCATACCTGTACCATGCCATGTTGAGCCGGTTTCTACAACCTCTGTATGGTGTGCTATTCAGGCGAGGATCCACACTAACTCCCGTCATTGGGCCCCTGCGTCTATCATTAATGAAAAGACTGTGAGGAGTTCCTCAAACAAAAGATATAATGATATAATTTTGGCACCAATAACTCCATCTCCAGACAAGAAGAAAGGGCTTTTTCCCAACCCAGAATTCACCTTTTAGTCTGGCCTATGGTATGTCCTCCTTCCTAAGTGCCTACTCCACATAAAGTTACGTGTGCTCCCTGCCAAAAATTAGGGCAGTGTAAAAGGGATCAAAATCTAAAATTTTTAACATATGCATTAAACCCAAACACTTTACAGCATGTGTCAAACTTTTCCCAACATCTATAAGCAGTTACAAATATCATTAGAACAATTTCAGTAGGAGTACAATGACATACATTGATGTTATCAAATACCACCAGTTCCAGTCTCTGAGCAACAGTGACAGGAATCCCCAATTTTCCCCCTTCTTAAGTGAAGAGAGGTTAATATTTTAATTAAAATGAGTTCTGTGGGCGAAATTTTACAAATGACTCTTCCAATGGAGGAACTGCATATATGGCTAACAATAATAAAAATTATGGAGCATAACAAGGCTCCTTCAAAGCAACTCATAAAAGTTGCCAGCAGATCCTGATGCAAACGGATCTGGCTTGATGACACCAAGCTTACCTTTGATAAGACAAGGTGAAAAAGCCCTTGCAATGCATTATGAAAAAACCCGACCTGTATATATATTTGGGGTCGAGGATGTGTTTGTGCTTTTTTCACAGAAAGAAAATAAATTCTGGACGTGATGTCGAGGCTGCGGACACAGAGGAGTTCCAGACTTCCAGAGATGATTGAGGAGAGGTCCTTGGTCCGGTCTTCCCTGCCCCCAAGGAAAGAAGTGCCTGCTAACAAAACCAGCTACACCACTCTGCAGGGTGTCATCCTGCCTCCAGAGTCCAGGGAGACCCGGCGGACATAAGTGCCAGGATATGCTTCATGTAGCTGAATCCAACTCGCCTCACCCAGGTTCCCCCACCTGTCCTGGAGCACAAATGCTAAACTGCTTCTGCAGCTTGAACTCTGGTCTGCTTTGGAGCTGAGTTGCAGACTAAACATCAGACTATTTGAGAATTTTATATCATGCATCCCAATCTCTCTTCTTTCCCAGTACCTCCATATCCATACCTCACCCCCGTAGTGTCCCTCACAAAAATATATGTTTTAAAAAATTAATTAAAACACAAAAACCCACTTTGCTCCTCCTCCATATTTCCCACCTCTCCAAAACATAATTCATAAGTCTTGATTTATATGTTATTCTGAATATTGTGAGAAAAAATCTCATAATTTTCTGTGCAAAATGAAAATGATCCACTTGTCCATCATATTTTCATTGACCATTCTACCTGACAAAGCAATAGGAATGGTGACAGAAAGAGGCACTGGAACATAGAAATGGAAAGATAGATCAATGTTGGTACTGTATAGCAATATTTCAGGAACATAGGATAAGATATCACACTCATGTGCACACAAATGCAAATGCATGCACATACAAATGCCTTGTAAGATTTATATCATTTATGTATAAGTCTCTCTCTCTCTCTCTCTCTCTCTCTCTCTCTCCCCGGGGTGTGTGTGTGTGTGTGTGTGTGTGTGTGTGTGTGTATACAGACGTGAGTATGGACTGGAGAAGAGTATCAGATTCCCTGGGGCTGGAGCTGCAGGCAGCTGTGAACCGTTCAACATGGGTGACAGAAACTGAACTTGCTTCGTTTTCTGTTGCTGGTAACAAAATACCACCAAGTGCATAAGTTACAAAGCAAACAGTCTGATTTAGGTCACATTTTTTTTCGCAAAGGGAGGAAATGAATGTTGTCCTTGCTGTCAGAGTCTCAAGGAAGTGAAGGGATGAATTGGTAAGAGGTGGGGAGTGGTCACATTTGACCATGTTCACACTGTGTGTCTTCCTTATACAATCATAATATTCATGAACAGTTTGAACCCTGATGAGTTTATCTAATTCTATCACCTCACAAAGTCACTTCAACTAAACATCATATTCAGATTAGGCTTCCATCCTTCATACTTCATAATGAGGAATAAATTTCAACAAAATGAAACTTTGAGTACAGCAACACCATACTGACTATAGCAACTACTGTCCATGATTTCATGAATATGCCTCTATTACACAGTGAATAGAGGAAAGACCTAGAGATACAGTGGCCTGATGTGGGATTCACCTTTGTATGCTGTGAATATGTTTTATTATTTATTATCATTGGTTAATGAATACAGCTGTTTTGGCCAATATCTTAGCAGAGCAAAACCAGGTGGGAAATCCAAACAGAGACAGAGAGAGAGAGTATGCAGAGTCAAAAAGACACCTTGTAGCTGTCAGAGGAGAAAGATGCCAGCACAGAACCTTGTCCAGTAAGTCATAGCCTCATGGCAATACACAGATTAATACAAATGGATTAATTCAAGATGTAAGAACTAGCAAGAAATACACCTAAGTTTTTGGCCAAACAGTGTTGTAATTAATACAGTTTCTTTGTGATTATTTGGGTCTGGACAACCAGGAAATGACAAAGCGATCTCCTTCTATAGTGGCCTGATTTTAAAATGCCAAATTCCCACATACTGTATTTTATACAGGAATATTGCAAAGATGCTATAAACACCACCACACCACATTTCTAGCCAATATAACTGGAATGATGGAGGCTCTATCCACTGAAAGATGCAGGATAATAGCAGATGTTGAAGTTTGCTTCCATGAGAATTAGAAGTGAGAGGCTACCTAGGCATTTCTATTTTAGGATAAAATGTAAGTAGTTACAAGTATTCGCCTTTATTAAATAAGGAGGCATGTGTATGCATGCAACTGTGTGTGTGCATGCATGCATGTGTATGTCTGTGCATGAGCTCACCTACGATGTAAAGGATATAGATAAATCTAAGTTCCTTGACCTACACCCTTCAATATTGAGAGGAAGAGTCAGCAAGTGAGACACAAGTGAGGGGAAGCAAAGTGTTACTCTTCCTTGATGACTGCTCCTCTCCGTGAATAACCTAGAGAAGGGAATGGTTGGAAGATGAATCACCACTACCAATAGCCACAGAACATGGGGGTGAGAGGGAGACTTGTCAACCTGCTAATTTTCAATCCCTTTGATAAGAGCTAGTTCCATGAAGTGGTGGGCTCCAAGGCAGCACATTCATGTTAAGGAGTATTCTGGGATGGGAGAAATAAGGGAATGAAGACGAGGGCTTAGAAATGAAGCAGAAAACTGTGGTGCTTGCTAGAGGGAAACACACAGAAGTCAAGGAATAATGTGTTTTAAGGTGAGGGATATTGACACCATGTTGGCATGGTGATGGGACTGGCAAAGCAGAAAGGATTTCATGATGCTGCAGAGAGAATTATAGATCCAATCCAGAACATAGAGAACAGTATCACTGTTAGGAAAGAAACTTCTAGTTTAGCATGAGGAAAGGTTAGGTACAGAGGAAGGTAAAGAAGCCCCACTGAAGAGATTCTGAAGCAATTTATGTTCCATTCTTCTGATTTTTAATTGAATACGAAGAAGGGAAGTCCCGAGGACCTTAAGGAGAAAGCAAACTGGCAGTGTAGGCATGGGACTAAAATGATACAAAATATAAACATCCTGTGTAGGAGAGAATGCCTACGCGAGACTGCTGGAGGTTGTGAGCCTATAGGGTACGCAATTTGTTCATCAAATTTTGTGATTCTTTTTTTTTTTTTATTTATTTATTTATTTTTTATTCATTTATTAAAGATTTCTGTCTCTTCCCCACCTCCGCCTCCCATTCCCCCAAATCAAGACCCCCTCCTTCAACAGCCCAAAGAGCAATCAGGGTTCCCTGCCCTGTGGGGAGTCCAAGGACCTCCCACCTCCATCCAGGTCTAGTAAGGTGAACATCCAAATTGCCTAGGCTCCCCCAAAGCCAGAACGTGCAGTAGGATCAAAAACCCATTGCCATTGTTCTTAAGTTCTCAGTAGTCCTCATTGTCCACTATGTTCAGCGAGTCCGGTTTTATCCCTTGCTTTTTCAGACCCAGGCCAGCTTTCCTTGGTGAGTTCCCAATAGAACATCCCCATTGTCTCAGTGTGTGGGTGCACCCCTTGTGGTCCTGAGTTGCTTGCACGTGCTCTCTCTCCTTCTGCTCCTGATTTGGACCTTGAGATTTCACTCCGGTGCTCCAATGTGGGTCTTTGTCTCTGTCTCCTTTCATCGCCTGATGAAGGTTAATATTCAGGAGGATGACTATATGTTTTTCTTTGGATTCTCCTTCTTATTTAGCTTCTCTAAGATCACGAATTATAGGCTCAATGTCCTTTATTTATGGCTAGAAACCAAATATGAGGGAGTATATCCCATGTTCCTCTTTTTGGGTCTGGCTTACCTCACTCAGTATAGTGTTTTCTATTTCCATCCATTTGCGTGCAAAGTGTGATTCTTTTTCATTGCATGGAGACTCTGAGAGAAGAGGGGTGGGTTAATGCAGCGTTACCTACTTTCTTTCTGATCAACTGGAGCACAAGCGAGGAGGGCAAATGAGTGACTGTGGTAAGAGAACAGAATGTCTGAAAAAGTTGTGAGAACAGAACTTCTGGGAAATGTTACTGAAGAGGTCCCGAGAGGCCACTGAAGATTTGCAATACCGCAACTGTACACTAGGGGGCAAAAGATGACAAGAAATGGCCGTACCCCATCTGGCTTGGGGCTCTTGTGTCCAGAGCATCTCTGGCCCTGCTGCCTGTTTGAACATCCTTAGAACTTCAAGGTGCATGGAGGTGCCTACTAAGCTGGAGCCACTGCTGACACCACACAATGGACGATGTATGGTGTGGTGGCGTGGGGTAAGGTAGGATGTTGTAGGCAAGAAGAAAAGAAACTATGCATTTCACGAAATAAGAACCTTCCTCATTTATACCTATCCTTAGCTCCTGGTCCACGTATGGGTTTGGGGCAGGACTAAAGCAATGACAGAAAACAGACACTGAGGTTTTTTTTTTTTTTTTTGAACAACACAAGCTATGGGAAGCTGGAGTGAGGAAGAAACCTAATTTATATGCTGGCCTTAAAAAAATCAGACCTTTTCCCTGAGACTGGGACCGTGATATGTAGCATCAAGATCTGGCCCAGACCCCAGGCACTCCTATAACCAAATGGGTAGAGTCTTCCAAAAGTGTTTTTGCCAAAGGGAGGAGCCATTATTTAGTAATTCTTCCCTAATGTCTCATTGCCAGGCATAAGATGAACATGGGTAAATGAGACAATGTGAACTCTACTCCTCATTCTTGACTTTATCTTCTCATTCATTTACTCTTGACCTATTCCTTTGTGCATGTAAGGAGAGAAGACAAACCGGAATGTTCTTAATCAGTGGTTCCCAACCTTCCTAATGCTGCAACCCTTTCCTCATGTTGTGGTGACCGCAAACATAGAATTAATTAGCTGTTACTTCATAATTTTAATTTTTCTACTGATGTGAATTGCAATGCAAATATCTGTTTTTAAGACGAAAGGAAAGAGTATTGTCCTGGTGGCTGAGGGGCTATGGAGGGCTGCTCCCTTGAGAAGAAAGTACAGTAATTAGAAGAGGGAGCCAAGAAAGAAAACACAACTGGACCAAGAAAATAGAGCATAAGTGCAACCACTTAGGAGGGGCTGTTCTTCTGAGATGCTCATTCTTGCATAGGCTCAGTGCCTGCTCTGTGCCTTCATAAGTACTCAGGAGGAGGCTATAGGCTGACTTAGAGAGGAATAATTTGCTCCTTGTTTCCAAAATTCTGGAGAGCTTTGGAATACAGACGAATACCCTGCTGTCAAGAAACTGTGAATTCCTCACTCCTGGAAATCACATGAGTAAACAAAAGGATCCATGTTGGTCCAGGTGAAAATTCAAAGTACTCCCTTGGTTCTCCACCAAGTCCCAGATGGACCTTGGTGGACATTGGTCATTGGCAGGTGAGAAATGTGGGACAGAAGAGCAGCACCTATCCAGGAAACCATGTCGCCTTTCTTGGTGAATTTACTGTTCACAAGTACCCCTCACAGACTTCCATCACAGACCACGTGCCCAAAGACTCAACTTTACATCATCCCATTGAATCAGTTCTCACTCTAAAACCTAGAACCCATTTCCTTGCTGAAGCCCTGCCTCACTTCCAGTCCTATTTCCAGCTCCACACCCACCTACCTGCCATGCAGGCTAGAACTTGGATTACACAAACACTTGAATTTGCTATTCTAAATACTGCAACTTGTCTGTCCTGTCTGCGGAACTTTGCCTCTGTGCATTTGACATGTTTTGATTCTGTAGGATTGTGGGTTTTGTTTTATCAACAAGGTGACTATGTTGTTAATTAGCCATTGACTTCTGGGGTCATGGCCTCCATCTGGGCAGGAAATATTCACCACAAGTTTCAGGCATCTTGACATTTAGCTGTCATTGTCAATCTATCGCCCATTCACCACCCCCATCTCTGCAGTTTCTATGCCATGGAAAAATTTCGAGAAGCTAACTGGAGACACCAAATTGTTGATAGTGTTTTGAGTTGCCTCATCTACCAATTACCTCCCTGGTTTATTCAGCCTATAGCTATTGAAGGGGCCAGAACTCTGATGGAGGAGGAAGCCTGAGGAAGGGCTGACCATTTACTGGCTAATTACACTTGAGCCAGATGGATTCCACTTTCTTGACAGATCCTCTCAGCTTCTGTGCAGTGGTTCCAACTAGTCTTGATTTCCCCCTTATTCTTGTCCCAAGCAACTGATTTTCTTTGTGAAATGTTTTCCTGGTGTTCTCTATATATAGAATTCACGAAGACGTTTATCTTTAACATTGTGGAAAGCCAGTCAAGTTCTGCAAGGCCCTGAGTTATGGGAGTGAAGGGCACATCTAGATATGATCCAACAACTACCCATTGTGAAGCAGTTTAGTAGAGGCAATGATGCACATACAGCAGGTGCTCAATAATTAGGGATGCTCTGTCCACCTGAGTTCTGCATTTTGGACAAGGCTCGGAGATGCAGAGACAGGAGGGAAGAACCTCATGGAGTTTAGAAATACTGGCAGTGCATGAAGGCAAAAGGTGCAGAATTTTTGTATTAAACCCAATGGTTTATCGAAGCTGAAGCAGAATGTATGATGGGAAGAAAGACACAACTAAAGAGGAAAATAAAGCATAGGACCCATAAGAAGTACTTCGAATGCACTGGAGAATAGAAGACCATGCAGCAGTTCCTTGCTTACCCAGTAATGCTGAAAAGCCAAATCATTTAACATCGCCTGTCCCATATTTAATCCAACACTAGCTGTGAACCTGAGTTATTTTTTAATTTGATGTTTAAAAATGAATAATATGTATTTTGATCAATCTGCCCCAATTCCTCCTCTCAAACACCCCACATTACCCTCCCCACCAGCATTTCCCACCAATTTCATGTACTCATTTTAAAGCCAGAGTCTTTTTTAGCACAGCCAGTATGTGCATGGGTGTAGGGCCATTCACTGGAACACAGACAGCCTATGAGAGGCAAGAGAACTACACCAATGAATCAGTTACCCAGAAGTCAAGTGCCAAAGAGCCTGAGGTGAGGGATATCAGTATCTCGTGTGCAAATGCTCAGCACAGGCATACATCCGATAGTGGAGAATTACAGCAGGTAGAGGAAGTAAAATTTCCCTTGGACTGCACTAAAGGATCAGAAGCAGGTCTTCAGATAGTGTGAGAGTACAGTAAGTGGAAGAATAAAGGCTGGGGGACATGTGCACAGCTCAGGCAGGGTGAACAGTGCTCAGATGCTAGAATCTACCCTTTCGTTGTCAAGATTCACTTCAAAAAATTGAGAAGTGGGTGATGGCTCTGGATGGACGCAGGGTCAGGTAGGAGGGGTGGGCAGTATGCAGGTGTATAGGCCCTGCAGGAAATAGCTCCTTGACCCAGGCTGCAGCCGCAGGTCAGAAACTCACTCACGCCTTGATGGTTCAGGTACTTAGCATTTTAAGGCCAAAAAGTTTTTCGGATAAATGGTTGACCCACTTCTAGTTTAGTGAAAGAGAGAGTGCACAGAGAGCCAACTGGTCGACCCTGCAGGTCGAGGTATATGTATGATAAAAATATATAGATAAAAAAAATGAGACTGCAACTACAGTCATAAGCAGTGTTAAAAAAAAGAAAAAAAAAAAAGAGACTGCATCCTAAGAAAGTAGACTGGGGAAAGTTAATTCAGAAGTGCCGCATCCCCAGAGTGACATCTCCAGAGCTGCTGCGCTCTTACATATGGCAAGGAATGATGCACTGTGTATTCCTAGCCATAGAGATTGCATTTTAAGGAGTTCATTTTAAAGTTGACCACTTTAGAATGAGACTTAATGAGAAGCTAGCACACAATCTTCTCAAAAATAACTCCCCATCAAGCATATACTCTATCTCAGCCCAAAAGCATTAGACTAACTAAGTAACTTAATGATCTCCAACCCTGTACCATACTTTGGGTGAAGTTTTGTCTGAGTTAAAAAAAAACATGAAAAAGAACACAGTGCTGTCCTAGAAAATTCCCTCTCATTTTGAACATGGCCCCTCCTTTGGGCTGAGTTTTCCACACAGCTCTGATGATGCAGCAGGATACAGAGAGCCGCCCAGTTGGTGCCTCAGCCCGATTCCTGTACCTGTGCCTTGGCAGCAGCTATTCATCTCTTGCCACTCAGAGTCAAGTTCCCTTAAGTTTAGCCTTCCCTAAGTGCTCGTTCACTTCAGAGGACTCAACCCTCATCCTCCGTGTCCTCCTGGCCTAATTTCTCATATTACTGAAGATGAATATCTGTTCAGGAGAGAGAGGAAGGGTCAGTCATTCGGTGAAGGAAGTAGTGAAAATATTTTAATGAATCAGAGTGAAATTTCTGGTTTTGGCAGGAGGAGATCATGAATGGTTCCCTCTGTGTCGCAGGAGAGACTCCTGGAAAGGAAACCTCAGGTTCCGGTCGGTCGGTAGGTAGGTCAGTTCGGGGAGAAATATAAGCAAGGCCGTAAAGGCCATGCCTCATGACATCAGCAGTCCCTTCACGGGAAATTCTATGGTATCCCAGAGAGGTCTCTGACTTTTGTGATGTCACTCGTGTCCTAGAAACTTCAACTGCCCTCAAGACACACTCACTTGGTGCCTATAAGACTCGCTTCTAGACATGTTGTCTAGAGAATGGAGATCGTGGAGAGGCCAGAGGGAGGAAGACGAAGTGAGGTCACCACTAGCAGGGACTGGAGAGATTTCTGGATGTGATGGCTTTGAGAGTTCCAGGGCTAGGGCTCAGGAACTGGGAGCTTTCTGGGATGCAATAGGCCTGTCTTGTTTCTCTGAGTTCCTAAAGGGCCAACCCACACCAAAGATTCACGATAGTTGACTTGACAAAGTTGGGAATTGACAAGGAGTGCGGAAGGTGTCAGTGAGATTTCAATACCAGCACTGCACATCTTCCCCCAATGCCCCCCTAGTCCTTTTCGTTTTTTAGCCGTAAAAATAGAGAAAGGGGAATAGTGCTCTGCCAAACCCCGTATTACAGCCATTAGCAGGGTTGAGGCATCAAGTGCTGCAGTCAGTCCTCCTGTGACCCCCCTAAGGTTTCTGGCTTCCCAGTTAGAAATGACACCCTGTTCTCCAGTTCAGCCTGAGAGCTCTTTAAGAGCCAATGGATGAGAGAGTAGGAAGAGACTGCAATTTTTTTCTTTTTTCTTTCTTTTTCTTTTATCTTTTTCCTTTTTTCTTTCTTTCTTTCTTTCTTTCTTTCTTTCTTTCTTTGCTGTTTTGTTTTTCAAGAAAGGGTTTCTTTGTGTATCTTGGGCTGTCTTAAAACTCACTCTGTAAATAAGGCCATCCTTGAGCTCACAGAGATCTGTGTGTGAGCAGAGATTAAATGCATGCACCGACCCCCACACACCACAGCCCGGCCGAGACTCCAATTTCTTGTTATCTCTGGGTGTCCTGGGCTGTTAGTAAGTGAGGATGGCTCTGTGTTGTGAATGATTGTGAATCCAGACTATGTTCTGCCCTTCAATGAAATGAGTCTGAAGCATCAAGCTCCCACCCCTATACTCCCTGAGGTCTCTGAAGTCACGGTGCATCCTCTATAGCTCTGAATAAGGCTTAGAAAGCTTTCCCCTGGGTCACCTTGTGCAGAGGAAACCAGGTAACTTCTGAGAGACATGCACCACCTTCCTACAGAAAGAAAATGCACCACCTTCCTACAGAAAGAAGGGAGAACTGACTGACTACCTAACACCTACAGAGCGGGAAACTCAAGTCTGGTAATTCATACCTTGCTTGGACAAAGTCCCATATGTCAGTCACTTCCTGAGGGAAGGAAGTCAGGAAGGAAGGAAGGAAGGACCAGAATTATATCTCCTTTTGTGTCCTTTTTACACTCTTCTCATTCTCTGATGAATATTGTGATTCAAGTTGGCCATGTCGGCTTCCTGTGGCTCTAGATCAAGGAATCAGTTTGTGTGTGTGTGTGTGTGTGTGTGTGTGTGTGTGTGTGTGTGTTGCTCTATCTAGGAGAAGGACCACAACAGTTGCATACTGATTGAGAAATTTGAATTTTAGGAAAAGATTTTTCATATCTGTGAGTGTTCTCTCCATAGCCATTCATCTTTCCTTAAACTTGAGTATCGGAATGAATGATCCCTCCCTCCCTCACTCTTCATGGGAATGAGTGTCTGCTCTTGCTTTGAGGGCTCCCCTGGGTGAACCCCAGTTCTCAGCATCTCCACCCAACCTGTCACATGCATACCACCCATTTGAAAGCTTGGGATATATTCTGTTGAAGTTTTGGGATAATGAATTTCATCAAATATGGGACTAACGTTTTTCTGACAGGAACATCTCTCTATATAGTCCTGCCTGGAAAATTTTCAGAGTTCACTCTGCCCCCTGAGTAAACGTGTTATGCTTCCTTTTATTGTACATTTAGTTTTTTTTTTTTGTGTGTGTGTGTATGTGAGAGAAAGAGAGAGAGAGAGAGAGAGAGAGAGAGAGAGATTCATTATGATACCAAACGTCAGCGAACTTTGTATTTATTTGTTTGTTCATCCATCCACATATTTGCTTACTTACTTACTCACTCTTAGTTAATTCAGTAAGAAGAAGAAGACTTACTGAATTAACTCTTCTATTATTTATTTATTTGCAATAGAAGACGTAATTCAGTAAGAATGATCATCATGGTAGGATATCCTTGGGCAATGAGTAAGATATCACTGTGACTTTCCCTTCTGAGAGGGATCTTTCTGGTAAGATGTGATACCACAGTTTCAAGTGCCTGCTTTCCACAAGTCCTTTTCCAAGGTCAGTCGTTTTTTAGGTGAGCAAGGGTCTCCATTCATTCCCTTTGAAGAACACTCAGGCCCTGACATTAACATCTGACTGGTGCCTATTGTCAAGGCCAATGGAAAATCCTCAGCCCCTCCCTGACCTGACGTGATCTGAGAAGCCACACCCCACCCCAGTTCACAGAAGGCCCCTTTTAATCTAACCAACTCACTAACTAACTAACTAACTAACTAACTAACTAACTGTACAGCATAAAACGTGGAATCTCTTCTCAGTGAAATGCTCTTGGCAGCTATTCGATGAATTTATGCTCATCTCTGATCAGATTCTGTCCAGCAGGGATATCTCAGATCAGATCCTGTCCAGCAGGGATATCTTCCTTCTTTGTTTCTTCTTCTTTTGTATGTTGCGGTCAGATCAGATGTGCTGGTATATGGTGAGAGAGAGAGAGAGAGAAAAAGAGAGAGAAAATGGAATTGCTTTTTATTTATTTGAAGACTTTTAATGATTCAGCTATTTCCAGCCATATTTATCAGCACAATTGTTATTACCAGTGAGCACCTTTCTCTGAAAACATTGGAACCCCCCATCTGTACATTTCATGCACGTGCGTGCATATGTGTGTGTGTGTGTGTGTGTGTGGGGGTGCGCATCCCATATTTCTATCTATCTATCTATCTATCTATCTATCTATCTATCTATCTACCCTTCATCAAATTCCATTTCAGGAGCTGGTTTGTTTACATTCACGAAGAACCATTGAGATAGCCAGTGACAGTCAGGAGACAGAAAAAAAGGAAGGAAGGAAGAAGGAAGGAAGGAAGGAAGGAAGGAAGGAAGGAAGGAAGAAAGGAAATAAGTGATCCACATTTCCAAAGAAAGAAAAAAATTTAAAAAGTAAAAAAAAATTAAAAAGTAAGTAAATACCTACATAAAAATAGACAAAGAACGAATAAATGAATAAAAATAAGTAATAATTGGAATATTCAATAAGTAAATAAGTGAGCAGATAAACAGATATATGAAAGATGATAAGAAAGAGAAGTAAGGAATGTACGAAAAAGTAAGTAAATAACCAGGTGGGCCATATTTTTAAAGAAGTAAGTAAATAGAAAGTAAGGAAGCAAAGAAATACACAAGAAGTCTTGAAAAAATGAGACACATCCATTCAATACATAAAAGACAAAACATGGAAACTGGTCGACCCACCCACGTTCACTCAGCTTCCCAACCCAAAGCAGGAGGAAGGTCTCTGTCCAGCAGGGCCTTCTTCTTTCCAAGTTGCAGTCTGTCAGATCTCTGGGCAAAAAAAGAAAGCAATTGTTTTCGACTTGAACAGTTTTAATATTATTCGAATAAATTAATATTCAGCTATTTATTCCGAGCCTTATTTATTTACCCCTGGATGACCACCGGGCACCTTCCTCTCACCTCCTAGCATCTGGATGGATGGATGAATGGATGGACGGATGGATGGATGGATGGATGGATGGATAGATAGATAGATAGATAGATAGGTAAATAAATAGATAGATAGATAAATAAATGAATAATAAAAAGAGTTAGTAGGGCGGTTTGCGATAGAGAAAGGAACAACAGATAAACAAACTGACAGACACATTTAAAAATGACATCAGTCAATCAAGACATGGAAAAATACACCTGGTCGACCCACGTTCACGAGGCCAACTGGTCTACCTGGGTACTTAGAATTTTAAGGCCAAACACTTTATTGGACAAGTGGTCGACCAGCTTCTAGTTTAGTGAAA
>CADCXT010002380.1:0-12270 GCA_902806775.1 Microtus agrestis | reverse complement strand
ATGGCATTTCATGAAATACTTTTGCTTTCAAAGAACGTGATTATCTTTCAAATAAAACTTCTACAGAGAAAAGGAACACTGTTCTCACTTTTAACCATACTTTGACATATCCCAAAAGACGCTTCTCATTTCAGAGTAACACATGTGCGTTTCTCAAAAAAGCATTTCATGAATTTCATACACTTTCAAAGAACGTGATTATCTTTCAAAGTAAAGCTTCTACAGAGAAAAGGAAGACTGTTCTCACTTTTAACCATACTTTGACATATCCCAAACAGACGCTTCTCATTTCAGAGTAACACATGTGCGTTTCTCAAAAAAAGCATTTCATGAATTTCACTTGCTTTCAAATGAACGTGATTATCTTTCAAAGTAAAGCTTCTACAGAGAAAAGGAACACTGTTCTCACTTTTAACCATACTTTGACATATCCCAAACAGACGCTTCTCATTTCAGAGTAACACATGTGCGTTTCTCACAAAAGCATTTCATGAAATTCACTGACTTTCAAATGATCGTGATTATCTTTCAAAGTAAAGCTTCTACAGAGAAAAGGAACACTGTTCTCACTTTTAACCATACTTTGACATATCCCAAACAGACGCTTCTCATTTCAGAGTAACACATGTGCGTTTCTCACAAAAGCATTTCATGAAATACTTTTGCTTTCAAAGAACGTGATTATCTTTCAAAGTAAAGCTTCTACAGAGAAAAGGAACACTGTTCTCACTTTTAACCATACTTTGACATATCCCAAACAGACGCTTCTCATTTCAGAGTAACACATGTGCGTTTCTCACAAAGGCATTTCATGAATTTCTTTTGCTTTCAAAGAACGTGATTATCTTTCAAAGTAAAGCTTCTACAGAGAAAAGGAACACTGTTCTCACTTTTAACCATACTTTGACATATCCCAAACAGACGCTTCTCATTTCAGAGTAACACATGTGCGTTTCTCACAAAAGCATTTCATGAAATTCTTTTGCTTTCAAATGATCGTGATTATCTTTCAAAGTAAAGCTTCTACAGAGAAAAGGAACACTGTTCTCACTTTTAACCATACTTTGACATATCCCAAACAGACGCTTCTCATTTCAGAGTAACACATGTGCGTTTCTCACAAAAGCATTTCATGAAATTCACTGACTTTCAAATGATCGTGATTATCTTTCAAAGTAAAGCTTCTACGGAGAAAAGGAACACTGTTCTCACTTTTAACCATACTTTGACATATCCAAAACAGACGCTTCTCATTTCAGAGTAACACATGTGCGTTTCTCACAAAAGCATTTCATGAAATTCTTTTGCTTTCAAAGAACGTGATTATCTTTCAAAATGAAGCTTCTACAGAGAAAAGGAACACTGTTCTCACTTTTAACCATACTTTGACATATCCCAAACAGACGCTTCTCATTTCAAAGTAACACATATGGGTTTCTCACAAAAGCATTTCATGAAATTCACTGACTTTCAAATGATCGTGATTACCTTTCAAAGTAAAGCTTCTAAGGAGAAAAGGAACACTGTTCTCACTTTTAACCATACTTTGACATATCCCAAACAGACGCTTCTCATTTCAGAGTAACACATGTGCGTTTCTCACAAAAGCATTTCATGAAGTTCACTGACTTTCAAATGATCGTGATTATCTTTCAAAATAAAATTTCTACAGAGAAAAGGAACACTGTTCTCACTTTTAATCATATTTTGATATATCCCAAACAGACGCTTCTCATTTCAGAGTAACACATGTGCGTTTCTCACAATGGCATTTCATGAAATACTTTTGCTTTCAAAGAACGTGATTATCTTTCAAATAAAACTTCTACAGAGAAAAGGAACACTGTTCTCACTTTTAACCATACTTTGACATATCCCAAAAAGACGCTTCTCATTTCAGAGTAACACATGTGCGTTTCTCAAAAAAGCATTTCATGAATTTCATACACTTTCAAAGAACGTGATTATCTTTCAAAGTAAAGCTTCTACAGAGAAAAGGAAGACTGTTCTCACTTTTAACCATACTTTGACATATCCCAAAGAGACGCTTCTCATTTCAGAGTAACACATGTGTGTTTCTCACAAAAGCATTTCATGAAATTCATTGACTTTCAAAGAACGTGATTATCTTTCAAAGTAAAGCTTCTACAGAGAAAAGGAACACTGTTCTCACTTTTAACCATACTTTGACATATCCCAAACAGACGCTTCTCATTTCAGAGTAACACATGTGCGTTTCTCACAAAAGCATTTCATGAAATTCACTGACTTTCAAATGATCGTGATTATCTTTCAAAGTAAAGCTTCTACAGAGAAAAGGAACACTGTTCTCACTTTTAACCATACTTTGACATATCCCAAACAGACGCTTCTCATTTCAGAGTAACACATGTGCGTTTCTCACAAAAGCATTTCATGAAATTCACTTGACTTTCAAATGATCGTGATTATCTTTCAAAGTAAAGCTTCTACAGAGAAAAGGAACACTGTTCTCACTTTTAACCATACTTTGACATATCCCAAACAGACGCTTCTCATTTCAGAGTAACACATGTGCGTTTCTCACAAAAGCATTTCATGAAATTCTTTTTACTTTCAAAGAACGTGATTATCTTTCAAAGTAAAGCTTCTACAGAGAAAAGGAACACTGTTCTCACTTTTAACCATACTTTGACATATCCCAAACAGACGCTTCTCATTTCAGAGTAACACATGTGCGTTTCTCACAAAAGCATTTCATGAAATTCATTTGCTTTCAAAGAACGTGATTATCTTTCAAAGTAAAGCTTCTACAGAGAAAAGGAACACTGTTCTCACTTTTAACCATACTTTGACATATCCCAAACAGACGCTTCTCATTTCAGAGTAACACATGTGCGTTTCTCACAAAAGCATTTCATGAAATTCACTGACTTTCAAATGATCGTGATTATCTTTCAAAGTAAAGCTTCTACAGAGAAAAGGAACACTGTTCTCACTTTTAACCATACTTTGACATATCCCAAACAGACGCTTCTCATTTCAGAGTAACACATGTGCGTTTCTCACAAAAGCATTTCATGAAATTCACTTTGACTTTCAAAAGACGTGATTATCTTTCAAAGTAAAGCTTCTACAGAGAAAAGGAACACTGTTCTCACTTTTAACCATACTTTGACATATCCCAAACAGACGCTTCTCATTTCAGAGTAACACATGTGCGTTTCTCACAAAAGCATTTCATGAAATTCTTTTGCTTTCAAAGAACGTGATTATCTTTCAAAGTAAAGCTTCTACAGAGAAAAGGAACACTGTTCTCACTTTTAACCATACTTTGACATATCCCAAACAGACGCTTCTCATTTCAGAGTAACACATGTGCGTTTCTCACAAAAGCATTTCATGAAATACTTTTGCTTTCAAAGAACGTGATTATCTTTCAAATAAAGCTTTTACAGAGAAAAGGAACACTGTGCTCACCTTTAAACATACTTTGACATATCCCAAAGAGACGCTTCTCATTTCAGAGTAACACATGTGCGTTTCTCACAATGGCATTTCATGAAATTGTTTTGCTTTCAAAGAACGTGATTATCTTTCAAAGTAAAACTTCTACAGAGAAAAGGAACACTGTTCTCACTTTTAACCATACTTTGACATATCCCAAACAGACGCTTCTCATTTCAGAGTAACACATGTGCGTTTCTCACAAAAGCATTTCATGAAATTCACTGACTTTCAAATGATCGTGATTATCTTTCAAAGTAAAGCTTCTACAGAGAAAAGGAACACTGTTCTCACTTTTAACCATACTTTGACTTATCCCAAACAGACGCTTCTCATTTCAGAGTAACACATATGCGTTTCTCACAAAAGCATTTCATGAAATTCACTGACTTTCAAATGATCGTGATTATCTTTCAAAGTAAAGCTTCTACAGAGAAAAGGAACACTGTTCTCACTTTTAACCATACTTTGACATATCCCAAACAGACGCTTCTCATTTCAGAGTAACACATGTGCGTTTCTCACAAAAGCATTTCATGAAATTCACTGACTTTCAAATGATCGTGATTATCTTTCAAAGTAAAGCTTCTACAGAGAAAAGGAACACTGTTCTCACTTTTAACCATACTTTGACATATCCCAAACAGACGCTTCTCATTTCAGAGTAACACATGTGCGTTTCTCACAAAAGCATTTCATGAAATTCACTGACTTTCAAATGATCGTGATTATCTTTCAAAGTAAAGCTTCTACAGAGAAAAGGAACACTGTTCTCACTTTTAACCATACTTTGACATATCCCAAACAGACGCTTCTCATTTCAGAGTAACACATGTGCGTTTCTCACAAAAGCATTTCATGAAATTCACTGACTTTCAAATGATCGTGATTATCTTTCAAAGTAAAGCTTCTACAGAGAAAAGGAACACTGTTCTCACTTTTAACCATACTTTGACATATCCCAAACAGACGCTTCTCATTTCAGAGTAACACATGTGCGTTTCTCACAAAAGCATTTCATGAAATTCTTTTGCTTTCAAAGAACGTGATTATCTTTCAAAGTAAAGCTTCTACAGAGAAAAGGAACACTGTTCTCACTTTTAACCATACTTTGACATATCCCAAACAGACGCTTCTCATTTCAGAGTAACACATGTGCGTTTCTCACAAAAGCATTTCATGAAATTCTTTTGCTTTCAAAGAACGTGATTATCTTTCAAAGTAAAGCTTCTACAGAGAAAAGGAACACTGTTCTCACTTTTAACCATACTTTGACATATCCCAAACAGACGCTTCTCATTTCAGAGTAACACATGTGCGTTTCTCACAAAAGCATTTCATGAAATTCACTTGACTTTCAAATGATCGTGATTATCTTTCAAAATAAAGCTTCTACAGAGAAAAGGAACACTGTTCTCACTTTTAACCATACTTTGACATATCCCAAACAGACGCTTCTCATTTCAGAGTAACACATGTGCGTTTCTCACAAAAGCATTTCATGAAATTCACTGACTTTCAAATGATCGTGATTATCTTTCAAAGTAAAGCTTCTACAGAGAAAAGGAACACTGTTCTCACTTTTAACCATACTTTGACATATCCCAAACAGACGCTTCTCATTTCAGAGTAACACATGTGCGTTTCTCAAAAAAGCATTTCATGAATTTCATTTTGCTTTCAAAGAACGTGATTATCTTTCAAAGTAAAGCTTCTACAGAGAAAAGGAACACTGTTCTCACTTTTAACCATACTTTGACATATCCCAAACAGACGCTTCTCATTTCAGAGTAACACATGTGCGTTTCTCACAAAAGCATTTCATGAATTTCAAACAGTTTCAAAGAACGTGATTATCTTTCAAAATAAAGCTTCTACAGAGAAAAGGAACACTGTTCTCACTTTTAACCATACTTTGACATATCCCAAACTAAATGAGTAACACATGTGCGTTTCTCACAAAAGCATTTCATGAAATTCACTGACTTTCAAATGATCGTGATTATCTTTCAAAGTAAAGCTTCTACAGAGAAAAGGAACACTGTTCTCACTTTTAACCATACTTTGACATATCCCAAACAGACGCTTCTCATTTCAGAGTAACACATGTGCGTTTCTCACAAAAGCATTTCATGAAATTCACTGACTTTCAAATGATCGTGATTATCTTTCAAAGTAAAGCTTCTACGGAGAAAAGGAACACTGTTCTCACTTTTAACCATACTTTGACATATCCCAAACAGACGCTTCTCATTTCAGAGTAACACATGTGCGTTTCTCACAAAAGCATTTCATGAAATTCACTGAGTTTCAAATGATCGTGATTATCTTTCAAAGTAAAGCTTCTACAGAGAAAAGGAACACTGTTCTCAATTTTAACCATACTTTGACATATCCCAAACAGACGCTTCTCATTTCAGAGTAACACATGTGCGTTTCTCACAAAAGCATTTCATGAAATTCACTGACTTTCAAATGATCGTGATTATCTTTCAAAGTAAAGCTTCTACAGAGAAAAGGAACACTGTTCTCACTTTTAACCATACTTTGACATATCCCAAACAGACGCTTCTCATTTCAGAGTAACACATGTGCGTTTCTCACAAAAGCATTTCATGAAATTCACTGACTTTCAAATGATCGTGATTATCTTTCAAAGTAAAGCTTCTACAGAGAAAAGGAACACTGTTCTCACTTTTAACCATACTTTGACATATCCCAAACAGACGCTTCTCATTTCAGAGTAACACATGTGCGTTTCTCACAAAAGCATTTCATGAAATTCACTGACTTTCAAATGATCGTGATTATCTTTCAAAGTAAAGCTTCTACAGAGAAAAGGAACACTGTTCTCACTTTTAACCATACTTTGACATATCCCAAACAGACGCTTCTCATTTCAGAGTAACACATGTGCGTTTCTCACAAAAGCATTTCATGAAATTCACTGACTTTCAAATGATCGTGATTATCTTTCAAAGTAAAGCTTCTACAGAGAAAAGGAACACTGTTCTCACTTTTAACCATACTTTGACATATCCCAAACAGACGCTTCTCATTTCAGAGTAACACATGTGCGTTTCTCACAAAAGCATTTCATGAAATTCATTGACTTTCCAAAGATCGTGATTATCTTTCAAAGTAAAGCTTCTACGGAGAAAAAGGAACACTGTTCTCACTTTTAACCATGCTTTGACATATCCCAAACAGACGCTTCTCATTTCAGAGTAACACATGTGCGTTTCTCACAAAAGCATTTCATGAAATTCAATTGCTTTCAAAGAACGTGATTATCTTTCAAAGTAAAGCTTCTACAGAGAAAAGGAACACTGTTCTCACTTTTAACCATACTTTGACATATCCCAAACAGACGCTTCTCATTTCAGAGTAACACATGTGCGTTTCTCACAAAAGCATTTCATGAAATTCACTGACTTTCAAATGATCGTGATTATCTTTCAAAGTAAAGCTTCTACAGAGAAAAGGAACACTGTTCTCACTTTTAACCATACTTTGACATATCCCAAACAGACGCTTCTCATTTCAGAGTAACACATGTGCGTTTCTCACAAAAGCATTTCATGAAATTCTTTTGCTTTCAAAGAACGTGATTATCTTTCAAAGTAAAGCTTCTACAGAGAAAAGGAACACTGTTCTCACTTTTAACCATACTTTGACATATCCCAAACAGACGCTTCTCATTTCAGAGTAACACATGTGCGTTTCTCACAAAAGCATTTCATGAAATTCTTTTGCTTTCAAAGAACGTGATTATCTTTCAAAGTAAAGCTTCTACAGAGAAAAGGAACACTGTTCTCACTTTTAACCATACTTTGACATATCCCAAACAGACGCTTCTCATTTCAGAGTAACACATGTGCGTTTCTCACAAAAGCATTTCATGAATTTCTTTTGCTTTCAAAGAACGTGATTATCTTTCAAAGTAAAGCTTCTACAGAGAAAAGGAACACTGTTCTCACTTTTAACCATACTTTGACATATCCCAAACAGACGCTTCTCATTTCAGAGTAACACATGTGCGTTTCTCACAAAAGCATTTCATGAAATTCACTGACTTTCAAATGATCGTGATTATCTTTCAAAGTAAAGCTTCTACAGAGAAAAGGAACACTGTTCTCACTTTTAACCATACTTTGACATATCCCAAACAGACGCTTCTCATTTCAGAGTAACACATGTGCGTTTCTCACAAAAGCATTTCATGAATTTCTTTTGCTTTCAAAAAACGTGATTATCTTTCAAAGTAAAGCTTCTACAGAGAAAAGGAACACTGTTCTCACTTTTAACCATACTTTGACATATCCCAAACAGACGCTTCTCATTTCAGAGTAACACATGTGCGTTTCTCACAAAAGCATTTCATGAAATTCTTTTGCTTTCAAAGAACGTGATTATCTTTCAAAGTAAAGCTTCTACAGAGAAAAGGAACACTGTTCTCACTTTTAACCATATTTTTACATATCCCAAACAGACGCTTATCATTTCAGAGTAACACATGTGCGTTTCTCACAAAAGCATTTCATGAAATTCTTTTGCTTTCAAATAACGTGATTATCTTTCAAAGTAAAGGTTCTACAGAGAAAAGGAACACTGTTCTCACATTTAACCATACTTTGACATATCCCAAACAGATGCTTCTCATTTCAGAATAACACATGTGTGTTTCTCACAAAAGCATTTCATGAAATTCTTTTGCTTTCAAAGAACGTGATTATCTTTCAAAGTAAAGCTTCTACAGAGAAAAGGAACACTGTTCTCACTTTTAACCATACTTTGACATATCCCAAACAGACGCTTCTCATTTCAGAGTAACACATGTGCATTTCTCACAAAAGTATTTCATGAAATTCACTGACTTTCAAATGATCGTGATTATCTTTCAAAGTAAAGTTTCTACAGAGAAAAGGAACACTGTTCTCACTTTTAACCATACTTTGACATATCCCAAACAGACGCTTCTCATTTCAGAGTAACACATGTGCGTTTCTCACAAAAGCATTTCATGAAATTCACTGACTTTCAAATGATCGTGATTATCTTTCAAAGTAAAGCTTCTACAGAGAAAAGGAACACTGTTCTCACTTTTAACCATACTTTGACATATCCCAAACAGACGCTTCTCATTTCAGAGTAACACATGTGCGTTTCTCACAAAAGCATTTCATGAATTTCTTTTGCTTTCAAAAAACGTGATTATCTTTCAAAGTAAAGCTTCTACAGAGAAAAGGAACACTGTTCTCACTTTTAACCATACTTTGACATATCCCAAACAGACGCTTCTCATTTCAGAGTAACACATGTGCGTTTCTCACAAAAGCATTTCATGAAATTCTTTTGCTTTCAAAGAACGTGATTATCTTTCAAAGTAAAGCTTCTACAGAGAAAAGGAACACTGTTCTCACTTTTAACCATATTTTGACATATCCCAAACAGACGCTTCTCATTTCAGAATAACACATGTGCGTTTCTCACAAAAGCATTTCATGAAATTCTTTTGCTTTCAAATAACGTGATTATCTTTCAAATTAAAGGTTCTACAGAGAAAAGGAACACTGTTCTCACATTTAACCATACTTTGACATATCCCAAACAGATGCTTCTCATTTCAGAGTAACACATGTGTGTTTCTCACAAAAGCATTTCATGAAATTCACTGAATTTCAAAGAACGTGATTATCTTTCAATGTAAAGCTTCTACAGAGAAAAGGAACACTGTTCTCACTTTTAACCATACTTTGACATATCCCAAACAGACGCTTCTCATTTCAGAGTAACACATGTGCGTTTCTCACATAAGCATTTCATGAAATTCACTGACTTTCAAATGATCGTGATTATCTTTCAAAGAAAAGCTTCTACAGAGAAAAGGAACACTGTTCTCACTTTTAACCATACTTTGACATATCCCAAACAGACGCTTCTCATTTCATAGTAACACATGTGCGTTTCTCACAAAAGCATTTCATGAAATTCACTGACTTTCAAATGATCGTGATTATCTTTCAAAGAAAAGCTTCTACAGAGAAAAGGAACACTGTTCTCACTTTTAACCATATTTTGACATATCCCAAACAGACGCTTCTCATTTCAGATTAACACATGTGCGTTTCTCACAAAAGCATTTCATGAAATTCACTGACTTTCAAATGATCGTGATTATCTTTCAAAGTAAAGCTTCTACAGAGAAAAGGAACACTGTTCTCACTTTTAACCATACTTTGACATATCCCAAACAGACGCTTCTCATTTCAGAGTAACACATGTGCGTTTCTCACAAAAGCATTTCATGAAATTCACTGACTTTCAAATGATCGTGATTATCTTTCAAAGTAAAGCTTCTACAGAGAAAAGGAACACTGTTCTCACTTTTAACCATACTTTGACATATCCCAAACAGACGCTTCTCATTTCAGAGTAACACATGTGCGTTTCTCACAAAAGCATTTCATGAAATTCACTGACTTTCCAATGATCGTGATTATCTTTCAAAGTAAAGCTTCTACGGAGAAAAGGAACACTGTTCTCACTTTTAACCATGCTTTGACATATCCCAAACAGACGCTTCTCATTTCAGAGTAACACATGTGCGTTTCTCACAAAAGCATTTCATGAAATTCACGGAGTTTCAATTGATCGTGATTATCTTTCAAAGTAAAGCTTCTACAGAGAAAAGGAACACTGTTCTCAATTTTAACCATACTTTGACATATCCCAAACAGACGCTTCTCATTTCAGAGTAACACGTGTGCGTTTCTCACAAAAGCATTTCATGAAATTCACTGACTTTCAAATGATCATGATTCTCTTTCAAAGTAAAGTTTCTACAGAGAAAAGGAACACTGTTCTCACTTTTAACCATACTTTGACATATCCCAAACAGACGCTTCTCATTTCACAGTAACACATGTGCGTTTCTCACAAAAGCATTTCATGAAATACTTTTGCTTTCAAAGAACGTGATTATCTTTCAAATAAAGCTTTTACAGAGAAAAGGAACACTGTGCTCACCTTTAAACATACCTTGACATATCCCAAAGAGATGCTTCTCATTTCAGAGTAACACATGTGCGTTTCTCACAATGGAAGTTCATGAAATTGTTTTGCTTTCAAAGAACGTGATTATCTTTCAAAGTAAAACTTCTACAGAGAAAAGGAACACTGTTCTCACTTTTAACCATACTTTGACATATCCCAAACAGACGCTTCTCATTTCAGAGTAACACATGTGCGTTTCTCACAAAAGCATTTCATGAAATTCACTGACTTTCAAATGATCGTGATTATCTTTCAAAGTAAAGCTTCTACAGAGAAAAGGAACACTGTTCTCACTTTTAACCATACTTTGACTTATCCCAAACAGACGCTTCTCATTTCAGAGTAACACATGTGCGTTTCTCACAAAAGCATTTCATGAAATTCACTGACTTTCAAATGATCGTGATTATCTTTCAAAGTAAAGCTTCTACGGAGAAAAGGAACACTGTTCTCACTTTTAACCATACTTTGACATATCCCAAACAGACGCTTCTCATTTCAGAGTAACACATGTGCGTTTCTCACAAAAGCATTTCATGAAATTCACGGAGTTTCAATTGATCGTGATTATCTTTCAAAGTAAAGCTTCTACAGAGAAAAGGAACACTGTTCTCAATTTTAACCATACTTTGACATATCCCAAACAGACGCTTCTCATTTCAGAGTAACACATGTGCGTTTCTCACAAAAGCATTTCATGAAATTCACTGACTTTCAAATGATCGTGATTATCTTTCAAAGTAAAGCTTCTACAGAGAAAAGGAAAACTGTTCTCACTTTTAACCATACTTTGTCATATCCCAAACAGACGCTTCTCATATCAGAGTAACACATGTGCGTTTCTCACAAAAGCATTTCATGAAATTCACTGACTTTCAAATGATCGTGATTATCTTTCAAAGTAAAGCTTCTACAGAGAAAAGGAACACTGTTCTCACTTTTAACCATACTTTGACATATCCCAAACTGACGCTTCTCATTTCAGAGTAACACATGTGCGTTTCTCACAAAAGCATTTCATGAAATTCTTTTGCTTTCAAAGAACGTGATTATCTTTCAAAGTAATGCTTCTACAGAGAAAAGGAACACTGTTCTCACTTTTAACCATACTTTGACATATCCCAAACAGATGCTTCTCATTTCAGAGAAACACATGTGCGTTTCTCACAAAAGCATTTCATGAAATTCTTTTGCTTTCAAAGAACGTGATTATCTTTCAAAGTAAAGCTTCTACAGAGAAAAGGAACACTGTTCTCACTTTTAACCATACTTTGACATATCCCAAACAGACGCTTCTCATTTCAGAGTAACACATGTGCGTTTCTCACAAAAGCATTTCATGAAATTCTTTTGCTTTCAAAGAACGTGATTATCTTTCAAAGTAAAGCTTCTACAGAGAAAAGGAACACTGTTCTCACTTTTAACCATACTTTGACATATCCCAAACAGACGCTTCTCATTTCATAGTAACACATGTGCGTTTCTCACAAAAGCATTCCATGAAATTCACTGACTTTCAAATGATCGTGATTATCTTTCAAAGTAAAGCTTCTACAGAGAAAAGGAACACTGTTCTCACTTTTAACCATACTTTGACATATCCCAAACAGACGCTTCTCATTTCAGAGTAACACATGTGCGTTTCTCACAAAAGCATTTCATGAATTTCTTTTGCTTTCAAAAAACGTGATTATCTTTCAAAGTAAAGCTTCTACAGAGAAGAGGAAC
>CADCXT010002379.1:1800000-2208542 GCA_902806775.1 Microtus agrestis | reverse complement strand
AAAGAGTCCAGCTTTATTAAAATGAAATCTTCTGAGAAGTATTTCCTCAGAGTCAGAACATACTAGGTGTGTTCAGATGTGTACAAAGTTGTACCTTGTTCTGGCAGTCAAATTTGGTCACCTGTAAAAATCTCCCATGTTGTATTGGTTTTGAAGGCATGGAAAGGTCATGGAGAGCAGCTGAGGCTGGCATTGTGAGAGGCCATTGATGAAAGTAAAGCTGGAGAGGCAGTGGAAGCTACCAGATTGAAGGTGTCATGGAGAAAAGTTGAGGCTTGGTACCGTGAAAAGAGCCCAGGAGAGTCTACTGGTGAAAGTGAAGCCCAGTTGCAGCAGACCCTAGCATTTTGGAGATGCCAGTACCATAAGGCAACCAAGAACAGCAGCAGCAAAGGAGTGGGGTTGGCCCAAGCTCAGAAGACAAGCTGTGTGTGCTGTAGAGGGCAGAGCTGGAGAAACAACCCAAACCCCCTTGAGGAACCCCCAGAACGTTGTGATTGGCTCCCATAATGAGCATTGAATTGTTTACATCTTTGGAGTGTGACTTTGCTTTGTTTAGATTGTGGCTGTGTCCTGGTTCTTTCTTCTTGAAGTAAGAATGCATTCACTTATTTTTTATTTTATAGGATCTCACAGTTGAGAGAATTTGAATTCTAAAAAAGAAAGATTTTAAAAAAGACATAGGATTTTTATAGAAATTGAGCTTTAAAAATGTTTAAATTGATAAAGTCTGTGGTACATTTTTCAGTTTCTAATATATTTTATAATCATGATATTAATTAATCTGAGATCTTGGGGATGAGCCAAAATATGAAAGATTCTGTTGTAAAATATGTTGTGTGTCAATTGACAAGGGGTCAACTGTGCTGGCTAATTTTATGTCAGCTTGACACAGGCTGGAGTCATCTAAGAAGAGGGAACCCCAATTAAGAAAATCCCTCCATAAGACTATGTGAGGGTCTCTGCTAACACCAAAGTCAGCAGAGTGTCAATCTGCTAGTGGCAAGAAGGAAGTCTCATTTACTAGGACTCAGTAGTCAATGTTGGCTCAAACTTCAAGAGTCTAACACTGGGTGGTTTTAGGAATATCTAAAAATTGGGAAAAAGTTTCCCAGTGATAATTAACTACATGTGTACAACAAAGTTTAAGGCGTGTCTACTTTAACACTCTTTCAAGGTAAAAGTGATAGCTTCCATAAAGATAGGCTCTATAGATTAACTGAGGAAGCAGGATCAAGATAAACAAGACCATTAAAATAAAAATAGAATGTTGTCCCCAAACTTGGGAGACTTGAAATGTGCTTATACATTTCCTCTTTCCCCAAATATATTCAGTACAAATGTATTCGTATATGATTAAGACAGGAAATAAAGCTGAAAAATAAAAAAATAAACAAGATCATGATAAGGGTTTGGTGAAGGATATCAGTATAGATTGACTGAGATAAGCAAGCCCAAGTTAAGAGATTGGGGAAGCTGGTGCGGCCTGACCATGTAGATAGTGCAGACATCACCAGGCTATTAACCATGTGGTACCCAGCCTGTGGGCAGAAAACAAACTCTACATCTCTCACTTTGAAGAGACGACCCTGTGTGTTTAACACTCCTGGTGTCCTAGAGCTTATCTCTAAGCACAAGGACTTCAAAGACTGGATTGTAGGCAAGCCTATACAGCATTTTCTCAATTAGTGGTTAATGGGTGCCATTCCTAGACTCATGGTCCTGGGTTCTATAAAAGTAGACTGAGCAAGCCACGGGGAGCAAGTCAGTATGTAGCCCTCTTCCACGGCCTCTGCATCAGATAGTTAGCTAGCAAACCTTTAGTATCCCGATTTTTTATAAGCCAAAGAAGCTTGAGCTGCTGCCCTGAATTCTATCAATGATGGATTAAGATGTAGAAGTAATATATTGGTAGACGTACCAAATAAACTTTTTCTTACGCCCCAAAAAAGTAAAAGGAAAGAAAATGTATCTTGTTCATTTTAAAAATGAACAGATGATTTTATTATTCTCAAGGTACAACAATTCTTAAAATCAGTAATGAAAGCTTATGATTTCTTAGAAAAGTATGCAAATTATCTAAGTCCTCACTGACAAGAATTAAGTAAGACTCAACAATGAACAAGGAACAAAGACACATGTTTAAACAAGTAGAAAGCTTATTTTCATTTTTAGATAAATGTTAAATTCCTCTAACCTTCAGACTTGATGGACTGGAGAGATGAATGATGGTGGATTAAGGGACAAGCAACCAGACATATCCTGAAATTGTGGATATTGGTCAGATTTTTTTTTTTGTCCTTACTGGGAGGATGTGAATCCTCCCTCCTCTAAAACTACAGTTTGTGTGGTTTCCAGTGGTAGAGGAGAGAGGTACTTCCCGCAGCAGGTCAGTCAAATTAGGTCTGTGTGAGCTTTCAGAAGAAAGTCACTTCTCTAAAGACACACTTATTCCTGCCAGGGTTTTCTGGTCTGGGACTCCCTAGACCCTGGGCCGAATGACATCCAAAGCACTGCGGATATGAGTTTAGAATTCCTGCCTGTTGTAATAGGAGCGGCAGAGCTGCATCCCCAGCACCCCGGCCGCCTAGCTAGCTTATGCCCCAAAATAATAACACACAAACTGTATTCTTTTAAACACTGCTTGGCCCATTTTATCTAGCCTCTTCTCAGCTAACTCTCACACTTGGATTAGCCCATTTCTTATATTCTGTGTTTGCACCCCAAGGTGCACTTACCAGAAAGATTCTAGCCTACGACCATCTTGGGTCGGAGTTTCATCGCGTCTGCCCCCGAGAGCTGAGCTATGGCATCTCTGAACTCACTTCCTCTTCCTCCCAGCATTCTGTTCTGTTTACTCCTCCCACCTATGTTTTAACCTATCAGGGCCAAGCAGTTTCTTTATTGCTTAACCAATGAAATCAACAGATTGATATGACACTCCCACATCACTTCCCCTTTTTCTGTTTAAACAAAAAAAGGAAGGCTTTAACTTTAACATAGCAAAATTACATATAATGAAACAGTTATCAGGCAATATTTACAGTTACAATATCTATATCTACTTTATCCTTTATCATAACTAAGGAAAACTATAACTATAACATCTATCTATTCTTCAGCTCCATCAAAGACTCCAGAAAGATACAATATTACCTAAGCAAACAAGAAATAAGAAACTTACAAAACTCTAGAAATCACAGAGAAATCTTACTGCCTGGACAGTCACCCAAAGTTCCTCTGTACCGTTGGGGCATCAATCTTCAGCCTTCAGGCCCATAGTATCCAGAGATGTTTCCATGATGCAGGAAATTTCAAAGACAGTCACTATATGTTGTTTCCTGCAGAATGTCTTGCAGACTCTTTCATGAATCAGGAACCCCAATGATCATCTCACCTTTAGGCAAGTTCAGTAGTCCTCTCTCTGCAGGTTCCCTGTGTCCAGTTTATGCAATAGTCCAGGCAAGAACAGCTTCTTGCCCAAATGGCTATCAAACTCCATAAGGAACCTCTTTGATGCCCATCTTCTTCTTGAAGTAGATTCGTGCTGCCAGCAACAGACATGTCTCATTGTCATGAAAATCCCTATGTTATTAAAGCATTAAATGCCATATTCTATAGTCTTTGAAAGATATGAAGAATGCCTATCTAACTGAAATATACCTCTTTATATCTAGAAAATCTAACATGACTACAAGCTTGACTATTATCTATAAATATCCATTAACAACATATATTTCCTAATTATACATTACATTTTTAAATGAACTACCAAATCACAACACTGTAATCAAGAGCAGAAATATACATATAACAAGACTGACCTTATATTTATATCAATAAAGCAAGATTTATACCAATACAAATTATTCATCTCTATATCATATCCCCCTTTAAATGTAAAAGAACATTTATAAACAATATTTGGGAATATGGGTGTAGTTTTTTCTCCCCAAACTGCTCCATGATATATGGGGTTCCTGTTAATCAGGTCTTTCATGGTGTATCCTGTGTGCTAGGTTCATCTCAGTCAGCAGTTTAGTGAAGTAAGTTTTTGAGGGTGTTCATGGCAACCTTTCAGGAGGCCTTGGTTCATGAATCCATATTGACCTGGAAGCAACCCACAGATTTTCATTTTCTGTGAAAACAAAAGAAGAACCTCTTTGTCAAAGGATCATGTCCTTAGACCCAAATTTTGAAGTCAAGATTCCTTTAAAACATATATGCTGGTTTAGCTTGGCAGCTCATACAATAAAATGTTTTTTTGTACTTAGCTCCTTTACAGCCAAAAATTTTAAGGAAAACACAACAATATACATAATCCTGGCTTTCTGTGAATTTTCCATTTTTACATGCTTATTTTTCTTTACTTCTTTTTGTCTATGACTATTTGTACTCAGTCTCTCAAAGACATTACCCCTTTTAAAGCATTAACTTTATATTATGACTCTGTATATTCTTTTCCAAGCTTACAACTTTATCTAATACCATGACCCGTTTTATGTCTTTTATGTCTGAATCTGTCCTATTGCATTGTTTTTAATTCTCTACTGTCTTGAAGAGCTTTTAAAATGCTAAGTGGCTTGGTTGCAGCTACTCTGGATGCTGGCTCTACCTCTCTCCAATTTCAAAATAGTGGATGTACCATTTCTGCTGGCTCTGGGGCCTCCAGGTAGGAACTGTACTCAGCATTTTAACTCTGAGAATGAGCATGCAGTGTATAAACTCTTTCTTTCTAAGTTACAGTCAAATCTGCCATGAGGAGCACTATGCAGGCTGAAAACATCTCCTGTGTATGGTGGCAGGAATCCACCCTGCTCTCCAGCCAGTCTAAACCTGATCATGCAGTCTACCCAGGCAGGAAGCACAGAGCCATTGGCATGGTCTCAAAGTACTTTCTTCTTGATCCTGAGTGGGCATAGAAACACAAGCGTCCCACAACTGTCACTAAAATGCTTTATAGCTGGAGTTTACAGTGGCAGCACAGCCCAGGAAGCGAAGTTTTAAAACTGCTCAGGTTTCTTTTATGGCTGCGGAGTCAGAAAATTCTCTCATTGGCATGCCACTAACAAACAGCAAAAAACTGTGCTAAACTCTCTTTCTCTCCTTTTTAAGCCCTCTCAGATTTTTAAGTGGATTTAGTCCACCACGTTGGGTGCCACTCTGTAGTAAAGGGGAGTGGACCGCATCCCACTGCCTGGCTAGCTTAACCCCTGAAATAACCACACAGAAATTGTATTAATTAAATTACTGCCTGGCCCATTATATCTAGCCTCTTCTTGGCCAACTATCACATCTTGATCTAACCTATTTCTAATAATCTATATGTCACCATGAGGTCATGGCTTACCAGGAAAGATTCAACATGTCTGTCCCTGGTGACTCCATGGTGGCTCTCTCTGACTGCCCTCTTTCTTTCAGCATTCTGTTCTGTCTTCCCTTCTTATCTAAGTGCTTGGTCCTATCAAAAGGACAAGTCAGTTTCTTTATCCAATCAATGAAAGCAACACAAATAAAGAAGGACCTCTTACACCACATGATATTTTATATTTGGTAAATATGATACTTAATACACCTATCTTAGATTTTTCTTGTTTTAATTGAAAGATATGTATGTATCAGATGCAAAGCAATGCTCTAGTACACACATAAAAACACAATAAAGGTAATTAATAAGTCCATTACCTCAATTTTTCATCATTTTATGAGGAAAATTCAAAGTAGTATTTCTAGATGTTTTGAAGAATATGATTAATTATTTTTTTATTCAAAAAAAAGAAATTTCTGCCTCCTCTTTCCCTCCCATTCCCCCCCCTCCCACTCCCCTTCTCCCCCCACTCCTCCCCCTTCCTCGCCAGTCTGAAGAGCAGTCAGGGTTCCCTGCCCTGTGGAAAGTCCAAAGTCCTCCCCCCCTCAATCCTGGTCTAGGAAGGTGAACATCCATACTGGTTAGGCTTCCACAGAGCCAGAACATGAAGTAGGATCAAAACCCAGTACCATTGTCCTTGGCTTGTCAGCAGCCCTCATTGTCCACCAAATTCAGAGAGTCTGGTTTTATCCCATGCTTTTTCAGTCACATTCCAGCTGGCCTTCGTGAGCTCCCAATGGATCAGCCTCACTGTCTCCATGGGTGGGTGCACCCCTTGTGGTCCTGACTTCTTTGCTCATATTCTCACTCCATCTGCTCCTCATTGGAACATTGGGAGCTCAGTCGGGTGCTCCAGTGTGGGTTTCTGTCTCTATCTCCATCCATCGCCAGATGAAGGTTCTATGGTGATATGCAAGATAGTCATCAGTATGGCTAGAGGATAGGGTCATTTCAGGTTCCCTATCCTCAGCTGCCCCAGGAACCAACTGGGGACATCGCCCTGGGCACCTGGGAGCCCCTCTAGGTCCAAGTCTCTTGCCAACCCTAAGATGGCTCCCTTAATTAAGATATGTGCTTCCCTGCTTTCCTAACCAACCTTCCTTTATCCCAATCATCCCGTTTCCCCAAGTTCCCCCAACCTCCCCTTCTCACTTTTCTCTCCCCATCTCCCCTTACCCCCCTCCCACCACACCCGCAAGATCCCATTTTTTTGTCCGGCAATCTTGTCTACTTCTCATAACCAGGAGGATAGCTATATTTTTTCTTTGGGTTCACCTTCTTATTTAGATTCTTAGGATATCAAATTATAGACTCACTGACCTTTATTTATCTCTAGAAACCAATTATGAGTGAGTACATCCCATGTTCATCTTTTTGGGTCTGGGTTACCTCACTCAGGATAGTGTTTTCTATTTCCATCCATTTGCATGCAAAAATTCGAGAAGTCATTGTTTTTTACCGCTGAGTAGTATTCTAATGTGTATATATTCCACACTTTCTTCATCCATTCTTCCATTGAAGGGCATCTAGGTTGTTTCCAGGTTCTGGCTATTACAATTAATGCTGCTATGAACATAGTTGAACAAATGTCCTTGTCATATGATCAGGCATCTCTTGGGTATATTCCCAAGAGTGGTATTGCTGGGTCCATGGGTAGGTTGATCCCGAATTTCCTGAGAAACCTCCACACTGCTTTCCAAAGTGGTTGCACAAGTTTGCATTCTCCACAGCCTCTCCAGCAAAGGCTATCATTGGTGTTTTTGATTTTAGCCATTCTGACAGGGGTAAGATGATATCTCAAAGTTATTTTGATTTGCATTTCCCTGATCACTAAGGAGGCTGAGCATGACCTTAACTGTCCTTTGGCGATTTGAACTTCTTCTGTTGAGAATTCTCTGTTCAGATCAGTGCCCCATTTTTTAATTGGGTTAATTAGTATTTTAAAGTCTAGTTTCTTGAGTTCTTTATATATTTTGGAGATCAGACCTTTGTCTGTTGCGGGGTCGGTGAAGATCTTCTCCCAGTCAGTGGGTTGCCTTTTTGTCTTAGTGACAGTGTCCTTTGCTTTACAGAAGCTTCTCAGTTTCAGTAGATCCCATTTATTCAATGTTACCCTTAATGTCTGTGCTGCTGGGGCTATACCCAGGAAGCGATCGCCTGTGCCCATCTGTTGTAGGGTACTTCCCACTTTCTCTTCTATCAGGTTCAGTGTGTTCAGATTGATATTGAGGTCTTTGATTCATTTGGACTTCAGTTTTGTGCATGGTGATAGATAGGGGTCTATTTTCATTCTTCTACAGGTTGACATCCAGTTGTGACAGCACCATTTATTGAAGATGCTTTCTTTCTTCCATTGTATACTTTTAGCACCTTTATCGAAAATGAGATGTTCATAGGTTTGTGGGTTAAAATCCGGGTCTTCCATACGATTCCATTGGTCAACTTCTCTGTTTTTATGCCAATACCACACTGTTTTCATTACTGTAACTCTGTAATAGAGTTTGAAGTCAGGGATGGTAATGCCTCCAGAAGTTCCTTTATTGTATAAGATTGTTTTGGCTATCCTGGGTTTTTTGTTTTTCCATATAAAGTTGATTATTGTCCTCTCAAGATCAGTGAAAAATTTTGATGGGATCTTGATGGGGATTGCATTGAATCTATAAATTGCCTTTGGTAGGATTGCCATTTTTACTATGTTGATCCTCCCAATCCAAGAGCAAGGGAGATCCTTCCATTTTCTTGTATCCTCTTCAATTTCTTTCTTCAATGCCTTAAAGTTCTTGTCAAATAGATCTTTCACTTCTTTGGTTCGAGTTATCCCAAAATATTTTATGCTGTTTGTGGCTATCATGAAAGGTGATGCTTCTCTGATTTCCCTCTCTGCTTCCATATCCTTTGTGTATAGGAGGGCGACTGATTTTTTGGAGTTGATCTTGTATCCGGCCACATTACTAAAGGTGTTTTTCAGGAGTTCTTTGGTGGAGTTTTTGGGGTCGCTTATGTACACTATCATATCATCTGCAAATAACGAAAGTTTAACTTCTTCCTTTCCAATTCGAATCCCCTTGATCCCCTTATGTTGTCTTATTGCTATTGCTAAAACTTCAAGCACTATATTGAAGAGGTATGGATAGAGTGGACAGCCTTGTCATGTTCCTGATTTTAGTGGGATGGCTATGAGTTCTCTCCGTTTAGTTTGATGTTAGCTGTCAGTTTGCTGTAAATAGCTTTTATTATATTTAGGTATGACTTTTGTATCCCTAATCTCTCCAAGACTTTTATCATAAAGGGACGTTGAATTTTGTCAAAAGATTTTTCAGCATCTAATTAAATGATCATATGGTTTTTTTCTTTCAGTTTATTTATATGGTGGATTATATTAATGGATTTTTGTATGTTGGACCAGCCCTGCATCTCTGGGATGAAGCCTACTTGATCATAATGGATAATTTTTCTAATGTGTTCTAGGATACGGTTTGCCAGTATTTTGTTGAGGATTTTTGCGTCGATGTTCATGAGTGAGATTGGCCTGTAATTCTCTTTCTTTGTTGAGTCTTTGTGTGGTTTTGGTATCACAGTGACTGTAGCTTCATAAAAGGAATTTGGCAATGACTCTTCTGTTTCTATATTGTGAAATACATTAAGGAGTATCGATATTAGTTCTTCTTGGAAGTTCTGGTAGAATTCTGCATTGAAACCATCTGGTCCTGGGCAATTTTTGGTAGGGAGGTTTTTGATAACAGCTTCTAATTCTTCCCGACTAACAGGTCTATTTAGGTTGTTCACCTGGTCTTGGTTTAACTTTGGTATATAGTATTTATCTAAAATCATGTTCATTTCTTTTACATTTTCTAGTTTTGTGGCATACAGGCTTTTGTAGTAAGATCTAATGATTCTCTGAATTTCCTCTGGGTCTGTGGTTATGTCCCCCTTTTCATTTCTGATCTTATTAATTTGCATAATCTCTCTCTCTCTGCCGTTTGATTAGTTTGGATAGGCATTTATCAGTCTTGTTGAATTTCTCCAGGAACCAGCTTTTTCTTTCATTGATTCTTTCTATTGTTTTCTGTGTTTATATTTTGTTGATTTCAGCCCTCAGTTTGATTATTTTCCATCTTCTACTCCTCTTATGTGAGTCTGCTTCTTTTTTTTTCTGGAGCTTTCAGGTGGGCTATTAAGTCTCCAATGTGTGCTTTCTCTGTTTCCTTTAAGTGGGCACTTAGTGCTAGGAACTTTCCTCTTAGGACTGCTTTCATGGTGTCCCATAAGTTTGAGTATGTTGTTTCTTTATTTTCATTGAATTCAAGGAAGACTTTAATATCTTTCTTTATTTCTTCCTTGATCCAGGTATGGTTCAGTAGTTGACTGTTCAGTTTCCATGAGTTTGTAGGCTTTCTGGGGGTAGCATTGTTGTTGAATTCTAACTTTAATCCATGGTGATCTGATAAGACACAGGAGGTTACGGATATTATTTTTGTAACTGTGAAAGTTTGCTTTGTTACCGAGTATGTGGTCAATTTTTGAGAAGGTTCCATGCGCTGTAGAGAAGAAGGTATATTTTTTCCTATTTGGGTGGAATGTTCTATAGATGTCTGTTAAGTCCATTTGATTCATTACCTGCATTAATTCTCTTATTTCTCTGTTAGGTTTCTGTCTGATTGACCTGTCCATTGGTGAGAGAGGATTGTTGAAGTCTCCTACTATTAGTGTGTGTTGTTCGATGGCAGCCTTGAGTTATTAATGTTTCTTTTACATACGTGGATGCTTTTATATTAGGGGCATAGATATTCAGGATTGAGACTTCATCCTGATGAATTGTTCCTGTTATGAGTATAAAATGTCCATCTCCATCTTTTCTGATTGATTTAAGTTTGAAGTCAACTTTGTTAGAAATTAGTATGGACACACCTGCTTGTTTCTTAGGTCCATTTGATTGACAAACCTTTTCCCATCCCTTTACTCTGAGTAGGAGCCTGTCTTTGTGGTTGAGGTGTGTTTCTTGGAAACAGCATAATGTTGGATCCTGTTTTCATATCCAATCTCTTAACCTGTGCCTTTTTATAGGTGAGTTGAGTCCATTGACATTAAGTGATATTAATGACCAGGGGTTGTTAACTCCGGTCACTTTTTTAGTCATAGAGTTTGTGTGTTTGCCTTATTTGAGTTGCGCTGGTGAAGGGTCTCTAGATGTTTGAGTTATTGTGGTCATTGTTGGACTCCTTGGTTTGTGATTTTCCTTGTATTTCTTTCTGTAAGGCTGGATTTGTGGCTACATATTGTTTAAATTTGTTTTATCCTGGAAAATTTGTTTTCTCCATTTATAGTGAATGAAAGCTTGGCTGGGTATAGTAGTTTGGGCTTGCATCCATGTTCTCTTAGCTTCTGCAGTACATCTATCCAGGACCTTCTGGCTTTCATGGTTTCCATAGAGTAGTCAGGTGTAAGTCTGATAGGTTTACCTTTATAAGTAACTTGACCTTTTTCCTTTGCAGCTCTTAATATTCTTTCTTTATTCTCTATGTTTTGTGTTTTGATTATTATATGGTGAGGAGATTTTTTTGGTCCAGTCTATTTGGTTTTCTGTATGCTTCTTGAACCTTCAAAGGAATATCTTTCTTTTGGTTGGGAAAGTTTTCTTCTATAATTTTATTAAATATATTTTCTGGACTGTTGAGCTGTACTTCTCCTTCTTCTATCCCAATTTTTCTTAGGTTTGGTCTTTTTATTGTGTCCCATATTTCCTGAATGTTTTGTGATGAGAATTTTTGGTTTTGCTGTTTTCTTTGATCAGTGTGTTTATGTTCTCTATGGTATCTTCAGGGTCTGACATTCTTTCTTCTATCTCTTGTAATCTGTTGGTAGTACTTGTCTCTGTAGTTCCTGTTCGTTTACCCAGATTTTCCATCTCCATCCGTCCCTCAGTTTGTGTTTTCTTCATGTCTTCCATTTCATTCTTCAAGTCTTGAACCGCTTCCCTTACCTGTTTGATTGCTTTTTCTTGTGTCTCTTGGTTTTCTTGGGTATCTTTGAGTGATTTATTCATTTCCTCTACCTTTTTGTTTGTCATCTCTAATTGTTTATGGCAGTTTTTCACCTGCTGTTTAAGGTCTTCTATTATTTTCATATAATTCACTTTTGAGTTGATTTCTTCTAATTCTTCTAGAGTAGGGTGTACAATTCTTCTTATTTCGGGATCCCTGGATTCTGGTGATGTTATGCTGCCTTTCAGGTTGTTGGAGGAATTCTTGCATTGGTGCCTTCCCATCTCTTCCTTCAAATGAAGCCAGGAGAGGCCTGGTGTCTTGGTCCAGTCTTTGCTGTGACTGACTCTCTGGGTATATCTCTTCAGTGTAGAAGCAGGAACCGACCCGTCCAGATGGAACTCTTCAGCACCACAACTTGGACGCCTGGTATTCCAATGACCCGTGGACAAAAGGGGGATCTTGGGGGGCAGGGTGGGGACGAGTAGAATACAGGAGACCCTGCCGTACAAGCTGAAGGTGAATGTGCTCCGTTTTGGGGGTCCTTGAGGCCTTCCCGGTAGGCAGGCACTCACCACTTGGGTGGGTAGCCTTAGTGTAGGAGTGGAAAACTGTTCCTGAGCAAATGACCTTGCAGAATATGCAGGCTTGGGGGGTCTTATATAAGAAAGAAAGCCCTGCAGAAGGAGCTGGTGTAGGGCATTTGTGCTCTCTTCTGGGACAAACCACCCCTGGATAGCACACACTCACCCGTCCAGATGGAACTCCTCAGCACCTAAACAGGGCCGTCTGGTAGCCCAAAGATCCGGGGACAAGAGGAAGAACGTGGGAGGCAGTGCGGGGTCCAGGAGATGACTGGAGACCCTGGAGCACCAGCTTATGGTGCCCTGGCTTCCTACAGGGGACCTTGAGACCTGCCCAGTAGGCAGGCACTCCCACTCTTATATTATTAATTATTAATTTTAACCCCTTCACAACACTACAGAAACCCACATGTTTTTCTATGTGTTAACTGGTTCTTCTATATGTCTCTTTCTCAGGTTCTGGTAAGCTCTATTGTTATCTCAACTTCTATGTCACCAACTATACATGCTTATGATAGAGCAGCTGCAGAGGGCCCTCACTATGTACTGTGTCATCACTGGTTCAGAGTAACATGGCCAGTAACCATGGCCTGAAACCTTGAGCTTAATAAATCCTCCTTCCAAGTTGGTTTTCTCAGGTAGTTTGTTTTCACAACAATGGAAAGCTGATTCAATATAATATTCTTGATTTGCAGTTATCTCTCTTTCCATCTCTGTCATTCCTTCCTTCCTTCTTTCCTTCCTTTCTTCCCTCCTTCCTTCCTTCTTTGTTTCATCTCCATGAATAAATCATTCTTTCATTTGCTGTGTGTTTTCAGGTTCACTGATATTTATTCAAAGAATCCAAATAAATCCAAAGTAACTAGCAAACTTCATTAAAAAACAAAACAATAGGACAGATCAGAAAGAAACATGCTGTCAAGAGTGATGCCAGGCTCAGTGGATTCTTCTTTTTTTTTCTTTATTTATTAAAGATTTCTGTCTCTTCCCCACCGCCGCCTCCCTTCCCCTCCCCCAATCAAATCCCCCTCCCTCATCAGCCCAAAGAGCAATCAGGGTTCCCTGCCCTGTGGGAAGTCCAAGGACCACCCACCTCTATCCAGGTCAAGTAAGGTGAGCATCCAAATTGCCTAGGCTCCCACAAAGCCAATAGGTGCAGTAGGGTCAAAACCCATTGTCATTGTTCTTGAGTTGTCAGTAGTCCTCCTTGTCTGCTATGTTTAGCGAGACGGGTTTTAACCCAGGCTTTTTCAGACCCACGTTTAACCCCAGCAGCACAGACAGTAAGGGCCTTATTGAATAAATGGGACCTCCTGAGACTGAGAAGCTTCTGTAAAGCAAAGGACACTGTCGCTAAGACAGAAAGGCAACCCACTGACTGGGAGAAAATCTTCATTAACCCTGCAACTGACAAAGGTCTGATCTCCAAAATATATAAAGAACTCAAGAAACTAGACTGTAAAAGGCTAATCAACCCAATTTTAAAATGGGGCACTGAGCTGAACAGAGATCTCTCAACAGAAGAAATTCAAATGGCCGAAAAATGCCTAAAGTCATTCTCAACTTCCTTAGCGATCAGGGAAATGCAAATCAAGACAACTTTATGATACCATCTGACACCTGTCAGAATGGCGAAAATAAAAAACACCAATGATAGCCTTTGCTGGAGAGGTTTTGGAGAAAGGGGTACACTCATCCATTGCTGGTGGGAATGCAAACTTGTGCAACCACTCTGGAAAGCAGTGTGGAGGTCTCTCAGGAAATTCGGGATCAACCTACCCATGGACCCAGCAATACCACTCTTGGGAATATACCCAAGAGAGGCCGTATCATACAACAAAAGTATATGCTCTACTATGTTCATAGCAGCATTGTTTGTAATAGCCAGAACCTGGAAACAACCTAGATGCCCTTCAATTGAAGAATGGATGAAGAAAATATGGAATATATACATATTAGAGTACTACTCAGCAGTAAAAAACAAGGACTTCTTGAAGTTTGCAGGCAAATGGATGGAAATTGAAAACACTATCCTGAGTGAGGTAAGCCAGACCCAAAACGAGGAACATGGGATGTACTCACTCATATTTGGTTTCTAGCCATAAATAAAGGACTTTGAGCCTATAATTCGGGTTCTTAGAGAAGCTAAATAAGAAAGAGAACCCAAAGAAAAACATATAGGCGTCCTCCTGAATATTAACCTTCATCAGGCGATGAAAAGAGACAGAGACAGAGACCCACATTGGAGCACCGGACTGACATCTCAAGGTCCAAATCAGGATCAGTGGTTTCTTCTATGTGTGGTAAAGGAATGTGAAATTTGTTTAATTGGTATGGTCTCTATTTTGATTGGCAGATTTGGATTATGTAAGCCTTTTTTCATTATTCATGTCCCTTTCCATATTAATCTGATTGTAATCATGTCCATTACAAACTAAGCAGAAACTTAAGATGGGAAATTGAAGATTCTCATAAAAATTCACTTACAGAAAATTGTTTACCTTATTGTTTGTGCACCCGAAATCAGCTCAGGCTCAATTAGCTCCCTTCCCAGTTACCTGTACATGAATGGCTCCAATCAACTCAGGCTGTATTTGCCCCTTCCCAGTTACCTGCTTGAGAATGGTGAATATGATCTCAAGCTGGGTTAGCCCTCTTCCTAGTTACCTGTATGGGAATGGCCCAAATCAGTTCAGGTTGCATTAGCCTTCTTCCAGTTACCTGTCAGTGAATTGAGTACATCAGCTCAGGCTAGATTAACCCCCTTCCCTGTTACCTGTATGTGAATGGCATACATCTGGTTAGAGTCTGTGTTTGAAGGTCAGTAAAAGGAGGAGAAACAACCTGTTGTTCAGAGAGTGGTGTTCACGCAGCTTGATGCAGATGGGGCTCCCTTACAGGGAGTATGTCTCCACAATGATCTTGACCTCTCTGCACATATTCTCACTTCTCCCACTCTTCAACTGGACTTTGGGAGTTCAGTCCAGTGCTCTGCTGCAGGTCTCAGGTTTTTGCCTCTGCTTCCATCAATTACAGTTTGAAGGTTCCATAATGATATTTAAGATACTCGGTCTGATAACAGGCAAGGCCAGTTCTGGCACCCTCTCTTTTATTGCTCAGGTTTTAGCTGAGGTCATCCTGTAGACTCCTGGGAATTTCTGTAGTGCCAGGTTACTTGCTAGCCCCACAATGGCTCCTTTTCTTTAAATATCTCTTTTCTTGTTCTCCATCTCTCTCTGTTCTTTGGTGTGGGAGGTACTTCTGCCTATGTGTTGTTTTCATTGGTTAATGTATAAAGAAACTGCCTTAGCTTGTTGATAGAGAAGAACTTAGGTAGATGGGGAAGACAGAACTGAATGCTGGGAGAAGCAAAGAGTCAGAGGAGAAACCATGGATCTGCCGCCTGAGAAAGACAGTGGCTAGAATTTTGCCAGTAAGCCACAGACAAGTGGCAATACACAGATTAATGGAAATGGATTAAATTAAGATGTAAGAGTTATCCTATAAGAAGTTAGAACTAATGGGCCAAGTAGCATTTTAATTATTCTGTGTGATTATTTCAGTTCTGGGTGGCCAGGGCAAACAAGCAGCCTGCTCCTTGCAACAGTTCTTCCTCTATGTTAATGATCCCATTCCTTCAATTTCTTCTCCTCTCTCTTTTTCGCCTTCTCTTTCTCCCCTTCACCCTCCCTTCTGCCCCACTACCATGCTCCCAATCTTATCAGGCAATCTTGTCTATTTCCTCTTTCCAGAAATTTATGGAATTACCAAATAATTGGGCAAAACAGTGTCCCAATTAGACATCTTAAGTTGCCATATAAAATCCCTGGTACCAGAAATATTTTACATCTTGTCAAGTCATGAGACAAAGAGGTTCAACTTGATTCCTGCAAACATTACAGGCTGCTGCCAATGCTTTTGTTTACTCTCCACAACTAAGTGCTATAAATTTCTTGCTGAAGATATCACATGTATTTAAACATGGAGAAATCAAGCTGGCGTCCAATTAGCAGATTCCTTCCTGATGACTAGCATCCATGTTCCTGCATGGTACAATGGGTACTCCTAGACTAGAAAAATAATAATCATCAATATCACAAGGTATAAAGCCCAAGAACTATAATAGTGGTAAACCTTCAAAAGTACTGGTACAGTAGTGGCAAAAATGTGATGGCAGTAACCAACTACTTTTAAAAGTGAGATTTGAGGCCCACTCCATGAGATAGAATCAACATCTGGCACTACTAAAATGGCCAAGTATCTGAGACCTAGATAGGCCGGAGATCCCAAGGAACATCTACTATTATAGATCCACTAAATGAACAAAATAATGAAATGACTCCTAATGATATATTGTATGTGTTTTCTATTGTGAATTGTACATGTATTAGCTTGAACATCTCTTTCTGTTTTACTTGGGTATCTCCTTAGTGAATAACATACTCTTGAGATCATATTCCCTGTACCACACAGAGGGGAGGTGAAATACAGTTGTAACAGCAAAATTACCAATCCATGGAAATGCAATTACTTTAAAATAAATCAACCCAGAAATTCATCACCAATGAATATAAGACAATGAATATAAGATGCTAATTCTAATATGGAATGGGCAAGAAGTTAAGAAGCATTTGGGCATAAATGTGGAAATAGTAAATGAATGAGATAAATAAAGAAGTCATTGAAAGTACAAAAAAGGAAATTACACATGCACAAATACACATGCATACGCACATCACATCCTACTGTTATTTAAGTCAGTCCAGGATGACATTTAAATGACCATGGGGAAGTGTAAAAAAAGAACACAGGGTATTTCTAAGGGATGAAGAATAGTTAACCTCAGTACAGCAAGAGGTAAATTAGATATTAAACAAAAATGTTCATTAGTAGCAACTAGACATGCATTTCACGAAGGAATTCTCAGTCACCCTAATGCATTATAAACTAAAAGGCAGTCTAAATAGTTAAAGCTATTCACGGCATTGCTGAACTAGGCAAAATAATTACAAGATAAAGCAGTCGCATAGTTATAGACTTCTAAATGACTTTAAAAGCAAATCCTGGTTTGACTTGAATAACTAGAATCCAAAACATCACAGAGATACTTGCTCATTGAAGTTTCTTGTGGCACTGTTTTCAAATTACAAAGTCATCAAACCAACTTGGGTGATCCAAAACAGAGAATCAATAAAATGTGGGGTGTGGATACACAATAGTAAGTTGTATCATTTTGAGGAAAATGGGTGAATCAAGACAATCACTGTACACAAATTAAGCTGCCTTCACAAAAATATTTTGCATTTATGGTTTTCAGGTATTACAGTCACACAAATTGTGTATGGATATATAAAAGTGAAAATTATACTTTCTAGGAGATCTAAGGTGGATATGAGGGAAGAGAGACACACAAAAGGGTAGGGAGGAATGCTCTCAGTGTATTTTTAACTTAAAATGTAATGCCCTTAATGTAATTTTTAACTTAGAAATTAACAAAATAGTCAAAAGAAGAATTCTACCATTTCTTTTTCATTGAATTAAATCTATTTTCAATTTCAAGAAATGTTACTTTAACATGACAGAGAGTGTTAAAGTATCACACAGTTATCAAGTTTATGTACCAAATTCTAGAACTGTGCCCAGGGAAATAAAATAAATATTCAAACTATAATTATTGAGTGCATGCAACAATGAAGAGAATGGCTGTATTGCTAATAATGTGTGTGATGGTTTAGTTGTTATGTTCATGTTTTGGATATATAGTTATTTACCTAATTAGGCCAAGTTCAGTACTGACTTGTGTGGCTTAAGAGATGAGAAACTACTGTGCTCTCACTCCTCTATCTCCCTTCTTATCCACGTTTCTTCTTTCCTCCATTCTTATGTCCTCAGCTCATCACTAATTTCTTTTTACTTCCTATTTTTAAACTTCAATTTAATTTCTTTCACATAGCTACTAAGTAGATAAAAAAGGAGGAAAAGAAAGTAATGGAAAAATATGATAAACAAAGGAAAATATTGTAAGAACTGTTTACTTTTCAACAGTGGTCAACTCAATCATGAAACACATTTCAAAACTATTATTTTGCAGTTAATCTCCTGAGAGCCCCTTTAACATCCTTGTTCCTCAGACTGTAAATGATAGGATTAAGCATGGGGGTCACTGCTGAATAAAACACTGAAATCATTTTATCCTTTTCATTCATTATCTTGGAGTTTGGTCTCATGTAGGCAAATATTCCTGAGCCGTAGAAAAGGACAACAACAATGAGATGGGAACCACAGGTGGAGAAGACCTTTAGCCTCCCTTCCCCAGACTGCATTTGAATCACAGTGGAGACAATGTTTGAGTAGGAGATGAGGATGAGGGAGACAGGAGCTAGGAGGATTATCACGCCCATTGCAAAGATGGTCATTTCTGTGCTGTAGGTGTCTGCTGAAGCCAGCTTCAGGAGGGCAGGAGGTTCACAGAAAAAGTGGTTAATGACATTGCTTCCTCGGTAAGGGAGACGCAAGGTGAATGTGGCATCTATCAGGGACACAAATGCACCACTGGCCCAGGATCCTGCAGCCAGTTGGACACATACCCAGTGTGTCATGATGGTGGAGTAGTGCAGAGGCTTGCAGACAGCAACATATCGGTCATAGGACATCACTGCCAGGAGTGCACACTCTGTACACCCAACCAGAAGTAACACGACAATCTGTGTTGAGCATCCAGCAAAAGAAATGGTCTTTCTCTTTGCCAAGAAGTGGATGAGCACCTGCGGAACTGTGGTGGTAGAAAAGCAGAGATCGGCAAATGACAGGTTCCTAAGGAAGAAGTACATGGGAGTGTGGAGTCTGGGGTCTGAGTGAATGAGTACGATGATCAGCAGATTTCCCAGCACAGTGAGCAGGTAGATGAGGAGAAAGAGGAAGAAGAGCAAAGCTTGGGTCTGTGGGTCCTGTGAGAGGCCCAGGAAGATGAATTCTATCACTGAGGTTCTGTTGTGCTCACCCATGTATTTGTCTCACTGCAGAGCATCAAGGGAGGAAACACACACACACACTTTGTGTCAGAACGTCTGAGCAACTTATAGTTTATCAATCATAAAAATGAGCTATTGATTTTTTCTCTTCATAGTTTCCATATTTCAAAAGATTGAATTATTTTTCTTGTAGTTCTAACGATTGAAAGCCAATGCTAATTTTCTCTTTACATAAAGATTTTAGTAGTATTAGTCAGGAAGGATCATTTTGAATGTGATACATGAGCAAACCTCATCTAGTTCACTAAAGACATTGGGAGAAATCTGTGGTTCTGCTCACAGTATGCCTTTCCTTTATGTAGGTTTGGGAAGCAAGCAAGTTCATATGAATTTAACTAGCTATATTTTATTCTACAAACGCTATAACATTTAATGAGCCTGCTTATTATTTTAATCTACCAGATAATTCTGAAGAACCGTTTTGTCAATATTAAAACGTAAGATTCTGTGATCCTGATGTCTGCCAAAATTTATTTTCTTTAAAATAAAGAAAATATTACTTAAAATATTTCCTCCTTGGCTCTGTCACTCAGTAGTATAATACAAACTTTCAGCAGTCTGTCTTTTCTTTCCACAGGATCTTTAAGTATTAATGTCAACAGTTAAAATCTGCTGGCATGACCTATTGTACATTATTATTAACGGTTTCATTATATTCACTTTTAATTATTTTAAGTCTGTGTGAGATAGTTTCTATTTGTGTAATAAAGAAGATATGAAAGGGCTGTCTGGAATAATAAAAAGGTCAGTGGTCTCATCCAGCTGTGAGACCTTTGAACTGCAATGCCAACTTTCCAGGTCAGCTGTGCCCACTGATGTAACAGTGGCATGACTCTTGTGGAGGTTATCAACTGTTCTCTGGGTTTCAGGCCTATCCGCAGGAGAAAATACATGCCTGGTACTATAAACCCTGTCAAAACGCTGTGCATATGAAAGTCACTGGCCACACAGGAAAATTTCTAGCTATGGTGTCTGACTGCCTACTTAATATTTGTGTTTATACTCATAGACAGATGTTAGTTTCAGCCTCGGTCAGAGAGGCTTTTCGGTGCTGTCAACTGTGGTGAATACTGACTAGTACCAATCAAATTGCTGTAAAATAGTGACTTTTGAGTGCTAAGCATAACATATACATTACTTTGTGTAAGGTTCATGGAATAGAGATTTTGGGGAAGAAGAAAAAGGAGAGGAATAAATAGATAAAGTGGAGGAGGAGAATAAAAAGAAGAATAATATAAGAACTGGGATATAGAAAATGGCTATGAAATGCTATAGCCAAAGAATAGAACCATGGGGGGGTGATAAAACATGCTACCATTCCTTGCTGAGCTGTTAGCAGCTAATAGACTTTAGAAGACAGACATTCATTGTCTTAGTTTGTATAACCAGTAGTCACCTCAGTATGATATAATGAAAAGTTGTAAATCTGTGGCCTAGGTTTATCTGTTGCTCACTGTGTAGCCAAGGCTGCCTTCAACATGTGATCCTTCTGCCTTGGCCTCCAGAGTAGAAGAATTGTAAACACATGTCATCTTGTCTGCCTCAGTAACATTATGCTGTGTATCTTAAATATGCATAATAAAAAATCATCTAAAATTTAAATTTTAGAAAATATTTGCAAATATGCTCAAGAGAAGTTTGCATTATTCCTAATTGATGATGATTTCTGCAGCTTGAACTCTGGTCTGCTTTGGAGCTGAGTTGCAGACTAAACATCAGACTGCTTTAAACTTTGGGACACAGAACTCATTTTAATTAAAATATTAACCTCTCTTCACTTAAGAAGGGGGAAAATTGGGGGTTCCTGTTACTGTTGCCCAGAGGCTGGAACTGGTGGTATTTGATAACAACAATGTATGTCATTGTACTCCCACTGAATTTGAGCTAATGATATTTGTAACTGCTTATAGATAATGGGTAAAGTTTGACACATGTTGTAAAGTGTTTGGTTTTAATGCATATGTTAAAAATTTTGGATTTTGATCCCTTTTACACTGCCCTAATTTTTAGTCAGGCAGCACACGTAACTTTATGTGGAGTAGGCACTTAGGAAGGTGGTCATACCATAGGCCAGACTAAAAGGTGAATACTGGGTTGGGAAAAAGCCCTTTCTTCTTATCTGGAGATGGAGTTATTGGTGCCAAAATTATATCATTATATCTTTTGTTTGAGGAACTCCTCACAGTCTTTTCATTAATGACAGACGCAGGGGCCCAATGACGGGAGTTAGTGTGGATCCTCGCCTGAAGAGCACACCATACAGAGGTTGTAGAAACCGGCTCAACATGGCATGGTTCAGGTATGAGGGCGCTCTCCACATGGCCTAAGACAGGGTGCCCTGTGATCTGCTTACTTTAATCCTGCCAGATGCCTTTTATTTGAGGAGCTCCAAGGACGGGCGACTTATGGCAGGATAATCCCCCAACCTAAGGCAGGGCCCTGGGAACCCTAGGAAGGGTAAGGGGGAAAAAAAAGGCCTGGTCCCCACTCGACCTAGGAGTCATCGGGCACTCCTCTGTTCCCAGGAGAGAGGGATTGCTTCACCACTCGAGAGGAGGGTCTCTCCTTGTCTCAGTCCCTTCTCCTTTGCTCTGACACCATGGTTGACTCTGACTGGTGCTCTCCACGTGATAGCTGCCTGCCTTTGTATGGGAGGGGGAGGGGATCTGTTGGGAGCTGTTTCCCCCTCGAGATCATTGCAGGAACCATCGCCCTGGGGAGACTGTGGGGAACCCCACACCCATGGTTGTACTGGTATTGGTTCTGTTGCCCCACACCCAGTTGAAGCTGTTAATGGAGAAAAATAAAATAAATAAAAAAAAATAAAATAAAATTTAAATTTTAGAAAATATTTGCAAATATGCTCAAGAGAAGTTTGCATTATTCCTAATTGATGATGATTTCTTAAAATTAGTAATAAATACACAGAATCCCTCTAGAAAGTATATAAAAGGTTAAATCCCTGTTTTCAAAATAGGTAAAGCCACATATAAAGCCTGAGTCAAAATATATTTACTAAACCAATCAATAATCATGATATTTTGCCTTCTGAGTAAAAATTTAAATGATTCAATTTCCTACTGTGATGATGCAGCAAAATAAGAATGACAGAATAGTACGTGAAAACAATCATTTCCACTTTGCATATGACACATCACCTACATTTTTACATGGTTTGTAAATAGATCTGTTTGTGTATGTGTGCATTCATAATTTACATTTATTTTGCAGGCATTTTTCCAATGACCATGAACAGCCAGCTGTTAGAACCAGGAAAGCAGTGTAATTTACTGACTAGGATTGGGTCTCTACAACTCAACTTGTGTTCAGAGTCTGGCTTGTATGTGCTTTCTGCTCATCCAGAGGACATGAGCTCAATCTCCCACACACTCCATTGTCAGCCCACAAATAGGTAGTCTCATACATGTGACACACACAAACACATAAAAACTTACATACATATGCATGAAAGTAAGTAAGCGAATAAGTAAATAAATAATTCTTTCAATCCTGGTTTATCTAGTTGACGGATTGCTAAAAGCAAGTTACTTAGCTTGCTTTGCATAGTTTTGCTCAGCTGTAAAATGGTAACACAAATTATTCTTACCTAACAGCGTTGATATAAAGATTCATGAAATGTAAGATATTTAAAAAAAATTGGGACAACACTAAGTTCTTCACTGTCTTATTTAGGGTTTCTATTGCTGCAATGAAAAACACTCTGACCAAAAAGAAAGTTGGGGGAAGTGTTTATTTGGCTTATACTTTCACATTGCTGTACATCAATGAAGGAAGTAAGAGCTGGAATTTAGAATGGGCAGAATCTCAGAGACAGGAACTGTTGCAGAGGCCATGGAGGGGGAGCTGCTTACTGGCTTGCTTCCCCTGGCTTGCTCAGCCCACCTTTTATGGAAACCAAGACCAAGAACCCAGGGATGGCACAACCCACCATGGGCTGGGACCTCCTGCATTGATAACTAAATGAGAAAATGCCTTACAGCTGATTCTCACTGAGGTATTTCCTCAACTGAAGTTCCTTCCTCTGATGACTCTAGTTTGTGTCAAGTTGACAGACAAAACAAGCCAGTATATTCACCATATTATGTTATGCCTCATTATAATAATGGGATCTTATTTAAGCATGGTTACACATGCTTAGAGTCTCAGCATTTGCAAAACAGAGGCCTTTGTATCTGTGTGAATCAAAGGCCAATCTGGTAAAATTTGTAAGTTCCAAGCAAAGGCTACACAGTGAGACTCTGTGCCAAAAAACCCCACATAATACTAATAAAAACATGAAGAAATATTTGGTAGAGGGCATTGAGGGTGGTTCGCTGTATTTCACTTAGCATAGTGATTATTTTTTTCAGCTGTTTCCCCGCTTTGCATCTTTTTGTTTATCCTTTGAAAGTGGAAGCAAGTTAAGAGAAAAATTATAAGTCATGGTTAATTAATAAGGGGCAACTGAAAACCTCAATGTACCTGTAATGAGAAGCAAAGTGTCAGACTTAACCAGTGTTTTTTAAACTCTGAGTTATTATGAGAAATTTTAGGCCTACATACTCAGAAAGACCACAAAATCAAATGGTAAGAACCTAGTAGTGAGATTTCAGTGTATTTATACATTTGAATTACTTGATCATGATTTACTCATTTGATTGTGATTAAAAAATCAACTGCTAAAATCTTCCTTTGTTATTGCAATTCAAAAGAAAAATTAACAATACCATAAAGTTCTGAAATCTGAAACTTTCCTCCAAAGTTAAAACTAAAAGCTCAAATAACCATATTAACGACACTCAGAAATTATTATTGTGCTACAGCAAAAGAGTTTGTGGGCAAGGCTGGTCAGTCCACAGGGAACAGCTGCTTAACAGTGCTGACTCCTGGGAAGTGGGATTCTAGGGAAAGAGGAAAAATGGGAGAGGAAAGACTCTATTTTATGCTTATGTGTAATACTTGATTTAATGTACAATTTAGCTTATAGTTGTTATCTAAAAAAGTAGAAATCTTTGAAATTCGTGAATATATTCAATAAAACATGAATGCTTTAGAATGCCAACAGTACAAACTCAGAAAATAAACAATGACAAAGTACTGCAAAATCAGAGATACCTTGGGTTTGGTTAGCTATGATATCAAAAAAGACTGTTTAAATGTTTGTCAGTCATAAAAGTAACACTTTTTGTAACATAAAAGTAACAATAAGCCAGAAAACTAACATCAGTAGCTATTCTGAGTAAAATGATTGATTTGGTAATGAAGATATGTGTCAGTATAAATTACAGAGCAAACATTCAGAGGCATTTAGAGCGTGTGTCCACCCACTGCAATATGCACACGCATATAAACAACCCTAAGTGTTTAAAAGTAGCTTACTTAATTATTCTTCAGTTCTTGGCTTACAAAAATTCCCACAGTGAAAACCACTACGTTTCTTTTTCTTTCTATATGAGCCTATGCTAGAACACCCACCACTTCTCCAATTCTTTAGACTTTGCAGATGCATTATATGCCCTTTGATCTTATGCAGTTAGACTTAATGTAAGTGCTTTCTAAAGTTTTCTGAATAATCAATAAGTTAGATTTGACCATTATTTTTGCATCATCTATAAAAACAATGCACACACTTCTTACATAGAGTATTAAGATTGAGTCTGTTTTGCATGATCCTAGGCTGCACTGCTCTTTTAGGATTCTGAAATATATATCATTTATTTATACAGTTTGTATTTCAGGATACCCTAGCACATGCTCATGGGTTAACAGAAATGGTTTGAGTGAATATATAAAGAAACTGATGTAAGTAATATCCATTAATTCACTGGTACAAAGAGAACAGTGTTTAAGAAAAGGAGTCATAGGACATACCGAGACCTGGACATCTGAGTAGGAGGATGGAAATGTCTTTATTTTTAGAACTCCAAATTGTTCCAGATACACCGAGCTTATAGACTATCTGCCATATCTCAAGGAAGAATGGGAGTTTAGTTTTCCCAAGGAAAGGTACAGTATGGTAACCTGTGTACCAGCATCATTAGACACACAGCCTTCTGTGGTCATCATGGAATCTGGATCTTATCAGTTACCTGCTGCTTCTGTAGGACCAGAGTCTTGGGTACACATCCCTGTCTCCTCTTAATGACCAAACTGACATAGTTTAAAAAAAAGGATGTAGATGTGCACTGAGTCAAGGAAGCAGAGGATCACTTAAGAGCTTAGCCTGCAAAACCATGGAGAGAAAGTGGCTATCCACAGCCTTTGTAGTTGCTCTGGAACATTTAACCAAGACTTAACTCAAGCCACTAAGCCCCAGAAAAGGATTTATGAAGGTTACTCATTCTCTCTAGAGACTCCTGGAAACCAGAGTACACTGTAAAGGAAAAGACACTGTGTGAAAAGAATCATGGTTCAGACTGATTGGAAAGAGAAATCACCCCTTAGCCTTTCCCCCACTCTCACCTGAAGCACTGGTAGCTGTGATAGATGAAATCATAGGGCAGTGAACCCAGGGCTGTGAGTCCTACTCTATCCTGATACGGGGAGCGCTGATGTGTGACAGAATCCAATCCCAAATGTTCTGAAAAATGACCAGCCTTGTCTGAAAAATTTTCCTCCAAGAAGTCTTCAAACATGAGGCCCTAAGCACTGTTATAAGATGGTTACTCTCTGGAGTAATGGCAATGATTAACTTTCAAAAAAATTCCACAGTAAGGGAACCCGTGGGTATTAAAAATTATAATCTCTAAACCTCAGTCTCATATGTTGCCAGGTACTACACCAATGCATATCAAGGTACTCTGTGGATATCTGAAGTCTTCAGGAGTGCACTGATGAATTTGAGAGGATTTTCAATTTTGATAGTGCAAAATTTAATTGATAAAAGTGTATTCACCCCTCAATATTGATCTCTCTGTGGAGCAATTACCCTGGGATCTCTACATATATAATAATCAATGAATATTCTAATAACATTGCAATTTACTTGTATTTGTATATAATCAATGAACATATTCTCTGACATTTTTAAACCTTTCAGAAATTGTTTGTAAAATCTAACATATCTTCACATGTTCAGGACAGACATAAAAATGAAGATCAATTATGTAGTTCTACTGAGGGTGCTGAACATGTGGGCAGAAGGAGCAGACTGAACCCTTTGACTTCTAGACACATCTTCCAAACTACTAACTGCCAGAGGATTTCCGCCTCTGTCTGTCCTTGTGCTCAAGACACTCCAGTTACTCTCTGCTCATATGGGAAAGCCATACTGGAGGCACATAGTACACAACTAGATGTACTGACTGTTTGAATGGAGTCTTAATATCACTGCTCAAAGAGATTAGAATAGGAGCCAAATCATTGTACAACACATACCCAAGTAAACAAATCCATCAGAGTGCCTGTTGCCTACCCATCTAGCTTTTTAGTCTCCTACACCAGACTTGATTCTACAGGTTAATTGGACAGACTGTAGATTTTACCTTACACACAGCCAGTATGCTTAATCACTTCACCACCTCCTCTCCTCTCCATTACTATACTCCCTACTCAGACCACAATCTCTAAGCTTCAGCTTGGCCTCACTGATTGCTTTTTTTTTAAATTTCTGATGTGGGAGTGATTTCTTATTAATAAAGAAACTGCCTAGGCCCATTTGATAGGCCTACCCTTAGGTAGGCGGAGTAAACAGAACAGAATGCTGGAAGAAAGAAGCTGAGTCAGTGAGTCGCCATGATTCTCCCACTCCAGACAGATGCAGGTTAAGATCTTTCCTGGTAAGCCAGCTCGCTGAGCTACACAGAATATTAGAAATGGGTTAGATTAATATGTAAGAGCTAGCCAATGGGAAACTGGAACTAACGGGCCAGGCAGTGTTTAAAAGAATACAGTTTCCGTGTAATTATTTTGGGTAAAGCTAGCCGTGCGGGTGGTCGGGTGCCGGGGACGCAGCCCTGTCGCTCTTATTACAACAAATTTCCAAGTGTGTCCTCTTATCACTTTTCTGTACAATATAGAAAATGATTTGTTAAATATTTATGTATACATTTGAACTGAAGAATGAAATTCACCTCCTATTTTTGCATGTATGGTTTCAAAGTCAACAGTGGTTTCCATTTTTTGGGGGGTTTTCATTGGCAAACATCTTTCACTTGTTTACAACATTTTTGGTACCATCTATTTGTTTATTTTTTTTCTCTTATTTACTATGTCTTTAATCTGAGCCATTATTTCTGAGGTATAATTGCCAAAACACAGACAAGCTGGTGTAAGTTTTGAATAACCAGTAGATAAACATTGAAATCTAGTTTCACTTATTCATAATACATATATGACATTTTTAGTGTTGGATCAATCTAATTTTAAATCTCATGCCTGTGGACACATGCTTTCGTAAAAGTACGTGTATATTCCTCAAATATAAAGCAAAAGTGATAAAAGTAGAAAGGGTGAAAAAGTAAATACCACATTTTAAAACTATTACATTTATCAAATATAACAGTTCTAGTATGTTGATGTAGTAGACATTTCTATATATGTTTAGTTATTCGAATAGAATAAGCTGATCTGAGAAACGTTCCAGGCCTCAGACCATGGTGAGAACACGGCAATTTACAGCACTGCTATACTTCTGCTAGTTTTGATTTTCTCATTTTGCTTTCTGGTCTACATTGATCCAGCACTCATCAATCCTTGGTCATATAAGAGAAAATCAATGGGACATAGCTATGCATACTTGTTAAGCCAGCACTCAGGAATTTGAAATAGCGAGACTGTAAGTTTGAAGACAGAATATATTTTGTAGAAAGACTTTGTGTCAATAAAATTTCACAAACCAGTACCAAGCAAACATTAAAATAAAAAAACCTCACTTTTGAAAATTACAATATAGACAATTGATTTTTATAATTTTTTTTACATTTTTTTATAAACTATATCCTGATCAGGATTTTCACCTCCCCTAACTTCTCCTAGTCTTCCCCACTTGTCCACTTCCCCATTTCCACATTCATTCTCTCTCTCACTTTAAAAAAAGTAGACAAACGTAAACAAGCAAACCAATAAAAACAAACAAACACACTGTCTCATGTGCCTGTGAATGCACCTGCAAATGAGCCTTGCTGATCACCTCAGACTATCCCTCAACTGTGATACACAATACACACTTCACACACTCTGACAACTGTTGAACAAGCATTGCTTTGCTCTTGATATTTTCACAATAGAGTTTATCAGTTAGGATACAAAATAATGAGTGCCATTATAACATTTTCATTTAAGTTTATCATTAAATCTCCCCATCTGTTCACCTCCCTCTCTTACTGATCTTTTCCAACTCAAAATAGTCCCCTTTCAGTCATACGCACACATGCACACCCTCATGCACACGAACACACACACACACAAATATTTTTGCATAAGAAAAGAAATATGCAACATTTTTTATCTTTTGCCCTTAGTTTGTTTCTCTAACACATTTCATTTCATTGCTGATATTTTACCTTCTGATATGTCATATTATCTAATGTTCAGGACATTTGATATAGGTTCTACATAAAACTGAATACATCCAATATTTTTCTGAGTCAGTCTTATTTCACTTAACACATAATCTCAAGTTTTATGCATTTCATTAAAATGGTATAATTTAATCATTGTTTACTACTCAGTAAAATTCCATTAGGTTTATATGAAATATTTTTTCACCTGTTCATCTGTTGATACCTAGTCTATCTCCTCTTCTAGGCTATTTTGTATACATTTTATATTTGGTACCCTGATTTTCAGTCAGAAGTTCATAAGTGTGTTCATGGATATGTCCTTTAGCTTGGGTGAGTCTATTGGTCCTGATTCCACTACGTTTTCTATTCATTCACGGAAGTCATGTTATTTGCAGAATTTCTGCTTGGTTTTCAAATTCTCAATGGTCTTCTTGGCTTTCCTGACCTGTTGTCGATTTTCCATTTCTGTTGGTATTTCACATCAGTTTTGTTAAGTGCTTTCTTTTCTTTATGGTTTTCCTCCTCAATCATGGGCCAATTCCATATTTCATTCACATGCTAGTTTTTAACCTCTTTCATATTATTCATAGTTTATTTTATGAGGGTTTCATGTTTTTATAAAGGGTTTTATTTGGCTTACATTTCCCCATCACAATCCATCACAGAAGGAAGTTAGAACAGGAATTCAATCACAAACCTGGGAGAGAAATTCAAGCAGACACCATGGAAGAATGCACTTCATGGCTTGCTCCCCATGGTTTACTCTGTTGACTTTTCTTCAGTGGCTTAAACAAATTAAACCTTATTTTGCTCACCTTAGAAGAACACCCCAGAAATAGGTTGTAGCATTAGTTCAATAATGCAGAGATGCCTCCAGGGACTTAAGCTTTTTTACCTTATTAAGTCTTATTTACAAGATGGCTACTTCAGACTAGGTAATGTCCTACTTTATTTTTTTTCTTTTTTATTAGAAAATTTTACTTTTAATTTTGCATACCAACCCCGGTTCCCACTCCCTCCCCTTCTCTAACCTCCCACTTCCTGCCTTCCCATTCCCCATCCACTCCATAAGTTACTTTTAGTACTAAACTTTTGAGCTTTATTTAATCTTCATCTAGCATCTTTGCACATTCTGGCATCTATGAGTTTATTAGTTGAGGAGTGAAAACAGTCTTTTGAAGGAGTCACAGTGCTTTTTCATGTTTATCTTTTGGTTTGGATATGTCTGCTAGTTTTATATTGGTACTTTCTTAGTAGCTTACACTGTTTTGAAATACAGCTAATAGACTGTTGCCACCCTAGACAAGAAGTATAAGAATTTAAGGAGATCTCTGACTTACACACAGGACAACAAGGTGAATCATGTTGCTACCAGAGAAATAAAAGTGCGATGGTGGCACAAGCCTTTAATCCCAGCACTTAGGAGGCAGGAGTAGGTGAAGTAGGGAGATCTCTGTGAGTCCAAGGTCAGCCTCATCTACAAGAGCTAGTTTCAGGACAGATTCCAAAGCTACAGAGAAGTGTCTCAAAAAAACCCCAAAAAGGAAATTTTTGAATGAAAAATTAAGGTAATATTTTGAGTATCGCAATCCAGTAGTGATTACCCACATTGTTTTAGGATCTTGCCTTTACATGTCACACATTAGTGTTTGTGGGAAAATGTTTCTTGGGGTTTCCATTTTCCCCAATCTTTTTTCCCAATTGTCTTATTTATTTTTACACATTTTGTTTCCTATGGGACTTCTCCTCTGATTTTGCCTTGGAAATTATAGTTGTTTATTACAATAATATTTCATGTAGAACTAACTTACTTGTTCTTTTTCCCGTGTTTCTTAATTTGATCAAGGATATTTTCATTTATCTTCTCATCTAGAGGGCTACTTTTCAAATAACTTTGGTCTTTTAGTTAGTTTTAAATGTGCAGGCAGGAGGCAGAGAGAGAGAGAGAGAGAGAGAGAGAGAGAGAGAGAGAGAGAGAGAGAGAGAGAGAGAGAGAGACTGGGCTAGATGTGGGCTTTTGAAGCCTCAAAGCCCACTCTTAGTGAAACACCTCCAACAATGCCAAACTTCCTAATCCTTCCAAATTAATTCCACCCCCTCAGTAATTAAGCATTAAAATATATGAGACTTTGTTGGCCATTCTCATAAAACCGCCACACTATCTCAAAAAATGTTTCCTAACAAAGAAAGTGACATGTGGCTGTTGGCAATTGAACCCAGATCCTATGGAAAAGGAGCCTGATGGAGGAGGGTCATCTGTCTATATGTTACTTTCATTGGTTAATAAAGAAACTGCCTTGGCCCTTTGATAGGACAGAAAATTAGGTAGGCAGTGTAAACAGAACAGGATGCTGGGAGAAAGGCAATGAGGCAGACACCATGCCTCTCCTCTCTGACACAGGAGGTTAAGATCTTTCCAGGTAAGCCATCACCTTGTGGTACTACACAGATTACTAAGCATGGGTTAAAGCAAGATGTGAGAATTAGCCAATAAGAGGCTGAAACTAATGGGACAAGTAGTGTTTAAATGAATACAATTTTTGTGTACTTATTTTGGGTAAAGCTAGATGGTGGCTGGGAGCTGGGAGGCCGGAAGCGGCTTGCTGTTCCTTCTACAGGAGCCAGTCCTCTAAACTCCCAGGTTATTTTAAAAATATAAGTAGTCTCTGAATCTGTAAGCAAGACCCCCATTAAATATTTTCTTCTATAAGTTGGTTATGGTGTCTTATGACAGCAATAGATAGATAGAATCTTATACTGTAGCTCAGGCTGGCTGTCAACTCATGGCAATTCTCCTGTCTCAGCCTCTCAAGTATAGGATTGCATATTGAAACACCATGCCTTATTGTAGAAAACTATTAAAATTCCAATCTTTTTTTTAACTGTGAATGTTTAACTGTTCATATGCTTTTTGCTTTTGTAAATTTTATTAATTAATCAATCCATTTCTTCTAAAAAATGTGAGTGGACACTAACATGGTCCAGACTGTTGGTTCAGCACAGAAGCTTGTGTGTTGACTGGTTCACATTCTAATCTCTTCTAGGGAGTCTAGTGAATACACCATCTAAGACTATGGACATCTTGCTTTGTACCATGTTCCTGTGGCATGATTTTTCCCATATGACTATAAGAAGATTGGGACATTTTAAGCACAAAAACAGAAAATGGATAGTAAGAATCCTCTGAAATTAAATAATTTGGGGGAATTATCCAGGAACTGAACAATTCACAATCTATCCCTAGTTAGTACATAGTTATTATCTACAGATTCACCAACTATAAATCAAAAATGATTTTTGAATATACATATGTGGATTTGAAGACTATTTAGGTACTATAAGTGATTATTAGACTACTTAAAGAGGAAGGAAAGTATGCATAAATTATAAGTAAATATTAGAAATTAGAACAGAAATGGGAACTTCAGTGTTCTGATATGTGAAAACACAGTGGAAAAAATTCCCTCAGATACCAAGACAGGAATACAATTCTATCAGTCACATTTTATGGTAGTATCAAATCCTGAAAGCTCTACTATAGGACTTGAGATCCCAGGGAAACTTGGCTTCTGATCAGATGAGAGTCAAATATCTTAGTTACTGAGGAGAATTTTGAATTCCACTGGGAACTCTTCTTGTGGAATTATTTTCAGAAAGTAAACAGCCCAAATGCTCCAGGGAATGGTCCATAAATAACAACTATTAGAACCTCTGGATTGAAGACTTCCTAGAAGTACATCCTCCAGGCTGGTAGTTGAATTTGTGACTGATCTCTACAGAAACAGCATCCTTACATTAGGACTGAGTTAGACTCACAGCACAGATGATGTTTCAGTCTCACTGTATTTGGGAAACAGCAATGGAGGATACTTGTTAAGATAAGGAAACAGGCTGCAGAAACCACACTCCATTTGTCACTCTCCATCCATCACTGGTCTTACTGTGCTGTGTTCACAGTTGTCAGTGCTTCAGGTGAGGTTAGGAAGATGGTGAGGGAAGTTACTCCTTCCCATGAGTCTGATTCTTCATTTCCTTCCCATAGGAAGAGTCTTTATCCTCTGCTCTTCTTGAGTTTTACTTCTGATCTCCCATATTCTCCTCTATCTCTTGTTTTGTCGTTGTCTCCACTTTGGTGTTCCTTTCTCACTTTCTTTTGCAATATGAATTTTGAATCAGGCAAGTCCAGTATGCAGCCTGAGATTCCTACACTGGAAAAACATGTGAGAAATGTGTTAGTACACACCTTCCCCCTTTTTCAAATACAGCTTTTAAGTGTATTAATGTAAATGTGCCAGCATGAGACTTTTTATTATTTCAGTAATCTGTTTTTTCATTAAACCAGTAGTACATGTCAGACAATTTTGAAATACAATTGATAGAAATAAATGTATGCCCAAAGAATGTAGAAGTACCAACCCATTCTAAGATCATGGATATTGGATAGTCTTAATATAGCCTATGAGATGTATGTGCAAATGTTCTATTAATTTGTGAAAATAATAGCCAACCTGCCTGTGCACTGAGTAGAAAACTTCAGAAAGCAGTTATATTAAGGCTGACTGTAGAGAAAAATGTCTATGGGGCAAGAACCATCCCATTAAAGACTTTTAATCCCAGTTTTGATGAATAAGAGTATTTTTGTGTGAGATAGAGAGTGAGGGAGAGTTAAACATTTATGACGTGTCTACTGTCTAAAGTCATGACACTCACGAACTGAGGAACAATTGGGGATGACATGAAGTAGAGAAGAGATGTAGGTGAGGATGTTCATGTGTGTTCAACTTTCTTCATACATGGAGTTTGTTCTTGAGAGCTCCTATTTATCATGTTAGCCACAGGTGATGATAATCTAACTGGGCTAGAATATATATGCTAAGTCTTCTTGTATTATCTGCATGTTAAGTCTTCTTATACTATATTGTTCAATCTCATATATACAATCAAAGTCTGTAGCAGTACCATTAGGATTTTATTGTGTTTTTCTACCCAGTCATGATGGTACATTAAACAACAATGTCAGAAAATAATTTCTGCCTGAGAGAAAGGGTGAGGCTTAATATGTTACATGATCCTTTTATTCCTGCATATTTATCAGGCAAGATGATAAGATGATACAAAAATATCAGTCAAAAATTTAAAGACATTTTATTTGATGATGATAAGGGTGAAGATGTTTTAGATGACAAAAACAAAGGCACACACATAGGATTCTAACAATACAAGACAAGAGAGGTTTTAAGAATTATTTGCACTCAGATGTACCATATAGGATAGAAAATGAAGAGGCTATGAGAAGAGATGAGGCTTTGCTTTCATAAAAGATGATTACAATACAGTATACTTAGGAGGTAAATGAGATTGAAGCTTTTATGAACTTAATGATATGAATCATAAAAAGCATCATGAGAGAATGCTGAATGTGTACTTGATGAATTAAAAAATTAAAACACAGATAAATATGCAGGAATAAAAGGATCATGTAACATATTAAGCCTCACCCTTTCTCTCAGGCAGAAATTATTTTCTGACATTGTTGTTTAAAAAACAACATTTTTCTGCTTTACCACATCAATTATAGAATTTGCTAGTGTTTTACATAACATAATATATGACTGATTTCTAGAACTTTTCAATTTATAAATTTGAAATTCTACCGATTGGTCAAAATTACACTCTTCTTCCTTTCTGTATGCCCTGATTTCTGTGAGTATAACCATTTCAGAAAGAATCAATGAGAGAATCACAGTGTTTGTCTTTCGTGACTTGTCTGTTTTGGTTAGTACAGTAGATCGTTAAAGCTCCTCTATAAATAAGACTGACAGGAGAGCCTCATTTTATAACTAAACAAAACAAATAGAACATATTTCTGTCATTGTAAGCTAGGCTTGTTTCAGTGATTTGACCATTGTAACTTCTGCTATTGTCCTTTTTCTTCTTCAGTAATATTTAAATGAAGTAATAATTTCCACAACAAACAGCCCTATGCTACTGACTAGAAAAGACCTGCTTTTTTTCCAAAAAAAATTAAGAAGCCTTTAAATGAAGCAAAGAAAATGACTTTATGTCATTAAATCTACTTTAATTCACTATTATACTCTTCAGACCTGTTCAGTCTAAATACATCCAAGCAGTCAGAACAAAGACACTCTTCATAGCCTGTTGTCCTGTGGCCCTGACAGACTAACTGCTCTTGTAGGAAGATACTAGCTGCTATTGGAATACATGATGAAGTGGTACAGAATGAGGCTCAAGAGACAGCCCTGTGTTATTTCATTCCAATTGCCTTAACACCACTTAATTTATTACAGAAAAAGCCTTTCAGGTTTTCTTTCTTTAGTAAGAGATCAGAACGATAGCCATTTACTCTAATACTTGCCTATGTCTGTGACCTGCATGAATGTCACATGTACTAGTAACATTTCATTCTTGTTTGATTTTCTTTCTCCTTCATCTCATTTAAAACTTATCAATACCTATCAGTTTTTTTATAAAAAGCTTATAAATAATGACCAAAGAGTCAGTAGAATTAAAATGACTTTAATGATAAACTATAAAATTCATACAAATAATTATTTCACTAGTAGAATTAAAAAGAAGTAGATGTGTGAAATTTAGTAATAATTGTGGCAAAGTAATATATATATATATAATCTAAAAGAAATAAAATTGATACAATGAACACATAATTGGACCATTTCAATAAGTTACACCAGAAAAAATAGAAGCTTCTTTGTCATATTTTTAAATATCAGCGAAAATAATTTAACAGTACTCAATACTTTTCCAACAAACACTATTTTTGAATATTTTACTAGAGAACCAATAAAAAGAATACAAATTTATATTTTTCTATCAATATAGGGGTCATGATGCTGAGATGCCTGCTTGTATGTACGTTACAGTTTACTTTGCTGCCATACACAGAGGAGGTGCAGGTACAGTAGGCCCATTGTGTCATTCTGACACTTAAAACATACAAAACTCCCTTGCTGTTCAGGGAAGAATTGGAATATAGTCTTATAAAATTTAAGATGTGATTACAAAACCAGCAAAGCAAAATTTCCCAAAGCATCTCATAGTGTGAAAATGTAATCAAGTAAATGACTGTTATTGCCAAGAGGGGCCTAGGGAATAGCTTACTTGCATCCCTCACCAAGACCTCAGTATTTTTAGAACTCCTGTCAAGAAACAGGTTGAGATCAGAGTCGGTTCTTGGAGACTGTCCGTCTACCCCAGCCAACAGCAGCAAGTGTTGGAGATGAGGACTATTACCAGGAGAGGTCCAGCTGCCAGAATAGAAGCCTGAGAATCACTGAGGCCCTTCCTCCAGATCTGCAGTTCAGAATTTCAGATCTCTAATGTCCTCAGTCTGAGCTCCCATCTTCTGTGCTTCCTCTCCTCTAGAACAAAGTCATCCCAGGTGTCATCATAAGGAGAACGTTGCTGTGGAGAACAAGGAGAATGATGCTGAAGGAAACAACACAACCTCAATCCCAGAAACCTTGAATCTATCCTGAGAGAAGGCCAAATACTAAATTTAACCAACAGGATATTTTGTAAATGAGGTTTCCCCCATCTTCTGTAGAATCGTTAATGTTAGAAATCTTGGCTGTTTATAAAGGTACCAGTTTGAGTTTTAAAATCCTCCCAAGAAAGTAAATGGATATTTTTGAAAACTATTCAGATTTTTCACCAACTAGTATATCACTGCTCTTTGAATATCAAGTCATATCCATAGTGGTGTTTTCTTCCTCTTTTATTTTTGTCATGATCTCTTCTCAGTGAAGCACTGGAAATTTAGGGTATTGTGTACAAAACAACACAGAGCATAAGCAGTGTACAACTGACTACTCTGACAAGTGGTAGGAGGCCAGAGCTGGTGAGTACTGAGGTTGATTTATGTGGGTTCTGTAGGAACCAGTACAACAGTGTAGAGAACAATACTCTCTGCCTGGGAATAGAAGAAGAAAGAGAGACCTATTGCAATTGATAGCACATTTCCATCTCACCAAATGAACAGACAGTGGTTCTTTCCATATGCACATGGGGTATGGGCATATTAACCTGTGCTTCTCCTTGTCAAAGGATTTTCCAAATGTAAAGAGATAACGTATTTAGAAAAGAATTAGCTATACATTCAAAATTGTTAATTATGCTTTAAATATGGCAAGCTGTGCTTGGGATATTTGAAAGCACATGTATAATAAATGATAGTATTGAGGAGGGATTCATTAGTTCATGCATTCATTTATTCCTTCACTCATCCAGTTAAAATTTTGAATATTTACTTCCTGCCAAGAGATGCAGATATAAGGAATGTTAGGTTAATAAGGTAATGTTACTACCCAAAAGCCCTAGAGTTAGGTAAGAGTCAGATATTTCTATACATATCATCAATAATACCTACTGAGTACACATATTAACACATATTAACAAATTATACATAGGGATAGTCACAGTTCATTGCATAAAACTTCACCACAATAAAACATGGCAAATTAAATTCTCTTACTAAAACTATTAGAAAATGGGTTCAGCATTGAAGGTCTCATTGATATCCTTAAGCATTTTTGACTTAAACAAGATTCTTCTTAAAGCTTTAAACTATAATAAGAAATTTTACCTTATAGATCAAATTATATGCTCAAAACTGCACACAAATATTGAAGCAAATATTTTCTCAAAACCATGGTTATATTATTGTAAAAGATAGTATTTTCATTTACATTTCAACTAAGAAATAAGAATGGCAATCTACTCACAATAGTCCATAACCAAAGAAAATTGTAAATGACAATTCAAAGAGCATATAGCAAGAGACATATCAATGGCACTGACTTTGCCACTGATCCTCCTGTCCTCTCGAAGTAAATTGAGAGTCAAGATCTTTCTTACATGGACTCATTTCTGTAATGGGCTTTCTGACATGATGTTGCACCCTTCCACAGATTAGACTAGACACAGTTCAGATTCAAACTTAATGGTAATTCTTTAACTAGAGCTAGCCTCTGTCTTCTTAATTCAAGATATACTTAGCAATTTATGAGCATGAATTGGTTCAGAACAGAGGTTCTGTTCACATTTCTCCTACTGTAGACCTGAACAGAGGGTCATATGCACAAGCATAAGCATAAACACAAATATGCTTGTGGTTTCTGACCATGAAAACATATCTTAATACGTTCTGGCCAGTACAATTGACTTTCTTTTCTGACATCACTTTCATTCAAAAGAGCATGGGTGCTTCAGTCATTCCTAGGAACATTCAAGTTTCATGTTCCACCATTTACCTTTCTTTCCCCTTTCTGGTCACTTATCCCTTATCTTATATTCAGTGTTCACATTGTTTGTATTTGCAGTTCTGAAGATAGTAGCTGTGTATCCTACCAAACCCTACACAAATGCCTCATTTTCTACCAATACACACGTCCAGTCTATTGCACAGTCTGTCAAACTGCAGCCCAAATCAGATCACATAAGAGAGTGTCATTTTCAGAAAATTCCTGTGATTACCTGTGGATTCATGAAAGGCCCTATCATATGTGATACTACCTAAGTCTGCTCAGAGCTCTTCCATTTGTATCTACACACTAACAAGGTTATAATCTTGTAATGCCTTCTTCTTTGTACAGAAGATGACAGAGATACCTACGAAAAGATAATGGAGAAGATGGTCATTTGCACGTGATATTTGATAACATCAAGGCAGAAATAATCACCGTTTTCAATGAACTGGAAAGTACTATTAAGAGTTATTCTTCAAAGACAGGATTCTTTATTTTGAAAAGCCATGTCGTATATTTATACCCCTGATTTACACTTTAGATATTTATCACAATCCTTAATTTTTATGTCATAATAACAACACGTATTGCTCTGAAAATATTTCCTGACATCGTGCACACGCCTGTTGAAAAATTACCCCATAGAGGGCAGCACTCTTTCATAAAGGAGTGCTGGCAAGGTATAGATAGTCATGATTTCAATGTACCGATCAGTCAACTGGTTTTAGGAGCAGTATAGGGATATAAAAAATAGAAAATCCAGCATCTTAAATGCTTTTCTTATCACCATTTTTTTCTTCCCAAAACATTTGTACTTTCTGGATTTGACAACCATAGTCAACATTTCATTGCTCCATGTATGCTAATTTCTAGGAGTACACCTCCATGGCCAAAGAAAACCATACTTATCTGACTGAGTTCATCTTGCTGGGTCTTTCTTCAGATCATCAGACTCAGATCTTGCTGTTTGTGGTATTTCTCATCATCTACTTGCTCACTGTGTTTGGAAATCTGCTCATCATACTCCTCATTCATGTTGACTCTCGACTTCAAACACCAATGTACTTCTTTCTCAAAAACCTGTCATTGAATGATCTCTGTTTCTCTACAACTATTGTTCCCAAGATGCTAGTCCAGTTTTTAGTTGTAGAAAAGACCATTTCTTTTGCTGGGTGCTCAATGCAGATGTTCTTTTTCCTCATAATGGGGTGCACAGAAAGTTCTCTTCTAGCAGTCATGTCTTACGACCGCTACATAGCTGTCTGCAAGCCCCTGCACTACTCTGCCATCATGACACATAGATTTTGTGTTCTGCTAGTTTTGGGATCCTGGGCTAGTGGGATATTTGTGTCTGTAGTAGATACCACATTTACTTTATGCTTGTCATACCAGGGACCAAATATAATCAATCATTACTTTTGTGAGCCTCCTGCACTCTTAAAGCTGGCTTCAGAAGAGACCTACACAGCGGAGATGGTAATTTTTGCAATGGGTGTAGTAATTCTGCTAGGTCCCGTTTCTCTCATCCTTTTCTCCTACTGGAATATTATCTTAACTGTGGTTCGAATACAATCAGGTGAGGGGAGGCTCAAGGTCTTCTCCACCTGCAGTTCCCATTTCGTTGTTGTTATCTTCTTCTATGGCTCAACAATATTTACGTACATGCAACCCAACTCAAAGAAAATGAATGAAGGAGATAAGGTAATCTCAGTGTTCTACTCAGTTGTAACATCTATGATGAATCCATTCATTTATAGCCTAAGAAATAAGGATATGAAGACAGCATTAAGAAAAGTATTTAAAAGAGAGATAAGATAACAGAATATAGGAGGTAATCAGGGCATAAGTCATTCTGAAGTTCATGAATGTTTTAAACATCTTTCACTGTGGACTATCTCTAATCTGAGAGTAAAGTTCACTCATGCTTACCAAGGAATGCTTGTTCCTTCAGTGCTCTGCAGGATTATTATTCATGGGTGCAGCTCATTTATTTTGTGACAATTTGCCCACTGACATTAAAAAAATAAAATAAAATCAGTTTAAAATACTGAGAAAATTCTATAAACTTCAGATTTTGTGAACCAAACTCTTTGCACCCAGGGCTGTTTGCTGTTACTTTAAACCCCATAGCTACTTGCTGAACTTATAGTCTCCTAACATTATTTTTAATTATCTTTGGAGAATATGGTTTATTTTTTCGATTTCTACTTTTTATTTAAATCTTTAAAATTTTATATACTAGTGCTAGTTTTCCTTCCCTCCCCTTCTCCCATCCCTTAACTCTCCCCATCCCACCCTCATCCACTTCTCAGAGGAGGTAATACTTCCCTTAGGGAGTCAAAAATGTCTGGCAAACAAATTGAGGCAGGAACAAGACCCTCCTGTCGTATCAAGGCTGAGCAAGTTATCTCACCATAGGGAATGGGCTCCAAAAACTAGTTCATGCTCCAAGGATATGTCGTGGTCCCACTGTTGCCAACCCCCTACCAAAAGGACATCCTATGAAAGCCATTGATTTATGCAAGCAAGTTTATTAAGAACTACAGCATCATCCCTCCTGTAAAACATTTTAGTGCGATGTGGCACAAAGATTGAGGAATAATCAACTAATGTGTGATTTGACTTTAGGTACATTCCATGAGTTGAAACCCATACCTGATACTGCTTGAGTGACCAAGAACCAGATACTATATAACCTGGAATTCTAGGGTAAAACCAAATGCAAGTGGTTATTAAAATGTAATGATAAAACAACTTCTAAAGATATTCTGCTATACTCACAGAATAGTACTTGGTTCAGCCAAGTGATCATCAGAGAAACTGTCCCCTACAGCATGCAGAGAAAGAGTCTTGAAACACACACATCTAAATGGGAGGTCTCCATCAAATACCTCCCCTCAGAGCTCAGGGAACCCAGTGAAAGAGTAGGTGGGAAAATGTAAGAGACAGAAGGGGTGGAAGACACTAGGAGAACAGGTCTTCTGAATCAACTGAGCAAAACTCACATGAGCTTACAGTGACTGAAGCAGCAAGCACAGGGCCTCCATGTTCTATCCTAGGTCTTTTGCATAAACATTGTAGTTTTAAGCCTAATATTTTTAAAGGAACTACTGAATTTGTGAACAAGTTGGTCTCTGATTCTTGTATGTTCTCTTGGGCTGTTTTCCTTTTGTTATTTTTTTGGTCCAACTTTCATATGAGAGTTTTTCTTTCATCTTATATTTTATTTTGTTATGTTTTTTGTTATCTCTTTGAGTCTTTTTATTCCCAAGGTGAGGCAAAAGTAGTTGATTTGGGTCGGAGGGTAGGTCATAGGAACTGTATGAGTAGGGAAAGGGAAACTAATCAGAATATATTTCATCAGAAAGGGCTCTATTTTTCATAAAGAATAAAAACCAGAATGACAAAAAGAACTACAGTATCATTTATACAATACTGTACTTGTACAGGTGAAAATTCCCACTGTGAAAAATATCCAGGGTCAGTAGACAGCTTTATCAGGCAACATTGGCAAAGAGAACACAATACCTCCAACACAGCTGCCTTAGGAGTAATAACGACAGCACAGGGGCAAGAGTCGGGTCTACAAAAGCCACAATCTTGACTACTCTGATGCACTGGTTCCAGCCTCTGCCTGGCCTTGTCAAGTCTACCCGTGGATGAGGACAAGGAACTAAAGTTCCTTTTTTCCTTCCATCACAGTCTCTGAGAGAGACTTTGGTTAGTCTGACTCCCCATAGTTAAGATCTTAAGAGTTTTAAACCTATTAAAATGTAACTAACAATATATCTAAAACACACGGATTAATTTTTTTTATTATTGTGTTTTCTTTTAATATTTTTTTAATTTATTTTTTATTTATTAAAGATTTCTGGTTTTTTTATTTTATTTTTCTCCATTAACAGCTTCAACTGGGTGTGGGGCAACAGGACCATTCCCAGCACAACCATGGGTGTGGGGTTCCCCGCAGTCTCCCCAGGGCGATGGTTCCTGCAATGATCTCTAGGGGGAAACGGCTCCCAACAGATCCCCTCCTCCCTCCCATACAAAGGCAGGCAGCTATCACGTGGAGAGCACCAGTCAGAATCATCCATAAAGATTTCTGTCTCTAGCAGGATTAAAGTAAGCAGATCACAGGGCACCCTGTCTTAGGCCATGTGGAGAGCACCCTCATACCTGAACCATGCCATGTTGAGCCGGTTTCTACAACCTCTGTATGGTGTGCTCTTCAGGTGAGGATCCACACTAACTCCCGTCATTGGGCCCCTGCGTCTGTCATTAATGAAAAGACTCTGAGGAGCTCCTCAAACAAAAGATATAATGATATAGTTTTGGCACCAATAACTCCATCTCCAGATAAGAAGAAAGGGCTTTTTCCCAACCCAGTATTCACCTTTTAGTCTGGCCTATGGTATGACCACATTCCTAAGTGCCTACTCCACATAAAATTACGTGTGCTGCCTGCCAAAAAATTAGGGCAGTGTAAAAGGGATCAAAATCCAAAATTTTAAACATATGCATTAAAACCAAACACTTTACAACATGTGTCAAACTTTACCCATTATCTATAAGCAGTTACAAATATCATTAGCTCAAATTCAGTGGGAGTACAATGACATACATTGTTGTTATCATATACCACCAGTTCCAGCCTCTGGGCAACAGTCACAGGAACCCCCAATTTTCCCCCTTCTTAAGTGAAGAGAGGTTAATATTTTAATTAAAATGAGTTCTGTGTCCCAAAGTTTAAAGCAGTCTGATGTTTAGTCTGCAACTCAGCTCCAAAGCAGACCAGAGTTCAAGCTGCAGAAGCAGTTTAGCATTTGTGCTCCTGGACAGGTGGGGTAGCCAGGGTGAGGCGAGCTGGTTTCAGGTGCATGAAGCACATCCTGGCCCTTATGTCTGCCGGGTCTCCCTGGATTCTGGGGGCTGGATGACACCATGCAGAGTGGTGTAGCTGGTTTTGTCAGCAGGCACTCCTTTCCTTGGGGGTAGGGAAGACCGGACCAAAGATCTCTCCTCAATCACCTCTGGAAGTCTGGAACTCCTCTGTGTCCGCAGCCTCGACATCACGTTCAGAATTCATTTTCTTTCTGTGAAAAAAGCACAAACACATCCTCGACCCCAAATATATATAGGTCGGGTTTTTTCATGATGCATTGCAAGGACTTTTTCACCTTGTCTTAGCAAAGGTCAGCTTGGTGTCAACTAATCCTGCTAGATGCCTTTTACTTGAGGAGCTCCATGGACGGGCGACTTATGGCAGGATAATCCCCCAACCTAAGGCAGGGCCCTGGGAACCCGAGGAAGGGTAAGGGGAAAAAAAGGCCTGGTCCCCACTCGACCTAGTAGCCATCGGGCACCCCTCTGTTCCCAGGAGAGAGGGATTACTTCACCACTCGAGAGGAGGGTCTCTCCTTGTCTCAGTCCCTTCTCCTTTGCTCTGACACCATGGTTGACTCTGACTGGTGCTCTCCACTTGATAGCTGCCTGCCTTTGTATGGGAGGGGGGAGGGGATCTGTTGGGAGCTGTTTCGACCTAGAGATCATTGCAGGAACCATCGCCCTGGGGAGACTGTGGGGAACCCCACACCCATGGTTGCACTGGGATTGGTTCTGTTGCCCCACACCCAGTTGAAGCTGTTAATGGAGAAAAATAAAATAAATAAATAAATAAAAGATTTCTGTCTCTTCCCCACCACCGCCTCCCCTTCCCTCCCCTCCCCCAATCAAATCCCCCTCCCTCGTCAGCCCAAAGAGCAATCAGGGTTCCCTGCCCTGTGGGAAGTCCAAGGACCACCGACCTCTATCCAGGTCTAGTAAGGTGAGCATCCAAACTGCCTAGGCTCCCACAAAGCCAATAGGTGCAGTAGGATCAAAAACCCATTGCCATTGTTCTTGGGGTCTCAGTAGTCCTCATTGTCCGCTATGTTCAGCGAGATCGGTTTTAACCCAGGCTTTTTCAGACCCAGGCCAACTGGCTTTGGTGAGTTCCCGATAGAACATCCCCATTGTCTCAGTGTGTGGGTGCACCACACGCGGTCCTGAGTTCCTTGCTCGTGCTCTCTCTCCTTCTGCTGCTGATTTGGACCTTGAGATTTCAGTCCGGTGCTCCATTGTGGGTCTCTGTCTCTGTCTCCTTTCATCGCCTGATAAAGGTTAATATTCACGAGGATGACTATATGTTTTTCTTTGGGTTCTCCTTCTTATTTAGCTTCTCTAAGAACCCGAATTATAGGCTCAAAGTCCTTTATTTATGGCTAGAAACCAAATATGAGTGAGTACATCCCATGTTCTTCTTTTTTGGGTCTGGCTTACCTCACTCAGGTTAGAGTTTTCAATTTTCATCCACTTGCCTGCAAACGTCAAGACGTCCTTGTTTTTTACTGCTTAGTAGTACTCTAATATGTATATATTCCAAACTTTCTTCATCCATTCTTCAATTGAAGGGCATCTAGGTTGTTTCCAGGTTCTGGCTATTACAAACAATGCTGCTATGAACATGGTAGAGCATATACTTTTGTTGTATGATACGGCCTCTCTTTGGTATATTCCCAAGAGTGGTATTGCTGGGTCCATGGGTAGGTTGATCCCAAATTTCCTGAGAAACCTCCACACTGCTTTCCAGAGTGGTTGCACAAGTTTGCATTCCCACCAGCAATGGATGAGTGTACCCCTTTCTCCACAACCTCTCCAGCAAAGGCTATCATGGGTGTTTTTGATTTTAGCCATTCTGACAGGTGTAAGATGGTATCTTATAGTTGTCTTGATTTGCATTTCCCTGATCGCTAAGGAAGTTGAGCATGACTTTAGGTGTCTTTTGGCCATTTGAACTTCTTCTGTTGAGAGATCTCTGTTCAGCTCAGTGTCCCATTTTATAATTGGTTTGATTAGCCTTTTACGGTCTAGTTTCTTGAGTTCTTTATATATTTTGGAGATCAGACCTTTGTCAGTTACGGGGTTGGTGAAGATTTTCTCCCAGTCAGTGGGTTGCCTTTCTGTCTTAGCGACAGTGTCCTTTGTTTTACAGAAGCTTTTCAGTCTCAGGAGGTCCCATCTATTCAATGAGGTCCTTACTGTCTGTGCTGCTGGGGTTATAGGTAGGAAGTGGTCTCCTGTGCCCACGTGTTGTAGAGTACATCCCACTTTCTCTTCTATCAGGTTCAGTGTGTTCGGACTGAATATTGAGGTCTTTAATCCACTTGGACTTGAGTTTTGTGCATGGTGATAGATATGGATCTATTTTCATTCTTCTACAGATTGACATCCAGTTTTGCCAGCACAATTTTTTGAAGATGCTCTCTTTCTTCCATTGTATACTTTTAGCTCCTTTATAGAAAATCAGGTGCTCATAGGTTTGTGGGTTAAAGTCAGGGTCTTCTATTCAATTCCATTGGTCAACTTCTCTGTTTTAATGCCAATCCACACTGTTTTCAATACTGTAGCTCTGTAATAGAGTGTGAAGTCAGGGATGGTAATGCCTCCAGACGTTCCTTTATTGTATAAGATTGTTTTGGCTATCCTGGGTTTTTTGTTTTTCCATATAAAGTTGATTATTGTCGTCTCCAGATCTGTGAAGAATTTTGATGGGGATTGCATTGAATCTATAGATTGCTTTTGGTAGAATTGCCATTTTTTACTATGTTGATTCTCCCAATCCAAGAGCAAGGGAGATCCTTCCATTTTCTGGTGTCCTCTTCTAATTCTTTCTTCAAAGACTTAAAGCTCTTGTCAAATATATCTTTCACTTCCTTGGTCAGGGTTACCCCAAGATACTTTATGCTCTTTGTGGCTATCATGAAAGGTGATGGTTCTCTGATTTCCCTCTCTGTTTCTTTATCCTTAGTGTACAGGAAGGCAATTGATTTTTTGGAGTTGATCTTGTATCCTGCCACATTACTAAAGGTGTTTATCAGCTGTAGGAGTTCTTTGGTAGAGTTTTTGGAGTCGCTTATGTATACTATCATATCATCTGCAAATAACGAAAGCTTAACTTCTTCCTTTCCAATACGAATCCCCTTGATCCCCTTATGTTGTCTTATTGCTATTGCTAGAACTTCAAGCACTATATTGAAGAGGTATGGAGAGAGTGGACATCCTTGTCTTCTTCCTGATTTTAGTGGGATGGCTTTGAGTTTTTCTCCGTTTAATTTTATGTTAGCTGTCGGCTTGCTGTAAATAGCTTTTATTATATTTAGGTATGACCCTTGTATCTCTTGTCTCTCCAATACCTTTATCATAAAGGGGTGTTGAATTTTGTCAAATTCTTTTTCAGCATCTAATGAAATGATCATATGGTTTTTTTTCTTTCAGTTTATTTATATGGTGGATTACATTGGTAGATTTGCCTATGTTGAACCAGCCCTGCATCTCTGGGATGAAGCTTACTTGATTTTAATGGATAATTTTTCTAATGTGTTCTTGAATTCGGTTTGCCAGTATTTTATTGAGAATTTCTGCGTCAATATTCATGAGTGAGATAGGCCGGTAATTCTCTTTCTTGGTTGGGTCTTTGTGTGGTTTTGGTATCAGAGTAACTGTAGCTTCATAAAAGGAATTTGGCAATGACTTTTCTGTTTCTATATTGTGAAATACATTAAGAGTTATAGGTATTAGCTCTTCTTGGAAGTTCTGGTAGAATTCTGCATTGAAAAAATCTGGTCCTGGGCTTTTTTTGGTATGGAGATTTTTGATAACAGCTTCTAGTTCTTCGCGACTAACCAGTCTATTTAGATCGTTCACCTGGTCTTGGTTTAGCTTTGGTATATGGTACTTATCTAAAAAAATGTCCATTTCTTTTGCATTTTCCAGTTTTGTAGTAAGATCTAATGATTCTCTGAATTTCCTCTGTGTCTGTGGTTATGTCCCCCTTTTCATTTCTGATCTTATTTATTTGTGTGTTCTCTCTTTGTTGTTTAATTAGTTTGGATAGGGGTTTGTCGATCTTGTTGATTTTCTCCAAGAACCACCTTTTTGTTTCATTGATTTTTTGGACTGTTTTCTGTGTTTCTATTTTGTTGATTTCAGCCCTCAGTTTGATTATTTCCAGTCTTCTACTCCTCCTGGGCATGTCTGCTTCTTTTTTTTTCTAGAGCTTTCAGGTGTCCCCGATGTATGCTTTCTCCGTTTTCTTTAAGTGTGCATTTAGTGCTATGAACTTTCCTCTTAGGACTGCTTTCATGGTGTCCCATAGGTTTGAGTATGTTGTCTCTTTGATTTCATTAAATTCAAGGAAGTCTTTAATTTCTTTCTTAATTTCTTCCTTGACCCAGGTGTGGTTCAGTAGTTGACTGTTCAGTTTCCATGAGTTTGTTGGCTTTCTGGGGGTAGCATTTTTGTTGCCTTCTAACTTTAATCTGTGGTGATCTGATAAGACACAGGTGGACACTGATATTTTTTGTATCTGTGGAGGTTTCCTTTGTTTCCGAGTATGTGGTCAATTTTCGAGAAGGTTCCATGAGCTGCAGAGAAGAAGGTATATTCTTTCCTATTTGAAAATAGGGTGGAGTGATCTATAGATGTCTGTTAAGTCCAATTGCTTCATTACCTCCAATAATTCTCTTAATTCTCTATTAGGTTTCTGTCTGATTGACCTGTCCATTGGACAGAGAGCTGTATTGAAGTCTCCTACTACTAGTGTGTGTGGTTTAATATCTGCCTTCAGTTCTAGTAATATTTCTTTTAGATAAGTGGGTGCTTTTGTATTAGGGGCGTAGATATTCAGGATTGTTACATCATCCTGATTACTTGTTCCTGTTATAAATATAAAGTGTCCATCTCGATCTCTTCTGATTGATTTTAGTTTGAAGTCAGTTTTGTTAGAAATTAATATGGCCACCCCTGCTTTTTTATTAGGACCATTTGCTTGAAAGACCTTTTCTCAACCCTTTACTCTGAGTAGATGCCTGTCTTTGTGGTTGAGATGTGTTTCTTGCAAACAGCAGAATGTTGGATCCTGTTTTCATATCCAATCTCTTAGCCTGTGCCTTTTTATAGGTGAATTGAGACCATTAATATTAAGTGATATTAATGACCAGTGGTTGTTTACTCCAGTTATTCTTATTGTTTTTGGTAGTAGAGTTTGTGTGTCTCCCTTCTTTGAGTTATGCTGGTGAAGGGTCTCTACATGCCTGAGTTCTTGTAGGCAGTGTTGGCCATGTTGTATTCCTTGGGTTGTGATTTTCCTTCTATTACCTTCTGTAGGGCTGGATTTGTGGCTACGTGTTACTTAAATTTGTTCTTATCCTGGAATGTCTTGTTTTCTCCATTGATAGTGAACGATAGCTTGGCTGGGTATAGTAGTTTTGGTTTGCATCCATGGTCTCTTAGCTTCTGCCATACCTCAATCCAGGACCTCCTTGCTTTCATGGTTTCCATAGAGAAGTCAGGTGTAAGTCTGATCGGTTTACGTTTATAAGTTACTTGGCCTTTCCCCTTTGCAGCTCTTAATATTCTTTCTTTAACCTGTATATTCTGTGTTTTGATTATTATATGGTGAGTGGATATTTTTCTTTGATCCAATCTGTTTGTTGTTCTGTATGCTTCTTGAATATTCAAAGGAATATCTTTCTTTATGTTGGGAAAGTTTTTTTTTCCATAATTCTATTAAATATATTTTCTGGGCCTTTGAGCTGTGACTCTTCTCCTTCTTCTATTCCTATTATTCTTATGTTTGGTCTTTTTATTGTGTCCCATATTTCCTGCATGTTTTGTGATGAGAATTTGTTGGCTTTGCTGTTTTCTTTGATCAGTGTGTTTATTTTCTCTATGGTGTCCTCAGAATCTGAGATTCTTTCTTCTATTTCTTGTATCCTATTGATTATTCTTGTTTCTGTAGGCTCTGCTCGTTGACCTGGATTTTCCATATCCAGCTGGTGCTCAGCTTGTGTTTTCTTCCTTGCTTCCCTTTCAGTTTTCAATTCTTGAACTGTTTCCATTACCTGTTTGATTGTTTTTTCTTGGTTTCCCAGGGTATCATGTACCTGTTTGATCATTTTTTTCTTGGTTTCCCAGGGTATCATGTACGTATTTACTCATTTCTTCAAACTTTTGGTTATACTTCTCATCCATTTCTATAAGGGCATTTTTCACATGTTGTTTAATGGACTCTATTGCTTTCATAAAGTCATTTTTTTCCACTTCTTCTGTATTAGGGTGTTCAAGTCCATCTGTTGTAAGATCATTGTGTTCTGGTGTTTTCATGTTGTTTTTCAGATTATTGGGTAAATTTTTGCCTTGGCGCCTGCCCTTCTCCTCCTATCGAAGCTATCTAATGGGTCTTTTAAAACCGGATCAGGTTTCCCTGTTGGCCAGGGATTCCTCTTACAAAATGCTGTCGCTCTGTTTCCTGGCTCCTGCCAGGGGCCAAGTTCCCTCTCACCCCTCAGAAGGGTCTTCAGGAGCAGGACCCGGCTCTTTCCTTGCTAGGGTTCTCGCCAACCAAAGGCCTACCTCTTTGCTTTAATTGTAGTGGGATGATCTGCTCTCAGTGTTGTGCGCCGGTCCCCGCTGTCTGCCGCCGCCTGCGCCGGTGCTCTGCCACCCCTCCTGCGCCTGCTTGCGCCGGACCGGTCAGTGCTCTGCTGCCCCGCCTGGGCCTGCTTGCACCGGGCCGGTCGGTCCACGGATTAAAATTACTACATACTGAGATTTCTAAAGTATTGTAAATGGCTTTAGAATGAGTGGATCTTGTAACAATTTAAAACTGCAATTATCAAATGAGAAAACGTTCCAAATGAGCTCATTTGACTCTGGAGTGTTTACTGCAGATGGCACATTTAGTCATATGCCATTCCCACAATGCTCAGGTACCATTGTAGAAGAGGGGTCAAAAGATTTTAAGAGCTAGGGGTAGTGGATGTCTGTAGGTAAAGTGTTTGCTAGACATAACAATCATACCCATGAATCCTCAGTGGCTGTGACTGTATGTGCAAGTTCAAGCCAGCCAAAATCCTGTCATGGATGGGGACAGGGACTTCAAGCCTCCATTCCTTGTTTACAAACTTATGGCAAACAATGGCTCCCAGGCACGGGAGAATGCATTTTCTTTAGAGACGTAGTCTCTGAATGGCTGACCATGCCCTAGAAGATATTCCTACACTCATGCAGTAAAGGCAACCCTAAGTTGTTTGTTTTTTTATTTTAAAGAAAAGAGAGCACATGAAGTGTGAAGGAAAAAGTTGTGGTAGAGTATGGAAGGACTCAGAAGGGAGCAAAGGAGTGGATTTTACAGATTTTTTTGTACGTATATATGAGGTTCTCAGTAAAGGAAATGGCTTCATTTTTCTGGTGGCTCAAGTAAATAATAAAACTTGAATGCTAGGTAACATCTTTCTTTTCAACATTTAATAAGCAATGCTTTTATTGACTAAATATTTGAAGCATATCTGTTGGAGATACTGGATAACTTTTGCCTAAACCTCTAATCTGTTACCTTCTCTTCATTCAGAATACAGGAGGTATACTATGCATTAACACCCTTTAAGAAACACCTAGACAGTCTTATAGGTTTAATTATTATTAGCTCTTTCTTTATTTAAATATTCTGACTCATGTCTCTAATATCTCCCTAGTGATAGTAACAACTTGGCACATTCAGCCCTTGGGTTTTTGCCCTCTTTTCTTTCAAAGGTAGTAACCAGGGATGTAAAAAGAAATGTTAACGATAAGTATTAGGATGGGTATAAAGACAAGATACACACGTATTCTGGAGACACACTGGTTCAAGTTCATTGTCTCTGTTCACTGCTCAAAAATAAGGTCCTGGTGTGTGGGGAGTGACAGAATGTTACAGTTGGTTTTAAAATGGTTATCACTGTTGGTGAAAGCCAAAAGTATGAAAAAACTTTGAGATAACAATGATTATAAAAACTGTTCAATATGGAACACAAGGGAGATAATTATGCAATATGAGCTCATAAATTTGCTTGCAGGCAAAAATCTTGTATTGTATTCAATGTATAACATTCCTACCCCCAAATTCTAGTGAAGAGCAGTCCACCAATAATGACATCTCTAATCTTCATTTTTGTCACATGCTACATTTAGAAATTTAAAAATCAGTAATGATTGTCCCGCAGTGGTCATAGTATCTAAAATAAATAATAAGCAACCCAATGAGGGTTGGACTAAAGTGCTTTCCAAGCTCCATTCCAAAGTGCAGTCACACCCAGTCACATGGAGATACAAGATAAAACCAAGTGCTCAACTTTCCAAAGACTGAGAATGATATCCTTATTTCTCCATTTTTATGATTGGGAAGTTGGCCGAGTTCTCAGCCCAAGGTGATATTGGAAGAACACCTGTGATATCAGAACTCGGTATAACCCTTCCTCAAGTTGATCTTACATGTCTGCTTTTGTGTTCAAAAGCACAGGTATGGCACAGTGCTAATCATTGTGACACTAGGGCTAGCTCCTTTAACAAACTGGTCATTTCTCTGTAACTAACAAATTTTATAGGACATATGATATTTGTCTTTCTGGGTCTGGGTTACCTCACTCAATATGATGTTTTCTAGATCCATTGATTTGCCTAAAATTTCAAGATGTCATTAATTTTTTCCCTCCATTGTGTAAATTTACCATATTTTCTTTATTCTTTCTTCAGTTGAGGGGCAGGTAAGTTGTTTGCTAGGTTCTGGCTATGACAAACAAAGCTGCTATAACTATAGTTGAGCACATGTCCTTGTGGTATGATTGAACACAAGAGTGTTATTGCTGGGTCTTGAGGCAGGTTGTTTCCTAATTTTCTGAGAAATCACTGTATTGATTTTCAAAGCAGCTGTACCAGTTTGCACTAACCCAGAATGGAGGAGTGTTCCCTTTATCCCCCATCCTCTCCAGTGTAAGCTGTCATCAATGTTTTTTGTCTTTGGCGTTCTGGCAGGTATAAGATGAAATCTCAGGGTTGTTTTGATTTGCATTTCTCTGATGGATAAGGATGTTGAGCATTTCCTTAACTGTGTTTCAGTCATTTTAGATTCATCTGTTGAGAGTTCTCTGTACCCCATTTTTATTGGATTATTTTTTCTTTTAGTGAGCAATTTCTTCAGTTCTTTGTAAATGTTGGAGATCAGCTCTCTGTTCAATGTAGGGTTGGTGAAGGTCATTTCTCATTCTGTAGATTTCCGTTTTGTTTGTCAATGTCCTTTGCTTTGCAGAAGCTTCTCATTTTCAGGAGGTCCCATTTATTTACTGTTGTCTCACTGTCTGTGCTACTGGGGTGGTCTCCTATGCCAATGTGTTCAAATTTGCTTCCCATAAGTGGCTTTTAGGCAGAAAACAAAGAAAAACCAGCCTACAATTCACAACCTTAGAGAATCAAGACAAAGAGGTTCCTGAGAGAGACATATGTGGATCTAATCTACATGGGAATTAGAAAAAGAAAAAAAATCTCTTAATTCATAGCTTGGGGATTATGGGAGAAGGTAAAAGAGAGAGGGGAGGAAAGGAGGGAAAAGGAGAGTAGTTCAATAAAAGTAAAATTTATTTTGCATTGATATAATAGTAATAATGTTTCAACACTTTAACATTAAGAAATAAATGTAAAAATGTAAAAATTATACTAATGATATCACAAAGATGAAATAAAGTCTTGTTTGAATCACATTGTTTATAAAAACTGTGTAAATGACCATGAATAGAAAATTAGAGCAGTCAGCAGGCTAAGAAAATCTGAGACTAATGGCAATGTTTAAATGACATTGCCCAGGACCATGGTGCATGATTTTTTTAAATGTGTTCTGGAATTTGGTTTTCTAATATTTTATTGATTATTTTTGCATTCTTGGTTGAGTCTTTGGTTTCTTTATCAGGGTAATGGTAGCCTCATAAAAAGAGTTTGTCAATGATACTTTTGTTTCTGTTATGTAGAACACTTTGAGGGGCATAGGTATTCACTCTTCTTTGAAGTTCTAGTAGAATACTGAAGTTCTAGTAAAACCCTCTGGCCCATTTTTTTTTTGGAAGGGAAAGGAGGCTTTTGAGGAAAACATCTACTTCCTTGAATTTTATAGGTTTATTTAAATTGTTCACTTGTTCTTGACTTAATTTTGGTATATGATATCTATTCAGAAAATCATCCATTTCTTTTACATTTTCCAATTTTGTGGAGTACATATTTTTGTAGTTTGACTTAATGATTCTTTTGATTTCCTCAGCGTCTGTTGTTATGTCCCCCTTTTCATTTCTGATTTTGCTAATTTGAATGTTGTTTCTCTGCCTTTTGATTTGTTTGGATAAGGGTTTATCTATCTTGTTGATTTTCTCAAAGAATCAGCTCTTAGTTTCAATGATTCTTTGTATTTTCTTTGTTTCTATTTTATTGATTTGAGCCATCAATTTGATTACTTCCAGTCATCTACTCCTCCTGGGTGAGTTTGCTTTTTTGTTCTAGAGCTTTCAGTGTGCTGTAAGTCTCTAGAGTGATCTTTACCCACTTTCTTTATGAAGGCATTCAGTGATGTGAACTCTCTACTTAGCACTCTAAAACTATAACACAGATTATTCTTTTTTTTGATTTTTTTATTGAGAAAAGGAAAAAAAAGTTTCCACCTCCTCCCAGCCTCCCATTTGCCTGCCCCTCCTTCCACCTTTCTCCTCCTCTCCCTCTCTCCTCCCCCTCCCTCTCCAGTCCAAAGAGCAGTCAGGGTTCCCTGCCCTGTGGAAAGTCCAAGGTCCTCCCCCTTCGTCCATGTCTAGGAAGGTGAACATCCAAACTGGCTAGGCTCCCACAAAGCCAGAACATGAAGTAGGATCAAAACCCCGTGCCATTGTCCTTGGCTTCTCATCAGCAATCATTTTTCGCCATGTTCAGAGAGTCCGGTTTTATCCCATGTTTTTTCAGTTACAGTCCAGCTGGCCTTGGTGAGCTCCCAATAGATCAGCCCCACTGTGTCAGTGGGTGGGTGCACCCCTCGTGGTCCTGACTTCCTTGCTCATGTTCTCCCTCCTTCTGCTCCTCACTGGGACCTTGGGAGCTCAGTCCAGTGCTCCAGTGTGGGTCTCTGTCTCTATCTCCATCCATCACCAGATGAAGGTTCTATGGTGATATGCAAGATATTCATCAGTATTGCTATAGGATAGGGTCCTTTCAGGTTCCCTATCCTCAGCTGCACAAGGAACTAACTGGGGACATTGCCTTGGGCTCCTGGGAGCCACTCTAGGTTCAAGTCTCTTGCCAACCCTAAGGTGGCTCCCTTAACTAAGATTTGTGCTTCCCTGCTCCCCTATCCAACCTTCCTTTATCCCAATCATCCTGTTTCCCCAAGTTCCCCCATCCTCCCCTTCTCACTTTTCTCTCCCCATCTCCCCTTACCCACACCCACCCCACCCCCAAGATCCCAATTTTCTCCCCAGCAATTTAACACAGATTATTCTCTAGCAGTGTTGATACAAAGATTCAGGAAATGTGAGAGAAAAGTTCCCTCAGATACCAAGGCAGGAATACAATTCTATCAGCTGCATTTTATGGTACTATCAAATCCTAAATGCTCTACTATAAGATTTCAAAGATTTGAGATCCCAGATGATCAAGGGGACCTTGGCTTCTGATCAGATGAGAGTCAAGTATCTCAGTTACTGAGGAGAATTTTAATTTCCCCTGGGGACTCTTGTAGAATGATTTCTAAAAAGTAAACAGCCCAAATGCTCCAGGGAATGGTCTGGAAATAACAACTCTTAGGACCTCTGGTTTGAAGACTTCCTGGAAGAACCTCCTCCAGGCTGGTAGTTGAATTTATGATTGATCTCTTCAGAAACAGCATTCTTGCACTAGGACAGAGTAAGACTCACAGCACAGATGATGTCCCAGTCTCACTGTATTTGGGAAATGGCAATGGAGGTTACTTGTTAGGATAAGGAAACAGGCTGCAGAAACCACACTACAATTGTCACTCTCCATCCATCACTGGTTTCACTGTGCTGTGTTCACAACTGCCAGTGCTTCAGGTGAGGTTAGGGAAGATGGTGAGGGGGTTGCTCCTTCCAAAGAATCTGATTCTTCATTCCCTTCCCATAGGAAGCGTCTTTATCCTCTGCTCTTCTTGACTTTTACTTCTGAGCTTCCATATTCTCCTCTGCCTCTTGTTCTGTCGATGTCTCCATTTTGGTGTTCCTTTCTCACTTTCTTTTACAATTTGAATTGTGAACTAGGCATGTCCAGTATTCAGCTTGAGACTCCTAAACTGGAAAACATGTGAGAAATGATTTAATACACACCTTCCCCTTTTTTTCAAATACAGTTTTTAAGTGTATTAATGTAAATGTGCCAGCATGAGACTTTTTATTATTTCAGTAATCTGTTTTTTTTTTAAAAAAAATCCAGTAGTATATGTCAAACAATGTTGAATTACAATTGTTAGAAGTAAATGTATGTTTATAGAATGTAGAAGTAGCAAGCCTCTCTAAGATTATGGAAGCATATATTGGATAGTCTTCAATTTGCCTTTGAGACATACGTTCAAATGTTTTATAGATTTTGTGACAATAATAGCCAACTTGCCTGTGCACTAAGTAGAAAACTTCAGAAATCAGTTACATTAAGGCTGACTTAAAGAAAAATACCTATTGGGCAAGACCAATCCCATTCAAGACTGTGAATTTCAGTTTTGATGAATAAAGGTATTTTTGTGTGAGATGGAACGTGAGCGATACTTAAACATTTATGACATGTCTACTGTCTAAAGTCATGACATGGACTGAGAAACAATTGGGGATGACATGAAGTAGAGAAGAGATGTAGGTGAGGATGTTCAAGTGTGTTCAACTTTCATACATGGAGTTTGTTCTTGAGAGCTCCCATTTATCACTTTAGCCACAGGCGATGATAATCTAACTGTGCTAGAATTTATATTAGGCCTTCTAATATTATCTGCATGTTATGTCTTTTATATTATTTTATAATCTCACATATACAGTCAAAGTGTGTAGCAGTACTATTAACATTTTATTGAAGTTTTTCTGTCCAATCATGATGCTGATAAGATGACACAGGTACATAAATGAAATGTTTAAAGACATTTTATTTGATGATGATAACGGTGAAGTTGTTTTAGATAACAACAACAAAGGCACGCACATAGAATGTCCAACAACACAAGACAAGAGAGATTTTAAGAATTATTTGCACTTATATGTACCATGTGGGATAGAAAATGAAGAGGCTATAGAAAGAGATGAGAGTTTTGCTTTCATAATAGATGATCACAATACAGTATATTTAGGGGGTAAATGAGATGAAGTTTTAAGAACTTAATGATATGCATCATAGAAAACATCATGAGAGAATGCTGAATGTGTACTTGATTAATTCAAACAATAAATCACAGATAAGTATATAGGAATAAAAGTATCATGTACTGTATAATGCTTTACCCTTTCAGGCAGAAATTATTTTCTGACATTGTGGTTTAAAAACAATATTTATCTGCTTTACCACATCAATTATAGAATTTGCTAGTGTTTTACATAACAGAATATATGATAGATCTCTAGAACTTTTTCAATTTATAAATCTGAAATTCTACAGATTGGGAAAAATTAGACTCTTTCTTTCTTTCTTTCTTTCTTTCTTTCTTTCTTTCTTTCTTTCTTTCTTTCTTTCTTTCTTTCTTTCTTTCTTTCTGTATGCCCTGGTCTCTATGAGTATAACCATTTCAGAAAGCACAAATGAAAGAATCACATTGTTTATCTTTTGTGACTGGTCTGTTTTGGTTAGTACAGTAGATCATTAAAGCTCCTCTATAAATAAGACTGACAGGAGAGCCTCATTTTATAGCTAAAGGAAACAAATGGACCATATTTCTGTTATTGCATGCTGGGCTTGCTTCAATGTTTTGCCCATGGTAACTTCTGCGATTGTCCTTTTTTCCTCTTCAGCAATTTTTAAACAAAGTTATAAGAATTCAATTACGTAGAAATCAACATAAATTCTTCAAGAGAGGTTGTTAGTGTTTTTATAATGCTCACAGAGGTACCATCCTTCTGACAGTGCAACACCACCCAGTCACCTACAAGTTTATAATAGGGACCCACACAAACGAGTTACAGAGAAAACAATCTCAACCTCATAACATTATTAGTACTATTTAGGATTTTATTTTGTGCTGCATTACAAGCTCTCCTTGACTATAAAGCCTGGAGGTCACAGGACGAATATGCCTGGGAGCATAATTAAAGCAGGTTTGATATCAGGATTTATGGTTTCACCATTTACCCTTTTATGACATTTCCATGGTCTCATTAAGAAAGGGTGAGTATTGTTTTTAACTATCCAAGGTTTGCATCTAGAGAACTTGATTTCACTTTAGACACTGAAGCTCTAGGAAATCCATGTCTTTAATTTGTAGTTTATTTTCATTATTTACATAAAGTTTAGAATAAGTAACTTCTTCAGAAGAACAGATATGAAGATACAGAGAATTAAAAATGAGGTCTCCACCCAACATAAGCTTATAGCAGATGTTTACAAATTTTCAGAAAAAAGAGAGGAGGTTAGAAAGAGGAGCAGTGATGGAATAAGGAAGAGCTAGCTTCTAAAGGATCCAGTGAAAAATACTATGTATTTTCTGAATACAAATACAAATATTTCTTTTGTTGTTGAGTATTCAGATAATAAAAACATACAAACTTGAAAAGACTCTTGTCAGTTTTAATCCAATCACTCTCAGAAATACATAATCACGGCTTACTTGAAAGCACAAATGTTAAAGAGAGAATTGCAGAGAAGTGTTCACTGTAATGTGTTTTCTATTTAATAAATAATACTTATGCTGATTGTAGTAGCTTTCATTTTTAGTTATTATGTATAGCTCATTTACATATCATATATTCAAAAGTACCATCCATCAGGTAAGGATCTGAGGTAACTAATTTTTATTTGGGTGTGTTAAATTGTACTGAGATTCTAATATACTATGTATTGTTAATTCATATTTGTATTTCTCCCATAGTATTTGCCTCCTATTTCTTTATTAGGTCATCATTGCACATTCTATAAAAAGTTATTTTATGTCATCTGCCACAGTAATTTCTTCATTCTTTTATTTCATTGTGTTTTGTGACAGTATATATTTAAGCTATGTGAGTGAAAGTTATCAGTTACTCTTGACATTTGAATCTTTGTAGTCAGGCTTAGACACAGATCCAATCTACATGGGTAGTAGAAAAAGACAAGATCTCCTGAGTAAATTAGGAGCATGGGGACTTTGGGAGAGGGTTGGGGCGGGGAGTGGCAGGAGAGGGGAGAAGAGAAAAATGTAAAGCTAAACAAAAATCAATAAAAAACCCTCAAAAAAGACATCTTATACTTAACAGAGTTAAGCAATAATATCACTACTTAAAAAAATATATTCTTATTTATATATGTTTCTTTTCTTTGTGTGCAATGCATGGGCAAACATGCTGAAAACTAGTGATATGTTTTTATTGTGATAAAACATGTAAGAACCACTTATTTTTTTCTACCTTGTCAATCATTCAACTAAGACCTACTTAATGATGCAGATTAATTTTGCTTATTGAAAACACTAATTAGCATGAGCTTAGTCCTCAGATAGCCTTACCTGATTGACTCCTATGGCAACTTACAGTGTCTGTTGTAATATACTCTGACATTATTTTCCTTGTGACTATATTGTCTACTTCTAATTCTTGCAAATTTATTTTAACTGTTTACTTATTAAAATATTTTATTATCTATTTTTAATCCAGTAGGCTAAATTGGAAGCAATCATTATATGTAAGTACAAAGAAGAGTAAATATCTTCTCATTTATGCTCCCTGTTCCTGCTATGTTTCTCCACCCCAAGGATCATCATTATTCATTAATAGAATTTCTTGTGTGTTGGCTAACTATGCATGCACCACTTTTATATGGCATAATAATAATTGTTTCCAAGGACCCTCAATAAGGATATTTTGTTCTTTTTATTTTACTTTTTGATTTTTCAATTTTTATTTTTTAAAAATGGATTTTTTCTAAAATACATTTTAATTACAATTTTTGATTTCTTCTTCTGAGATCTCATCTCCCCATCTCAGCTCCCCTACTATGAATAATCAACATTTCTGTCTTTCTTAGAAAATAATCAGGTATCTAAGAAATAAGAGTAAAATAATATATGAAACAAAAGCAAGTCAATAGAACAAAAGAAACAGAAGAAAAAGTCAAATAAAGCACAAGGAACACACATAGGTGCAGAATCCCGCCCCGCCCCCCTCCAGAGAGAGAGAGAGAGAGAGAGAGAGAGAGAGAGGATTATCTTTATATTTTTGATTGTAAAAATGTCAATATAGTTTCAGACTTATTTAATCATGTTAATTTTTATTTTAAGGATACAAATAATATAGAAGGCTTTAAACTGTAGAGCTTTATAAAATTTTATATTTCTGAGAATTTCATGCCTGAGTATAGTATTTTAATCATTTTCACCTCTCACCCACACTGATGTCTCCCATTAGACCTCATTCCCTCATTTCAATCTAGAATTGTCTTGCTATTTTCAAAGACACACAATCAAATTACTTGCAAGGAATATCTGTCCTATTTCTCAATACTTGCCCTCTTAATAAATCTCCTTGTAACATTAAACCATTGGAAATAAAACTAAATATGCTTGAAAGTTATTTGCAGTCTACTGATTTGCTTTGCTAGGTAGATTATCTGTACACCATCAAGAAAGAGAAGAGAAGATGTCTGTGGCAAGAAGTATATATGAGCCATAGTTAGAGGAGGATCACGAGAATTTAACCTTCTCTACAGGCAACACATGAAGAAGGAAGAAGAAAACTTTCATCATACAGAGAGTCTCAGAGGTGCTCAGAGTAACTAGTATGAGAGTATTTATAAATAATTTTTATATTCTTTGATAAAAGAATGGTAGTAACTCTATATTATATACTTAAGTGACTTAAAGGACAAATAAATGAAAACATCACCAATGACGGCCACCAGGTGATACCAATAGATGAAAATTGGTGTCATGTGCAAAGATATAAAATTTTGCAGAAGACATACTTTGGAGAATTGAGGGTGTTAAGTGTAACAGCCAAAGACACAGCTATTTTAATGATAACCCACAGAACTTTGTTTACATTGGACATAAATGAATTTGAGCTATAGATAGGATCACTGAATATTAACACCATTATCATAACTTTTTATTTATTCTTCACTCTAAATAGAGATCCTTTAGAATTAATTTGCACACTATGAAACAGAAAAACTTCATAAATATTATCACAGAACACACAATGTCAAACATAAGTAATTAAGGTCATCTAAATAGGCTAGCTCCTCAAAAAAAAAAAAACAGGCTATCTCCTCAGACCTACAGAAAAGATGAATGTAATCTGAGGAGCAGCAACATGCTACTCATCTCTTTCTGTTGCCATTAAAAGTTGCAAGGGGAGAAGAAAAATAATCTTTGGTTATCTATTGTCAGTCCACACAGTCCAAAAGAAAATTAAGTCTTTCAGAACATGAAAATAGCTTTACAGAACTCAATTCCAATTTTGAATTAATAAAACATCCAGTTATGTAGATACTCTGAAGCAGCTGATATATGTGCAATTTTTTTCCTTGAAGCTCTTCTACAGAGATAAGTAATTATTCATGGGTGAGAACAACAGATCGTCTGTGACAGAATTCATCTTCCTGGGCCTCTCACAGGACCCACAGACCCAACTCCTGCTTTTCTTCCTCTTTCTCCTCATCTACCTGCTCACTGTGCTGGGAAATCTGCTGATCATCGTGCTCATCCACTCAGACCCCAGACTCCACACTCCCATGTACTTCTTCCTTAGGAACCTGTCCTTTGCCGATCTCTGCTTTTCTACCACCACAGTTCCCCAGGTGCTTGTCCACTTCCTGGTGAAGAAAAAGACCATTTCTTTTGCTGGATGCTCAACACAGTTAGTTGTGTTACTTCTGGTGGGATGTACAGATTGTGCACTCCTAGCAGTGATGTCCTATGACCGGTATGTTGCTGTCTGCAAGCCTCTGCACTACTCCACCATTATGACACACTGGGTATGTGTCCAGCTGGCTGCAGGATCCTGGGCCAGTGGTGCATTTGTGTCCCTGATAGATGCCACATTCACTTTGCGTCTCCCTTACCGAGGAAGCAATGTCATTAACCACTTTTTCTGTGAACCTCCTGCCCTCCTGAAGCTGGCTTCAGCAGACACCTACAGCACAGAAATGGCCATCTTTGCAATGGGCGTGATAATCCTCCTAGCTCCTGTCTCCCTCATCCTCATTTCCTACTGGAACATCATCTCCACTGTGATTCAGATGCAGTCTGGGGAGGGGAGGCTCAAAGTCTTCTCTACCTGCGGTTCCCACCTCATTGTTGTTGGTCTCTTCTATGGCTCAGCAATATTTGCCTACATGAGACCAAACTCCAAGACCATGAATGAAAAGAATAAAATGATTTCAGTGTTCTATTCAGCAGTGACCCCCATGCTTAATCCTATCATTTACAGTCTGAGGAACAAGGATGTTAAAGGGGCTTTCAGGAGAATAACTTCTAGATAGAGGTTGTGGGGAAAAGGGAATACTTCTGCATTGCCTTTTGGAAAGCAAGCTGGTACAGCCCCTTTGGATGTCAGTGTGGTGATTTCTCCGAAAATAAGGAAATAACCTTTTTCAAGACCCAGTAATACCACTTTTGGGTATATATTCAAAGGATGCTCAATGATGACACAAGGACATGTACTCAACTATGTACATAGTAACATTGTTCGTCATATCTAGAACCTAGAAACAACCTAAATGCCTCTCAACTGAAGAATGGATAATGTATATTTATACAATGGAGTACTACACGACGTCTTGAATTTTCCAGGAAAATGGATGGAGCTAGAAAACATTATTTTGAGTGAGGTAACCCAGACACAGAAAGACAATTACGACATGTACTCACTCATAGGTGGTTTTTAAACATAAAACAAAGAAATCCAGCCTGCGGTCACAATCCCAGAGAACTTAGACAGCAATGAGGACAATAAAAGAGACTTACATGATTTACATGAGAAGTAGAAAAAAGATCTCCTGAGTGGATTGGGAGCATGGGGACCTTGGGGGAGGGTTGAATGTGGGAGGGGAGAAGCAGGGAGTGGAGTAGAGAAAAATGTAGAGCTCAATAAAAATCAATAAAAAGATGGCATTTTCTGAAATGGTAATGTGAGCATTGCAGAGATGTAGAGACAATGAATTTTCTCCAAGATTTTTCCTTTTTATGCCATTCTTTTTCCATTTTTCTCTTATTTTTTATATTTTTAATTTATTCCATCCAATTGATCATTTAAAATAGAGGCATCTAAATAGATAATGGAAAGAAAATTGAGCTGAAGAAAAGGAAAGCAAGAGAAGGGTAAATCTGATTGCAAATTGAGGAGAGGGAACCTGTAATGAAGGAAGCATCTTCCATCTCATGCTATAGAAGTAGAGAGGGAAAAAGAAGGAATAGGAAAGCAATTTGTCTTTTCTAACTTACACAGTTTATACAGAAATTAAACGAAATAAGTATTTAATGTCTGTGAAAAAATAAACCCAAGACCAATCAAAATAAAAACAGGGGAATTATAATCTTTCACAAACAGGAAACTATGTTTCTACCCATGAAGTTAGTTAGAGTCATTTATACATATAGTTTACATTTATTTTTAAAGATACATTTTATAAGACTGTACTCTTTACAATGTTTGGGAAATAGATATAAAACTAGTGTTATATTTCATGCCTTGATTTTAATTGAAACTCTATTAATTTGTTATACTGAATAGTAAGCATATTAGTAGAATTACATAAGTGTTTGTAAGTTTAAGGGACCAGATATAAAGCTAAAATAATACATCTGAGGAGATCTTTTAATTCAATACTATAGAACTAACTAGTTTCTAATTTTGAAGCATCTGAAGATGGAGTAAGTCACAGGAATACAGAATGAAGATAATGTCAAAGGATGAAGTCTAGAAAACTCTTCTTGATCTTAGCAGGACACTTGAATTCTATAATGCACATAAGAGTTCACATAACATAAATCACAACAAGTGCCAAAATATACACAATAAAAATCATCTTAACATTTTTAGAACTTACAAAATATTTGTAATACCCTTAGAAAAATTTTTAATACTCCTAATTGCTGATATTTCTTAAAATCAGAAGGGAGGTGAACAGAGAAAAATGTACAGCTCAATAAAAATAAAAAAAAACAGTAATGAATACACAAAACCCTGTGTAAAACAAATAAAAGCTTTAACCCTGTTTGCAAAAATAAAGTCACACAAAGTGTGAACAAATCATATTTGCTTAAATAACAAAATATTAGATATATTTGCCTTCTGATTAAAATCTTAAATATTGCAATTTGCAACTATGATAATGTCATCATAACTATGATGGAATATTAAGTGAAAATCAAGAATTTCCACTATGGTATGCCATGGCACTTAAATTTTTACATGCTATTTAAAGAGATCTGCTTGCATGTATATTTCCATTCATACTGTGCATTTATTTTATAGGCATTTTCCTAATGTGAGTACCCAATGAACATTACAGTTGTCAGATGTAAGGAGCAGCAAAACTCAGTCACTATCATTGTGTCTCTACAGGTCAACTTCTGTGTTGAGATCTTGGCTTATCTATGCTTTCTGTTCATCCAGAGAATATGAGCTCAATCCCCAGCACACTCATTGTCAGCTCACAACTGTCTAAAGCACCAGATACAGAAATTTCTCTGGATTACATGACCATTCTCATAAATGTCACACACACACACACACACACACACACACACACACACACACACACACACACACACACACACACACACACACACCCCACAAATGTAGGCAAGGAGATAAATGAATAAGTAAGCCTTTCAATCTGGTTTACACAGTTGATGTGTACTCTACAGCAAATTACTTAGATTTGCTTAGTTTTGCTCAGCTGTAAAATGGTTACACAAATTTTACTTATCTAACAGTGCTGATATAAAGGCTCATAATATTAAGATATTTAAAGATTTTAAGACAATAGTAAGTGGTTCATCATTGGTATAATGTCTCATTATAGTATTGGGATCATATTTAAACATCATTACATATGCCCAGAGTCCCAGCACTTGAAAAACAGAGACCTTTGTATCTATGTAAATCCATGACCAGTCTAGTATAAATAGTAAGTTCAAAGTCAAGGTTACATAGTGAGACTCTGTTCCAAAAAAAATCACATAAAAATAATGAATGCAGGATTACGGTCTAGATACCATTGCTATTGTAACATGAGAAAAGAGTTGGTAGAGGGCACTGAGGTTAACTCAGTGTGTTTCACGTAGGACTATGAATATTTTCATCAGTTGTTCTTGCATCTCTTTGTCTTTGTTTATTCCTAGAAAGTAGAAGCAAGTTAACAGAAAAATTCTAAGTTATGGCTAAAATCAGTGAGGGACAACGAAAATTTTAATGTCCTTGTAATGAGAAGCAAAGTGTCAGATTTAACCAGCGTCTCTTGCTTTTGGAAACTCTGCATTATTATGAGAAATATTAAGGCTACAACATCAGAAATACTACAAAACAAAACTAGTAAGATTTCAGTGTATTTATAAAATTTAATTAGTTGATTATTTGATTTACTCATTTGATTCTGATTTAAAAGTCTACTATTAAAACACTTTTTATTACTACAATTCAAAAAGAAGTTAACATTACCAGAATGTTCTGAACTCAGAAGCTTTTCCTAAAGTTAAAACTAAAAGATCAAATAACCATATTACTGACACTCAGAAAATTGTTATAGTGCTATAGCCAAATAGTTTGTGTGCAAGGCTGGTCAGTCCACAGGGTACAGCTGGTTAACAGTGGTGACTTGGGAAGTGGGATTCTAGGGAAAGAGGGGAAATTGGAAAGGAGAGACTCTATTTTATGCTTATGTGTATTACTTGATTTAATCTAAAATGTAGCCTATAATTGGTACCTAAAAATAACATAAAATCATCGAAATTAGTGAATATATTAAGCAATACAAGAAGGAATTCAAACCCAGACAATATAAAACTCAATGTCTGTCCTATGGGTGTTATATTTAGGAAGTGGTCTCTTGTGCCAATGTGTTCAAGGCTACCTCCTACTTTCTCTTCTATCACGTTCAGTGAATCTGAATTTATATTGAGGTCTTTGAACCACTTGGACTCTAGAGTTTTATTCAAGGTGATAGATATTAATCTATCTGCATTCTTCTACATGTTGGTATTCAGTTATACTAGTAGGGTTAGGGAGAAACCTGGTACTAAGGAAATTCCCAGGAACCAATCTAGTTTTTCAGTCTCCTCCATCAGACATGATTCTCCAGTCTGAGATTGGCCTGGATTTAACTTTCCACACAACCTGTACGCTTAGCCACCTCATTAACCCTCTCCTCCCCATTACTATACTCCCTTCTCAGAGTCCAACTTCTGAGCTACAGCTTGGTCTCACTGATTGATTTTTCTTATTTACAATTGTGTCCTCCTATCACCTGCTGTACAACACAGAAAATGATTTGTCAACTTGTCAGTATGGCTTTGATACTCCAGAATAAAACTCACCTCCTATTTTTATGTGTATGTTTTAGTAATCAACAGTGATGCCCATTCTATGGTTTGTCTCTGTGAGTTGTCATTTGCAACTGTCTTACAACAACTAGTTTGGTACGATATATTTGTTTATGTTTTTCCTTTTATTGCCCATATCTTTAATCTGAGCAATGATTTTTTAATCATAGCTACCAAAACCCTGACAACACTGTATAAATTTTGACTGATGATTAGACTACACTAAGTCTAAGACTAGCTGTAAGTACTATAACACATTATGACATTTCTAGTGTCTGACCAGTCTATTTTTAATATCTCAAGTCTGTGGACTCACACATTTAAAAAGATACATGTATATTCCTCAAAACCAAAATTAAAGGGAAGATGTAGAAAAAGATCAAAAAGTGTATTCCTCATTTAAGCTTATTACATTACCAGATAAAATAGTTCTTAATAATTGATGTAGAAATTCCTAATACTAATGACCAGAATTTAACAAGCCAACTTTAAGAGTGGCTCCAGGCCTCAGACCATGGTGAAAGCAGGGTAATTTCCAGCTCAGCTCTTAGAGTACAAGTAAGCATATGATGTCAGTTTCAGAGGAATAATAAATATTTACTAGCTTTGATTTTCTCATTTTGTTTTCATGTCTCTGTTGATCTCAGCACCCAGATATCTCCTCACTCATAGAAGAGAAAATGAATGGGGCATAGTTACACTCAGGAATTTAAGGTAGATAGATTGTAAGTTTGAAGACAGACTATGTTATGTAGTGAGACCCTATCTCAATAAAATACACCAATCCAGAATCAAGCAAACATTAATACAAAAAGTCTCACTGTGGAAATTACAACACGGACAATTACTTTTCTTTTCTTTTTTTCATAAAATATAACCTGTTCATTCTTTTCATCTCCCCTAACTCCCCCTAGACTTCTCTAACTCTATACTCACCAATCTCTACCCATTCTTTCTTTCTCTCTTAAACAGGCAAACAAAAACTAACGAACCAACAAAAACAAACCAAAACATTGTCTCACGTGCCTGCCTGCGGATGCACCTGCAAATGAGTCTTGCTGATTGCCTCCGACTATTCCTCGACTGTGACACACAATACACTGCACACATTCTGACAACTGCGGAAGAAGCATTGTTCTATTATTGATATTTTTACAATAATGTTTATTAGTTAGGATACAAACTAATGGATTGCATTATAACATTTTCATTGTACTTCACTTAAGTTAATTATCAAATCTCCCTGTCTTTTCTGTTCACTTCCCTCTCTTACTGATCTTTTCCATTTCCAAATAGTCCCCATTTTAGTGCACACACACAGACATGCACATGCATGCACATACCCACATATGCATATTTTTGCACATGAAAGAAAATATACAGCACCTTGTCTTTCTTCTTTCTTTTGCCATCTGCTTGTGTCTCTAACATAATTAATTGCTGGTATTTTACCTTCTGATATGACATATTATCAAATGAAGGCTCTCCTTAGAAATGAATAATGTAATATTTATGTTTCTGAGTCAGTCTTATTTCATTAAACATGTAATCTCAACTTTTATGCATTTTATTACAAATGGCATAGTTTAATCCTTCTTTATGGCTGAGTAAAATTTCATTATGTTTATATGAAACATTTTCTTTACCTATTCATCAGTTGGTGGGAACCTAGTCTAGATCTTCTACTAGCTATTGTGTATGCATTTCAGATTTGTAGCCACAGTATTAGGAAATCTACAGTGAAGGGGAATGCACCAGCAGGGGAACGTGAATGAAGTAATTCCATTGTAGCTCCTAATAGGGTATAATAAGGAGTTCTTTATTTAAGGGGAGACTCACAGATCACAATGGGAACATGAACTCATTCCCATGTTGGGCAGCCAGCTGAAGGGGAACGTGAATTAAGTAATCCCAAACTAGCTCCAAATAGGGTATAATAAGGCATTCTTTATTTAAGGGGGTACTCACCGATCACAGCAGGGAACAGGAACAGAATCCAGCATTCAGATGTCACAGCAAGGAGAGATCTGGGGGTGCACACCTTTTGGTACCCAATGCTATGCCCAGCCTTGTCCAGCCTCTCAAAGTCAACTGGGTGAAGGAGATTCTTCATCATCACAGGTCACTCAGGGTAAGTGTGATTGGATCAGTATTCTGGCTTTCAGTAAGAACTTTATGGGTAAGGCATTCTTCCTTTTACTTGGGTGAGTCTATGGGTCATGCTTCCACTACGTCTTTTGTTTGATTTACAGAGGCCATTTTATTTACAACATTTCTGTAGGTGGAGACTGCTTGTTCGTTTTCAGCTGCCCAGACCATGAAATAATCACACAGAAACTATATTATTTGCAATATTATTTGGCTGATAGCTTAAACATATTTCTGGCTCTTATATTTTAAACTAACCCATCTCCATCTGTGCATCACCACGAGGTCGTGGCCTACCAGCAATATTTCAGTGGGCTCCAACACAGGTGATTGCCCCATGGTGGCTACATGGCTTTTTACTGACTCCACCTTCTTTCTCTCAGCATTCAGTTTAGTTTTCCTGCCTAGTTCTATTCTGCCCTTATAGGTCAAAGCAGCTTCTTTATTCATTAACACATATACAGAAGAATTTCCCACACCACATTTCTACTTTGTTCTCAAATTCTAAATATCATTGACTCTTCCGAATTGTTGTTTTTCCATTCTTGTTGATTCACATTAGTTTTGCTGAGCGTTTTTCTTTCCTTGGTGACTTTCCTCCTTGATCATGGGCCAACTTCTGTACTTCATTCATGTGCTAATTTTTACTCATTTAATATCATTCACAGGCTACTTTTAGTACCACACTTTTATCAACTTATCTGACTTTCATCTAGAATTTGTACATCCTGGCATCAATGATTTTGTTAGTTGAGGAGTGGAAATGATCTTACGAAGGAGTCACAGTGCTTTTTTGTGTTTTCCTTTGGTTTGGATATCTCTGCTAGTTTTATGTTGGAACTCTTTTTAGTGACTTATACTGTTGTGAAATACAACTAACAGACTACTGCCACCTGAGACAAGAAGCTTAAGAAGTTCATGAGATCTCTGACTTATACAGTGGACAACAAGGTAAATGATTGTACTACCAGAAAAGTAAAAGTTAGACCAAAAAATTAAGACAATGTTTTGACTATTACAATCAGGTAAAGATTACTCCCATAACTTTTGGATGCTGTCTTTACATGGCACAAATCACTGTGTGGGAAAAATGCTTCTTGCTCATTTAATTTTTCCTATCTTCACCTCATTTTCCAAGTCCGTTGTTTATTTACATGCTTTTTGTTTTCTGTGGGACCTGTTCCTTGATCCTCTCTTGGAATTTATTATTGTTCATTATATAAATGTTTCATTTAGAACTAATAAAGTTGTCCTTTCTCCTGTATTTCTTAATGTGATCAAGGGTGTTGTCATTCATCTTGTCATCTAGATGACTAATTTTCAAACTCCTTGGGTCATAAATCTGTTTTTTTTCTAGTTTTCAATGTGTTTGGAACCAAACATTGTCCAGACTATGGTTCACCACAGAAGCTTGTATGTTGACCAGAATCTTGTTCTAATCTGTTTCATAGGGTCTAGTGAAGCCTCCATCTAAAAGTGAGGGCATCCCTTTCTGTATCAATATTTGTGGCATGTTTTCCCCATGTGACTATAAGGAGATTGGGGCATTTTAGGCACAAATGCAGAAAATGGATAGTTAGACATCCTCTGAAATCTCTTAATTTGGGAGAACCATCCAGAAGTTGAACAGTCCCACTATCTGTCCCTCCTACCAACATATTCTGCATCCACAGATTTACAAATGATAAATCAATATATATGTTGAAGATTATTATTATTATATATAATATTATTATATATTGAAGATTATTCTATGTATTATAAGAAATAGAGAAAATAAAGTGTAAGGGAGTGTATGCATAGGTTATGAGAAATTATTAGTTAACTATGAAAGAGATGAGCATTCTAGAATTTTGATATCTGAAGACATACTGAAACAAATTCCCTGAAGATACTAAGGCACGAGTATAATTCTCTCAGGTGCATTTAAGAATTCAAAGACTTGAGATCCCAGATGATCACAGGGTATCTTGGCTTCTAATCAGATGAGAGTCAAGCATCTCAGTTTACTGAAGAGGATTTTGAATTCCCCTGGGGACTATTCTTGGAGAATGATTTCTAAAAAGCTAACAGCCCAAATGGTCCAGGGAGTGATTTGGAAATAATAACTCTTAGGACCTCTGGTTTGAAGACTTCCTGGAAGAACCTACTCCAGGCTGGTAGTTGAATTTGTGATTGATCTCTGCACAAACATCATCCTTGTGAGTAAGACTCACAGCACAGATGATGTCCCAGTCTAACTGTATTTGGGAAATGGCAATGGAGGTTACTTGTTAGGATAAGGAAACAGGCTGCAGAAACCACACTCTGTTTGTCACTCTCCATCCATCACTGGTCTCACTGTCCTGTGTTCACAACTCCCAGGTGAGGTTAGGGAAGATGGTGAGGGGAGTTACTCTTTCCAGTGAGTCTGATTTTTCATTCCTTACCATAGGAAGCGTCTTTATCCTCTGCTCTTCTTGGCTTTTACTTCTGAGCTTCTATATTCTCCTCTGCCTCTTGTTCCGCCAATGTCTCCACTTTTGTGTTCCTTTCTCACTTTCTTTCACAGTTCGAATTTTGAATCAGTCATGTCCAGTATTCAGCCTGAGTCTCCTACACTCAAAAAAACATGTGAGAAATGAGTTAGTACACATCTTCCTTTTTTTCAAAAATAGTATTTTAATTAAATATATATTATTGTATATGTGTCAGCATGAGACTCTTTATTATTTCAGTAATCTTTATTTTATTAAACCTGTAGTATATGTCAGACAATTTTGAAATACAATTTATAGAAATAAATGTATATTTAAAGAATGTAGAAGCAGTAACCTACTTTAAGATCATGGAAGCATATATTGGATAGTCTTTAAATTGCCTTTGAGACATATGTACAAACATTTTATAGATTTTGTGAAAATAATAGCCAATCTGCCTGTACACTGAGTAGAAAACTTGAGTAAGTAGTTATATCCACTGTAATGAAAAAAGTGTCAATAGGACAAGAACAACCCCTTTAAAGACTGTTTTGAAGAATCAGAGAGTATTTTTGTCTGAGACAGAGAGTGAGAGAAAGGTAAATATTTATGCAGTATGTATTGTCTAAAGTCATGACAGGAACATTTAGGAGATGACAGGAAGTTGAGAAGAGATGTAGGTAAGGATGATCAAAAGTGTTAAACTTCTTTTACACAAGGAGTTTGTCTTTGAGAGTTCATAATGGTCATGTTACCCATAAATAGTTTACTCTGTGCTAGAACCTGGATATTCAGTTTTCTAATGTTAGAATATGAACTGAATGATTACTATGTGAATATTAAGTAACCTGATTACTATTAAGCAGTACACCACAAGTTCAGTGTGTTTCAATTATAATTCGAGATAAACATTCAAAATCTGTAGCAGTACAAATAACATTTAATTGTGCTTTTCCTATCCAATCATGATGGTATAACACAATGACATAAAAACACCATTCAAAAGTTCAAGATATGTTCGATGATAATGGTGAAGATGTGGTAAGTTACAAAACCAAAGGCCCTAATACAGAATTTCAACAACCAAAACCAGGTGAAGTTATAAGAAATATTTCCACTTAAATACACCAAATGCCATAGAAAATTAAGATGCTATGAGAGGAGATGAGAACTTTGCTTTGATAAAAATATGTTCACAATTACACTATACTTAGGAGGTAAATGAGATTCAAAATATTTCAAGACTCATGATGTGCCTCATAAAATACATCAGCACAGAGTTCTAAATGTGTATATGATGATGAAATCAACAATGAGTACACAGACAAAAATACAGAAATAAAAGGATCATGGAGTCTGTACAACTTTTCCCCTTTACTCTGGCAAAAATTACTTAAAGACATTGTGAATAAAAGCAACAATAATAGCAATATTTATCCTCTTCACTCCATTAATTACAAAATTTGGTAGTGTTTTATTTATACTCATGATATATGACTGATAGCTCTGCAACGTTTTCACTTTATAAATCTGAAATTCTAAAGATCGAACAAAACTACACTAGTCTTCATGCACACAGTCACTGTAATCAGAGTGTTTGTATTTTGTGCCTTCTCTATTTCACTTTGTACAGTAGATCATTAAAGCTTATCTATAAAGTAGATTATGGCAGAATTTCCTTCTTTTTATACCTAAACAGGACAAAACAGAACATTTCTATTGTAACTTGTGTTATTATCCTTTTTTTCTTCTTTAAAAATATTTGAACAATATTAATAAGAATCATATCAAATAAAAAGCAACATAACGTCTCTTCAAGAGATGTTGTGAGTGTGTTTATAATGCCCACAGGTTGCCAGCCTTTTCACTCTTCAACACCACCCTGTTACCTACAAATTTATAATAGGGAATCAAACAAGTGAGTTCCAGAAAACAATCTCAACTGATCTCATTATAAGTAACATTTAGAAATTAATAATTGTGTTGGGCTGCATTCCCTACTCCCCTTGACTGTATGAAGCTGGAGGCCACAGGACGGACATGCCTGGGAGCATAATGAAAGTAGGCCTGATTTTACTTTGCATGGTTCCACCATCAACCCTTGTTTGACATTACCAGGTTCTCGGGAAGAAAGGGTGAGTACTGTAATTAAGAACACAAATCTTGCATCTAGAGAACTTGATTCTAATTTAGACATTGCAGCTCTAGAAAATTCATGTTTTTAATTTGAAGTTCATTTTAATTCTATTCAGAAAGGTAGATGAGAAGAGACAGAGAATTAAAAATGAGGTCTCCACCCAACATCAACTTACAGTAGATGTTTACAAAGTTTCAGAACGTAGAGAGGAGACTGAAAAGAGGGACAGTGATGGAATAAGGAAGAGCTAGATTCTTAAGGATCCAGTGTGAAGTATTATTTATTGTCTGTTTAGAAATACAAAAGTTTTCTTTGTTGTTGAGTATTCAGATAATAAAATCATACAAACTTGAAGAGATTTGTATCCCATCACGCTCAGAAATTCATTATTACTACTTACTTGAAAGAGACAATTACAGAGAAAGATGTTCATTTTCAGGTCTTGTCTGTGTATATAAACAATACTTATACTAATCATAGTAGTTTGCATTTTCAGTAATTAGACATACCTAATTTTCATATCATATATTTACAAATATCATCCATCAGCTGGTGACTCCCTGAGGCATCTAATTTTAATATGCATGTGTTAAATTATACTGAGAATTGAATCTATTAAGAACTACCAGTCATATTTCTATTTATTCCACAGTAATTATTATTTTTTCTTTATTAGTTTATTATTGCAGACTCCTTAAAAGGTTCTTAATATTTGCTCTGCTATCTGTCACAGTTATTTTTTATCTCTTTCTTCCCATTGGGCTTTGTGATAAAATATAGTTAAATCATTTATGTCAACGTTATCAGTTTCATTTGAATTTTGAATCTTTGTAGTCAGGTTTAGACATTTTATACTCCATAGAGTCAATAAATCACAAGCTTATTTTAAACATATATGCTTATTTATTTATATCTGTCTGTGTGAAATGCATGAGCAAACATGCTGAAAAACAGTGATATGTTTTTACTGTGATAAATTATGTGAGCACATTTTATTTATCCTTACTTTCTCAATCATTCAACTAAGACATACTTAATGATATAAGTTGATTTTGCTTAATAAAAATACTAATCTTAGTATTACGTCCTAGTCCACAGGCATCTTTTAGTAACTGGCTCCTACGGTGTCTCTTTGAAGGGCTCTGACATTACTTTCATTCTGGCCTGTGTGTTTCAAATTCTTGCATATATTCATTTTAATGGTTTACTTATTTCAAAATCTTATTAGCTCTTTTTACACTGAAAATGTAGGCTAAACTGAAAACTAAAGTGATAATTTTATGTAAGCATAAAGTAAAGTTCTCCTGTGTTATGTTCCCTGTTCCTGCTAGGTTTTGCCATCCCAAAGGTATCCACTATTCATTAATAGTGTGTTTACTATGGGTTGGCTAACTATGTCTGTACTATTTTTCTAGGACATAAGAGTAGTTTTTAAGGACCCAAATACAGATATTTTTATATTTTAGTTAATTTTTTCCATTTTGCTGTTTTTAAAAATTTGTTTTTTCATAAAATATGTTATATTTACAGTTTTGCCTTTCTCTACACCTCTGAGATCCTCCCCACCCCCACATGAATCTGCAACATTTATGTTTCTCTTTAGGAAACAAGCAGGTATAAGTAATAATAATAAATTATATAACATAAAATAAAAACTACCAAATTAGAAGAGGACAAAATAAGAAACAGAAGAAAGAAGTTAAGTAAAAAACACAAAGTCATATATGGATGCAGAAACACATAAAAATACTCAGTTGGAAGCCATAATATATACACAAATAATTATCTTTTTTGTAATTTTGGACAAGTGTTAATGTCTAGTTTAAGACTTATAAATGATAATGATAATTTCTCCTTGATATATACAATAATAAATGTTTTAAATAGTATAACTTTCAAAAAGTTTATTTTTGAAAAGTTCATATATGTGTATAGTATCTTAATCATTTTTACATCTCTCTCACCCTGATACTTCCAAAGAATCCATACTCCATCATACAAGTAAGAACTGGGTTGGATATTTTAAAGATCTACAATGAAAGTATCTATAATGGATATTTGTCTCATTTCTTAATGTTTGCCCTCTTAAATAATAATCATTGCAGTACTGAAACATGGAAATAAAACTAAATGTACACTTGAATGTTATTTGTCTGTCTGTTGGTTACTCTGCTAAACAAGATAGCTGTCCAACCTGAAGAAAGAGAAGGTGTCTGTGTTTGTGCAAGGAGTTGATATGAGCCATAGTCAGTAGGGCCTCACAAAGGAGACTTTAACCTCATCTACAGGCAATGCTTCAAGAAGCAAAAAGAAACTTTCAAGACACCGAGTCAGAAGCACTCAGAGTTACCGGCAATTTGAATATTTATATTCTGTGCTATAGGAATGATAGTAACTCTATATTATGTACTTAAGTGGTCTAAAGGAGAATGAAATGAAAATGTCACCATTGATTGCCACCAAGTGACACCAATAGATTAAAATTGGTGTCATGTGCAAAGAAATATAAAATTGGGGAGAAGACAGACTTTGGAGACTTGAAGGTGCTAAGTGTAACAAGCAAAGTCAGGATATTTTTATTTATATCCAACAGAACATTGCTTACATTGGACATAATTAAATTAGAGTGATAGATAGGAACATAGAATACTAACCCCTTTAGTATAACTTTCTAGTTATTCTTCACTCTAAAGAGAGATACTCTAAATTATTTTGCAAACAGTGAATGAAAGGCTTCATAAATATTATCACAGAGTTCACAATGTCAAACATAGCTAATTAAAGTCATCTCAACATGCTAGCTCCTCAGACCTATATAAAGGTTGAATATAATCTGAGTAGCACCAACAAGCCCCTCAGCTCATTAGGAGGAACAGAGGTAGATTGGTGATGGAACACACAGTATGCTATTTTTCTTTCTACTGCCACTAGAAGATGCAAGGGAAGAACAAAAGTAGTCTTTGGTTCTCTGTTGAAAGACCGCACAGAACAAAAAATTTCAGTCTTTCAGAACATGGAAACAGTTTTAAAGAACTCAATACTCCAATTTTTGAATTAATGAAATTAATTTTAAATTAATAAAATATCCAGTTATGTAGATATTCTGAAGCAGCTGATGTATGTGAATCTTTTTCCTTGAAGCTCTTCTACAGAGATAAGTAATTATTCATGGGTGACGACAACAGATCGTCTGTGACAGAATTCATCTTCCTGGGCCTCTCACAGGACCCACAGACCCAACTCCTGCTCTTCTTCCTCTTTCTCCTCATCTACCTGCTCACTGTGCTGGGAAATCTGCTGATCATCCTGCTTATCCACTCAGACCCCAGACTCCACACTCCCATGTACTTCTTCCTTAGGAACCTTTCCTTTGCCGATCTCTGCTTTTCTACCACCACAGTTCCCCAGGTGCTTGTCCACTTCCTGGTGAAGAAAAAGACCATTTCTTTTGCTGGATGCTCAACACAGATTGTCGTGCTACTTCTGGTTGGGTGTACAGAGTGTGCACTCCTGGCAGTTATGTCCTATGACCGGTATGTTGCTGTCTGCAAGCCTCTGCACTACTCCACCATCATGACACACTGGGTATGTGTCCAACTGGCTGCAGGATCCTGGGCCAGTGGTGCATTTGTGTCCCTGATAGATGCCACATTCACCTTGCGTCTCCCTTACCGAGGAAGCAATGTCATTAACCACTTTTTCTGTGAACCTCCTGCCCTCCTGAAGCTGGCTTCAGCAGACACCTACAGCACAGAAATGGCCATCTTTGCAATGGGCGTGATAATCCTCCTAGCTCCTGTCTCCCTCATCCTCATCTCCTACTGGAACATTATCTCCACTGTGATCCAGATGCAGTCTGGGGAGGGGAGGCTAAAGGTCTTTTCCACCTGTGGTTCCCATCTGCTTGTTGTTGTCCTCTTCTATGGCTCAGCAATATTTGCCTACATGAGACCAAACTCCAACATAATGAATGAAAAAGATAAAATGATTTCAGTGTTTTATTCTGCAGTGACCCCCATGCTGAATCCTATCATTTACAGTCTGAGGAACAAGGATGTTAAAGGGGCTCTCAGGAGAATAATTGCAAAATAATTTTGAGGGGTTGTGGGAATTTGATGCTGCTTAACATTGGGTATAAAATGTAAGACTTGTGCTTTTTTACCTTTTTCCGTATTTATCCATTCCTCTACTATTACATTTATTTTTTTTGTGTAGTATTTCTCAAACTAGATCAATAAATTTCTTTTCTGGAGAAAAGTGTATTTTAGTCTTAAGGAAAAGAATCAAAGGTAATTAAAAGAAATGGAGAAGGGAAAACAGGAGATGGTTTGAGTAGGCATGTTAGCAAATCAAACAATAAAACATCAATTACAACAACCAATCTGCAGAAATGCAGACATGTTTCTTGACTATAATTAATGTTCTTTGTTCTTTAATTCACCTGCCAAGTTTACTATAAAGCATATTATGTATCCCAGGATCATTTATAAATTTTATATATAAAAATAAAGTAGTGTTTTATTTCTATCACTGTCTATATTCCTGAGCATAGCAATTTCTGAAATTGAAAGCTGCTTTTCAGTAATAATAAATAGTAGATTTTTTCTTATAGAAAATGGGAGAGTTAGGAGGTAGGAGAGTGGAGGAAAAATGTTAGTTCTATTATAATTTCATAAATTAATGAATAAAATTAAACATATAGCTAAATTTACAAAAGGTAAGAGTGCATATTAGGATTGAGACGTGATTTGAAATCAATTATAAATGTCCTACTATATAATTACAAAAATATTGAATTAAAAATTACTTTATATATGTTCCATAAGTTTGCATATACTGTTTCCATTTTCATTCAATTCACAAAAGTTTTTAATCCCTCGTGATTTCTGTTTTTACCTAATTTTTCTTCATTTTGTGTTGTTTTTTCCATGAGTTTGTGTACTTTTTGGCATTCCCATTGGTTTGATATTTATTGTTAGTCTTTGATGATCTTATAGAACATAGGGTGTTATTTAAATTTTCCTATCACTTTTCCACTTCCTTTGTATCTTTGTATGTGGTGAAAGTTCCATGGCCTGTTGAGAAGAAAATGGACTATCTAGTGTTTGTGTAAAATGTCCTATGGATGTCTGCTAGGACCTTTTAATTTCTGATGCTATGTAACTCCAGCAATTTTCTGCTTAGTTTTTCTTTGGATGGTCTGTGTTTTGGTGAGAATTGGGTCTGAAGTCACCCACTATCTTTGTGTGAGAGACAGTGCATGATTTTAGGTGCAGTAGTCTTTCCTTTATGAACTTGGGTGCTCTTGTGTTTGCTGAAGAAATGTTTAGAATTGTAATATCCTTATCATAGATTTTTACAAAATGATTATTTAGTTTCTTCTCTATCTCTTCTGATTAGTTTTGTTTTGAAATAAAAATTGCTATATCTGCCTTGTTTGCTTTTCAGTCATGCCAGTGATTAGAAAAAACATGCACACCCTGAACCCTGCTTCAGTAGCTACCCAGAATCTCCCATCAGAGAATAAAAGGCATTCTTCACTGAAAACTAAAACAAAATTATTATTACTAGTCTTTATGGCACTGGGGGTTGGACCTATGGAATGTACATGTTACGCAAGTGACCAGCCATTGTGCTGTATGCTCAGATACTGAACCATATCCTCACCCCAAACTCTACCCTTTTAAGTACTGTTTTTAGGTATTCACTACTGTAAATTCAAGTTTAATTAATATGTTATCTTTTGAGCATGTTTTCTATATAGAGATAAAAATCAATAGTTAACTTGTTTCTTCTGTTGCGTTTGTATAGTAATTAGTCATATTGATCTATTTGTCATCATAAAAGCACATGCTTAATTATTTTCCCTTAAAATTGGAACAAAAACAATGAACTTTCCAGAGGCAGTTCCAAAAGATTTACATGTGGACTAATTGATTAAACAGAACCAAAAGGAGAAAAAGGTATATGAAGGAACATACATGAGAGCACAGAAATGGAGAAGAGAATTGAAACAACATGGCCAGGTCAAATAAATTAGTGACATTGAAGGAAGACCTAGTATTAGCATGTGCATGTGTGTACCTCCATGCAACATTGAGGTAAAGGACAGAAGTGGACAGTGGAGTCCTCATGGAGGCTTTGAGAAACCCCATGTAACTTGATATAGGCTCCTCTGAGCTTCCTTGTTTGGGGCAGTTTCCAGTACCAGCCTTCCTGTAGGGACAGAATAGGTTTTCACGCCAAGAGCCAAAGAGATAGATTAGGTATAGAAATTGTGAGAGGCCAGGGAACACACCTAGGAGCAATCATTAAAGTCCAATTTGCAGTAGCATTTTCATGGGATATGTCGCCTGGGAGGATGACACTGTCAAGCCTCCCTCAGGACAAAACTGGAGCTTTGTTGCTGCTCTTGAGACAGCAAGAGTAGGCGGCACTGGTCTTCACTGAGCAGCCCTGCCCATACTTCTTCCCCCTAATTACTACTGAGCTTATCTGAGACCATGGAACCCTGGCAAGAGATGAGACATGAAAAGCCCAACTCATAGACTCCCATAGAGATTGGGTTGGAGTCATAATGGAAGATTCATATTCTTGCTTCCTGAGAATCTCATGCTAAATTCTCAGATGATCATCAGCACCAGTATCCCCCTGGAAAGGACTACCAATGCCAGCAGTGAGATGAGTCTTTGACCTTTGATCTTAGTGACAGCAACAAATCTTCATCCCACCTTTTATTGGAACCACCTTCTCTTTTCCTTTGTGTTTTAAACAGCTTCATCCTCCTAAGAATCCTAAGTCACTCAGTGTGGTTTGGAATCTGTGCTGTGTGATTTTGGAGGTAGGTAACAGTTCTTTCTCTGATTTAGGCAAATGTGTATGGAGACTTAGAGTATCTGGCTACAGACTCAGGACCTCAGTAGCCTGTTAGTTATGAAAGTCTCTGACTTCTGCCTCATTCCTATCTGTTCTCTAGACATCATGTGTGCACACCAGCTTGAAAAGTGGGGACAGTATCAGTCATTGTGAAATGCTGGTCAGATCTGAGTTATTGGAATTCTAAGCCCCAGACAATGTGTCTCAGTATTTACCCTTGAAACATCCGGATTTCTTGAACTCCTAGAGTCTAATGAAGATTATTAAATTAATAGTACCTCAAAATAAAGTCACTTTATCAGTTGGAATTTCTCCCTCTACATGACTACTTGCCTTTAAAAATAACAAAGGAAAGCCAATAGAAACACAGTTTGAAATTTAAACATACTGAGTAGTGACATGGAGAAATATTTATGTAAACATGCTTCCACATTTTCAGCTTCCTCTCCCCGGCTATCTCTGACTATTTTCACAAAGTTAACAGGGCTCTGCTGCCTGTTTCAGCTGCTGCTGAGTTCTTGATTTGAGGTCCTCAATAAAATCATCATCGTCCTAGAAATGATTTTGCTTCAGCTTTTCAACTGTGAACCATCTAGTCTTTCTCTTTAGGTAGGGGGTTAGAGGGACAAGGAAGAGAATAGGAGAGGCACAGCATGAGTTCAGATGCAGAGTTAGGCGGCAGATGGTAGGATCCAGGGTTCTGGTTATTGCTACCTTACTCAATTCTGCTTTGTTTCTCTTATTTGAAAGTTTCTAAGTTTTGGCACAGATGGGCTTCAAATCAACTTTCAGTGTCTGGTTAATATGAAGAGATATGTGTCTTTGCTTTTTAAATTTAATTTTCAAGAATTTACTTGTGTACTGTATTTACATCACCTGCAACTATCCATGTCCTCCACAACCTTTCAAGTCCAGAGATTGTTTAATCTGTCTTATTTCTTATGACGCCACACACAAAGGAAATTCTCTGTGACTAGCAATTCCCTACAAGCCTGTTGGTTAAGCATAATTCAGAAATCAGAAAACATATAGAATGTTGTTCCTGTAGGCCATCCTATTGTGACCTGCAATAATTCCAATGTGAGTTTAGCTCCCTTAGAATGGCTTCCACTGAGAATCTGTCTATTTCTAGGCAACTAAAGAGACTACTTAGAATGGAGCTCTGGAACTCCACCTTGGGAAGTGGCTTCATCTTAGTTGGAATTCTGGATGGCAGTGGCTCACCTGAACTGCTCTGTGCCACAGTCACAGTTCTGTATACTTTGGCACTGACCAGCAATGGACTGCTGCTCCTGGTCATCACAGTGGATGCCCGGCTCCATGTGCCCATGTACCTCCTACTTAGACAGCTGTCTCTCATTGACCTCCTCTTCACATCAGTTGTTACTCCCAAGGCTGTGATGGATTTTATTTTGAGAGACAACACCATATCTTTTGGAGGCTGTGCCCTTCAGATGGCTCTAGCATTGATGCTGGGCAGTACAGAGGACCTCCTTCTGGCCTTCATGGCCTATGACAGGTATGTGGCCATTTGTCATCCTCTGAACTACATGATTTTTATGAGTCCTAGAATCTGCTGTCTCGTAGTGGCCACATCATGGATACTGGCCTCTCTGACTGCAGTAGGTCATACTGTGTATACTATGCACTTCCCTTTCTGTATGTCCCAGGAGATTAGACACCTGCTCTGTGAGATCCTGCCTTTGCTGAAGCTGTCCTGTGTAGATACTTCCCAATATGAGCTCTTGGTTTATGTGACAGGGGTAACATTCCTGTTACTCCCCCTTTCTGCCATTGTTACCTCCTACACACTAATTCTGTTCACGGTGCTGCATATGCCATCAAATGAAGGGAAAAAGAAAGCCCTTGTCACATGCCTTTCCCACTTGACAGTGGTAGGGATGTTCTATGGAGCTGCCACCTTCATGTATGTCCTACCCAGTTCATTGCACAACACCAAGCAGGACAATATCATCTCTGTATTTTATACAATTGTCACCCCAGCTCTGAACCCCCTTATCTACAGCCTGAGGAATAAGGAGGTTATTGGGGCTTTGAGGAGGGTCCTGGGCAGATACATCCTGCCAGCACACCCCACTATTTAAGGAGGATTTGCCTTTCACTCTTTTTCTTCAACCTAATTGTCATAGTCAGCCATTCTTCAATATTATAGGTGTCTAAGATGATCCACTTTTAAAGTTCTCCTTTACTTTTTCCTGTATACCTGGTATATACAGATACCTTAATATGAAGTTGGGAAGCATCCAAATAAATACCAAGTAGGTATGGTTCTGGATTTATTTTTCATTTCAACTTCATATAGCAATAAGACAAAGCATTAGCTTTGGCCTGAGAAGTCCCCAGCAGCCTCTAAGCACACTACTCACTTTTATCTGTATGTTAATTATTAAGAGTAATAAAGGTGTGCAGAAAATATTTTGGATTTCTGTAAAAGAAAATTGTTTGTGAAGAAATTAATAGGTATATGATTACAGTTGCATGCCTGAACTGGGGGACACATTTAATGTTACAAGCATGACACTTAAATTAACATAGTACAAAAGGTCAAACATGGAACATATAATCTCTAGCTGTCATATTTAACTGAGTCATTTTTAAATGTGGCATAAAATTACAGGTGAAAAAAATGAATGAATAAGCCATAATTGAAAGTATCCATGTTTTTGAAAGGCTAGAAATACAGTAACATTGAAATATTTTATGTATGTTGTTTGAAGTTTTGAAAAAAGTGTAGCCTTACAGATATACTTTTGTCATGCAGTTTACATTGAAATACCTACTATAATGTTACCCTTTTATTTTTATAACACCTACACATATTCTATTGATTTGAAGTATAAATATAAGTGAGCTTTATCATTTAAATTCAGTGTCTCTTATCCACTATTATGTAATATTTTAGAATATTGATGAATGGGGGTGCAGACTGACTGAATCCTTTCCTGCTTGTCTTTTGGCATCATTGGATACTAGTCTTAAATTTGTGTGTCTCAGGTTGCTGACTTTTTAAAAAGTGAACACTGAAAGCCTGATTCTAAGAAGTTTTTTGTGTACCTTGAGTAAATAATATGTCATATTTGTAATGGGTCCTCATAATTTGTGCTTAATTTATATTGACTATTAAATGCATGAGTAGGAGAATCTTAATAATGATTTTTGTATTGTTACTTCTCAGAAATAAAATATGATCTTCATTATAAATAGGAAGGTAGAAGAGAAATAAGGGGTTTCTTGTAAACTTATCAACTTTATGCTATTCCTCTCTCAACCTTTTTTATGACTTGTATTTTCCATATTTTCATACATCTCTTCCCTGAAAGATTCAATGTAACAAATTTTGCATTTGGAGAGAGAGTACATATAAGTACTAAAAATAATGTGAAAGCCTTTACAGTGCTGGTATTCAAACCTAGAATGTTGTATAGCTGCTCTGCCATTGAGCTTCACATGGTCAAAATGGTTAATTTTTCTGAATATGTAGTTAGGAAAATATTGGAATACACAACTGAAAGCCCTCAACTGAGAAAGTTCCTTGAATTCAATGCTGCAGAATGTATCCAACTGATGAAACAAAGCTGAAGACTGGTGGTTTTTTTTTGGGGGGGAACAGGCATAGAAATGAAGATAATAAGCAAAGAACATCTATGAGATGCCATGGAACCTTTTAAACTTTGCATACTGGAAAAATCTTGGAGTAGGTAATGTGATTATGGGGGCTTCTCAGCTACTTACTGAAAATTATATTTCTTAAAACAGGACACGTTGGCTCTGGAAATTTGTGTTTGAAACAAATACAGTGTAATTACTACTGAAAGTAGGTTGCTCATACTTCAGTCCATGGCCACAGACCTAAATACATGTGGGCAGCACTATTTGCATTCAAGGGTTATTAATAACATACAAAAGAAGATATGGAATTCAGAAAGGTTTCGTATGGGAGGTGTTATGGTTAGTTGGAGGGAATAAGTGTGGAGGAATATGATCTAATATATATTGTATAAATATATGAAATATTCAAGGAATAAAATAGCATTTAATAGTGTCACACTTAGGAGAGATACAAGATAATATTATGTTACCTAGGCATTGAATATGGTCAGTAATATTGCATTATGCAATCTGAAACACTGGAAGAAAATATTTTTAATACTCTTATCATGAAGAAAGAGATGAATATGAAGGTGAGTTGGTATGGAGTAGGGAGATCTGAGAGGAAATCAAGGTTGAGAAAGAATATGCTAAAATATGCTGTATAAATTTTTAATTTATAAGCAAAATATTAGAAAATAAATGGTTAATGTTTGACATGATAAATATTTACAGAATTGGGGTGGTGGTATATCTTAAATATATTTCTTCTCAGTATGAGTTATAAGAATGTACAATTACTACAACCTAACTAAAAAGGATCAAATAGTTGAAATTTGTCATTAGTTTAGATTTAAAAACTTTTGATATAAGTATGTAATAATTTTGTTATAAATATATTTCCTTAGAATATAAACTCGACCTATGAATCATCAGGCACCCCTCTGTTCCCAGGAGAGGTAAATTGCTTCACCACTCGAGAGGAGGGTCTCTCCTTATCTCAGTCCCTTCTCCTTTAGATCTGACACCATGGTTGACTCTGACTGGTGCTCTCCATGTAATAACTACCTGCCTTTATATAAGAGAAAGGGGGATCTGTTGGGTGCCGTTTCCCCCTAAAAATCATTACAGGAACCATCACCCTGGGGAGCCTGCAGGGAACCCCACACCCATAATTGTGCTAAGAATAGTTCTATCGCCCCACACCCAATTAAAGCTGTTAATGGAAAAAAATAAATAAATAAATTAAAAAAAGAATATAAATTAATATAAAATTCACCTTTTTAGTTTTAACTTTCTTTTATTTAAATTAATGATACTTGCTGGGGTATTGGTATGAGAAAATTTTTCTGTTAAAGGCCAAATAATAAACATTTTAAGCTTTCTGAGCCATATTGTCTCAGTAACTGCTCAACTCTGGGTCGCAGACAGTGTAAAATCAAATATGTTTCAATAAAAGTAGGGAGATGGCTCAGCACTTAGGATCACTTGCTGCTTCTGCAGAGAGCTCTGATTTCAGTCCCAGGACCCACATGGTTGCTTACAGGCTTCATGCCTCAGTTCCAGTTCTGACCTCTGTAGACATGCATGTGGTGCACATACATACATGCCGATAATCACTCACACACATCAAAAATTTAAAACTACTCCAAAAGTTCATTTAAATAAATAGACTTGATATGACTTTGCCACCATAGTGTCTTTCCCCATCTCTACAATTCAAACTAACGAATCTTTCATTTCAGTGTCTTGATAGGTAAACTACTCTTTGCATACATTCAGGTGAGACATGGGGCAGAAGACATGAAGTTTCAAAGTGACTCATTATCAGCTCTTGAAGAATTTGAAGAATATTTTTTTCAGCATCCTAGCTGTGGATATATGATGGTTCTTTAAGACTGGGTTTTGTGTAAATTGCTGTGATCACATTCCATGTATTAAAGTCCAATCATGTGACTCCACAAACAAAGCGAAGCGAGCCTGAAATACAGGAAGAGGGAATCTAGGATGAAGGGTGACACATAATCTACTTTTAATCATTTGATACTAGCAATATCTAAAATTTGTTTTAGGACAATTTATTCCTTTGCATTAGTATTGTAGCTTTTGCTTTAAATATTTATACATTTCATCTAATGCCATGGCTATTCATTTCTTTCTCATTAAATTAAAACTCTGTCATAATATACATTAGTCTCACGACTGTTTATTTCATCATTTTATATTACTAAAGCTTCAGATGCAGCATATATGTCACAATTTTCTTAATCATTAATTCTTTCAGCTTGCTAGTATGTCAAAATCCATTAAAATGCATGTGAATTTTGAAGGAGGCTACTTTGACTCTTGATTATTTCTCAAAAAATAGCACCTTTAAATAAAAATGTTAATTCTTTCTAACTAGGAACTTGGTATATTATTAGTGTGTTTCTTTGGTGACTTTACACCCATATGCTCTCATATTTTTGTGTTGTTATAACAAAAATTGTAGATATTTTTATATTTTTCCTAAGGTAAAAATGATTATGGTTTATGTAGGAGACAGTAAGAAAAACAACATTAGCATTGGGGAGGGCAGAGTTTCAGAGGTGTAAAATAGGCAGAAAGATTTCATCCATCAATTTGGAACAATGAGATCAACAAGCTTGTATTTAGAGAGGTCATTCTGCATACTGGAAAGAAAACTGGTCATGGCAGGGGTAGAGGAGAAAGACGGGTACCTTTTAGGAAGGTGTTGCCGAGCAATGGATATGGGGTCGTGATGACTTGGGCTGAAGAACATGTGTGGAATTGGTGGAAGTAGGAGAGACCATAAGATTACTATATGTGTGGAATCCATTACATAGATGAATCTAATACGACTTACTTGTTGAGATAGTAAGGCAAAGGAAAAAACATTATTCTTATGTATGTGTTAATTTCTTCATTTGTGAAGACATTATTGATTCAAACACAATAAAACAAAGGAAAAAGAGAGGAATAACAAAATAACAGGTTATGTGGAAAGCTAACTAGTCCTAAATGAGGAACAGTTGTGTACTATGCAGTAAGAACCAAGGAGAAGAAAAGAGTGAGGTTAAAGTAAGTACAAAAGGCAGGGTTTCTGATGGAATGAAAGGTGTGCAAAAATAAGATTTTAAGAATCTATGTAGAAAAGTAGCATGGCCTGGTCTATATTTACAGAGGGTTGTGTTGGTTCCAGACAAAGTTAGCACAAGATGAATCAAAAATATGTTTTTGGTTATTTTTAAATGAGAGCTAGTGAGATAATCAAACTTGATTTATGTACGTGCTTAGGCATTTGTATCATTAGCCTACTAATCTAGAAATCATTCAGGAAAGATTCTTGACTGAGAAAAACAGCAAGGTGTTTATCAATTCTCTGGGGGAACTTCCATACCCAGAAATAGGCAGGGAATCAAAAGATGGACAGTGAAGAGTAGAAACAGGCAAATCAGTAGTTTGTGGTGTCTGGAATCTGGGAGAAAAAAAGGTGGAGAGAGAGAGAGAGAGAGAGAGAGAGAGAGAGAGAGAGAGAGAGAGAGAGAGAGAGGGGGGAGGGAGGGAGGGAGGGAGGGAGGGAGGGAGGGAAGGAGGAAGGGAGGGAGAGAGAGAGCACAACTATATTTCTATATTTCAATGTTGCTGGCAGATCAAAGGTGAAGATGCAGAATGGACTCTTTAAAGAAAACACTGATAGCTTTTTGCATTTAACTTAGAATTTTTATAGAAGCCAGAAAAACAGCACACAGTCACTGGGGTGAAGGATACTCTCAGGAAGATGGAATAGCAGAACAATGATTAAATAAAAACAGAACAAATAGTATTTGGAACTATCAAGCTGTGATGCAGATAGAAAGATAGGAAAAGTGAAGGTGCACAGAGGGAGGGTTCGCCAAAATTAAGGGTACAATAGGAAATCATATGGAAACCTTCTATTCTGTAAGCCAACTAATGTTTTAGACCTAGGAAGGGGTAATGGCTTGACTAGCTAAATAATGCTAATAGCTAACAGATATTAAACTAAAATTACAGTGCTGGGAATGGAGTTTCTTCTTTTTTTCTTTTTTTTATTGAAAAATAAAAAAAAAATCTGCCTCCTCCCAGCCTCCCATTTCCCTCCCCTTTCTCCCACACCACTCCCCCTCCCCCCACTCCTTTCCCCATCCGTCTCCAGTTCGAAGAGCAGTCAGGGTTCCCTGCACTGTGGAAGGTCCAAGGTCCTCCCCCCTCCATCTAGGTCTAGGAAGGTGAGCATCCAAACTGGCTAGGCTCCCACAAAGCCAGAACATGAAGTAGGATCAAACCCCAGTGCCATTGTCTTTTGCTTCTCATCAGTCCTCATTGTTCAGAGAGTCCGGTTTTATCCCATGCTTTCTCAGTTCCAGTCCAACTGGCCTTGGTGAGCTCCCAATAGATCAGTCCCTCTGTCTCAGTGGGTGGGTGCACCCCTCACGGTCCCGACTTCCTTGCTCATGTTCTCCCTCCTTCTGCTCCTCATTTGGACCTCGGGAGCTTATTCCGGTGCTCCAATGTCTCTGTCTCTATCTCCATCCATTGCCCGATGAAGGTTCTATGGCGTTATGCAAGATATTCATCAGTGTGGTTATAGGGTAGGGCCCTTTCAGGTTCCTTATCCTCAGCTTCCCAAGGCACTTACTGGGGACATACCCCTGGGCACCTGGAAGCCCCTCTAGGTTCTGGTCTCTTGCCTACCCTAAGCTGGATCCCTTAATTAAGATATATGCTTCCCTGCTCCCATATCCATCCTTCCTTTATCCCAACCATCCCAATTCCCCAAGTTCCCCCCCATCCTCCCCTTCTCACATTTCTCTCCCCATCTCCCCTTACCCCTATCTCACCCCTCCCCCAAGATCCCATTTTTTGCTCGGCAATCTTGTCTACTTTCCATATCCAGGAGAATAACTATGTTTTTCTTTGGGTTCACCTTCTTATTTAGCTTCTTTAGGTTCACAAATTATAGACTCAATGTCTCCCTGTATTAAGTCTGGACAAGATAATACAGCATGAGGAATAGGTTCCTAAGAGCCTGACAAAGTGTCAGGGATGGCCCCTGTTCCCATTACCGGAATTGCACAAATAGACCAACCTACACAACTTTCTCATGTATGAGAGAGCCTAGATCAGTCCCATACCAGGCTCCCTGATTACTGGTTCAGGCTCTGTGAATTCCCAGGATCCAGAAAATCTGTATCTGTGGTTTTTTTTCTGCAAGGTTCCTGACATCCTTGTTGAGAGAAGTCAATCCTACAGCCAATTATCTTGGGGAGGCTTGGCCCAATGTTCGTGGTCTTCTCTGGGTGTACATGACTTAAATACCCCAATAAAAGGCCAGGGCAGGGTGAATGATGCTCTCTTGGACTGTGGAAGGCTCACTGGCAGCAGCAGCAAGGTGACCTTCTCCACACCTCTCCAGTTGCCCTTGGGAACAAGAGGATCCTTGTTCTGTATTGTGTACTTTATGTTCTGCACCTGTTTAATAAACCTAACTTAACCACAGATATCTGTCCCTAATTACCTGGCCTCCACACTGGACATGATTTGTAAATGGTAGCTGTGCTTTCATGTCCTACTGCACAGTCCCAAATAATCACACAGAAACTTATATTAATTACAAACTATTTGCCCAATAGCCAGGTTAAACAGTGGAACATGGACTCAGATGGGAAGGATCAGAGTTGATAGAGATGCGAGCCGTCAGTCCGCCAAGAAACAACAAGGTACCAGAACAATAAACGCCATGGCTACATGGCAGCAATAGATAGATGAATAGAAATGGATTAATTTAGATGTAAGAACTAGTTAGCAATAAGACTGAACAATAGGCCAAACAGTTTGAAATTAATGCAAGTTTCTGTGTCATTATTTGGGACCATGGGGTGAGGACATAAAAACGCTGCATTGGTTTACACCCCCTGGTACCTATAATTCTTCTTCCCTCACCTCAGAAGGACTCCCTAAAGTTGGCACAATATTTGACCATGGGTGTATGAATCTATTTCCATCACTCACTGGATGAAGACTCTCTGCTGACAACTAGTCACAACCTTTATCATCCGGTTGTGACAGAATATCAAAAGAACAAATAATTAAATAAAAATGGAGTACAGACCTAAACAGAGAACTCTCAACAGAAGAATCTAAAATGGCTGAAAGACACTTAAGGAAATGTTCAACATCCTTAGTCATCAGAGAAATGTAAATCAAAACAACTCTGAGATTCCATCTTACACCTGTAAGAATGGCCAAGATGAAAAACACTGATGACAACTTATGTTGGAGATGTTGTGGGAAAAAGGGAACACTCCTGCATTGCTGGTGGGAATGCAAGCTGGTACAGCCCCTTTGGATGTCAGTGTGGCAATTTCTCAGAAAATTAGAAAACATCGTTCTTCAAGACCCAGTAATACCACTTTAGGATATATATCCAAAGGATGCTCAACTCTTCCACAAGGACATGTGCTCATCTATGTTCATAGCAGCATTGTTTGTTATAGCCAGAACCTGGAAACAACCTAAATGCCTTTTGGTTGATAAGGAAAATGTGGTACTTTTACACAATAGAGTACTACACAGCAGAAAAAATAGCATCTTAAATTTTGCAGAAAAATGGATGGAGCTAGAAAACATTATTTTGAGTGAGGTAACCCAGACACAGAAAGACAATTATGACATGTGCTCACTCATAGGTGGTTTTTAAAAATAAAGCAAAGAAACCAGCCTACAAACCACAATCCCAGAGAACTTAGACAACAATGAGGACACTAAAAGAGACTTACATACATCTAATCTACATAGGAAGTAGGAAAAAAGATTTCCTGAGTAAATTGGGAGCATGGAGACCTTGGGGGAGGGTTAAAGGGTGGGGAAGAGGCAGAGGGTAGCAGATAAAAATGTAGAGCTCAATAAAAATCGATAAAATAAATAAAAAAGAAACGCCATTAAAAAAACAGGATAGCCAATTCAGGCTGTGCATTTACTGCTGCCGGAGTCTTAGCTTGGGTCATCTTTATAGACTCATGCAAGTTTCCCTTGCATCAGACTTCCACCCAACCCTGTAGAGACCCATTTTACAATATCATGATATTTCTATTACTATGCAGAGATGTTGAAAAAAACTGTGCCAATAACTGAAAGGGCAGAGAGTGTAGGAGTTTTGATTATGGCAAAAAGAACACATTTATATTTTAATAACTATAGATAAGGGCAATGAAGGAAACAGTTTCAGTAGGAAATTATTGTAATGAAGCAAAATTTGGGGGAAGTCAGTTAAATTTAGATCTACGATCCTAGAGGAGAATAGCCATAGATAGACAGTTGTCATGAATGAAGCCAATGTACACTGTTAAAATACAGATGCAGGTGGGTGGGAACTAAAATAGGGGAAAGGAGAGGGGTCTTCAGCTGAACACTGTTCTAATTGAAATATGAGACAATGTTATCAGATGACAAAAGGTGCAAATTATTCATAAAAGAGGAAAATGAGTGACTCTGAGAAATATAACAATATAGTTTCTCTCTGCAGAAGAGGAGGAAGAAAAGAGAGCTAGAGGTGATAGGAGACTACAAAGAACACAGTAGGGCTGATACACAAATGAACTCACAGAGACTGTGATACCAAGCACAAGACAAGCACAGGTTTAAGGCAGAAAAAATTCTCAGATGGGAGGAAAGTGGGTACAAAGTTCCACCCTTAACCAAGAAGCTATTTTCAATCGATACATGCTGGAAGAACCCAATAAATCAGTTTTCTTTAATGAAATGATACTAGGTATATCAATATCAATCACACTTCAGGGGAGACTACATCTCAGGAGTTATTTGCTAACATAAAATGTAATACATGTTTTTATGTGCTCCTTTTTATTTTTTCTTTGTTTTGAGTTTGGGGTTGCTGCTGCTGGTGGTGGTGGTGGTGATGGTGTGTGTGTGTGTGTGTGTGTGTGTGTGTGTGGAGAGAGAGAGAGAGAGAGAGAGAGAGAGAGAGAGAGAGAGAGACAGAGAGACAGAGAGATAGACAGAGACAGAGACACAGAGAGAGACGGGGAGAGAACATGAAATTGGGTAATAGGAAGGTTGTGAGGGTCTGAGGATCTGGGAGGAGTTGGTAGAAGAGAAAGATTATGATCAAAATATAGCGTATGAAGTGACTTTTAATTCCATTAAATACACAACAGAAAATTTCACAAAGGGAAGTAAAGGCGTAAGTCACAAACAATCCCACACCAGTTTGGAATTATCATTAATAGAATGGTTATTTATTTAAGAGGGAAAATTTACAGATCACCATCCCAGACAACAGCCCTCTGCATAATCAGCAAGGGAGCCTAGTTGCCTGAAGTGGAGCCAAAAGCCAGAGAGGGAAGTGGCCGCTTTTTTAAAGGGAGAGAGACTGTGCCCCAATGGGCTTGTATCTCAGCGGCTATTAGCTGAAGGAGCAGAAGGAGCTTCTGCAAGAGGGAAGAACTGTACTCACTAAGCAAATGTCCTAAAATTGATAGAGCTAGGTGACTGCTGTAATTGAGCATAGCAATGTGGATAGTGTTCTAAGAAGAAACATTAAGTAGTGTTGATGTGGTATTTATGGAATCTAATAATCATGGCAGGAAAAAAAATTAATCAGAAAGACTATGTCAGTTTCACAATGATAAAGCCACCAGACTTTATATTTCTTTTACTGAATTTGTGCGGTCATGTTTGTAATCAAAAAGTGAATTGTTGCATTTAATTATCATTAAGTTAAAAATATAAAGTCATAGAGTTTCCAGGAGCTGTTTTCCAGGGTTTTCTAGAGAAAAGATGTGACTAAAGACTGATAAATAGCATGAGGATGAGAAAAGAACTGGGTGAAAGAGAATGTTCTCATCTAGAGTAGTGAGAGTTGAGCTAGCCAATTCCTGTGTCCTGTGTTACGTGGGAACTCTGAGCAATGATCTGTGGTTGCAGGTTAGACAGATACACACTCACATGAGCACATACATGAGAGGGGAGAATGAGGCATATATAATGGAAATCAGTGTTTATTCTACTTAGAGATCAATGAAGAATACTTGGTGTAGGAGGAGCCATTGCTTGTTGGTTCGCAGCCACTCTGCTTGCTTAGACCCAAAATAATCACACAGAAATTGTATTAATTAAATTACTGCTTGGTCTGTTATTTCTAACTTCTTATTGGCTAATTCTTATATTAATTTAACCCATTTCTATTAATCTGTATATCACAATGTGACAGTGACTCACTGGCAAATTTTCGGCGTGTTTGACTCTGGCATTGGCTCCACAGCATCTCTCTGACCCTGCCTCCTTTCTCCCAGCATTCACTTTAGTTTTCCCTACCTAGTTCTTTTCTTTTGCCCTATCACAGGTCAAGAAAGTTTCTTTATTCATTAACCAATAAAAGCAACACATAGACAGAAGGACTTCCCACAACAACTTGGTCTCAACTGATTTCTTGGCTACCTCCCTGCAGCTGGTAATAATGTCTCCTCCACACACCAGAAGCTCAGGAGGGAAGTAGAGAATGGAACCCTCACAGGTGGAGTAAGACATCTTTGTTACAAGACAGAGGCTATACAGTGGACTCTTGATGTTTATAACTTTCCTGTACACTATATTTAGTCAGGTGTTCCTTTCAAGGGCAAGTGGGGTGGAACAGGTGTTCAGAGTCTAAAGTCAATTTAAAAAAGTATGCAGAAATTTTAGGCCAGGGGGATATGCCTGGGAGGATTCATTAAATCTACTTTCCATGGGCAACATTTTCAGGGAAGGTCATGCCGCTTGAGATGAAGACAGTCAAATCTCCCCCAGGACAATTTTAAATTTATTGTTACTCCAGGGATAACGGGACTGGGCAATGTTTGGTCTTCTTTTAATAGCCCAGCCTATCCCTCTTTCTCCAAACTCCTTTTGTGCTTATCTTAGATCATTGACCCTTATAGAAAAAGAGATATAAAAATCAGTTTGTGGGATAAAAATACCAGATTTGTTTTCTTGATGACAGTCCATTATATGATAAACAATGACTTGATGATAGATGGAATTTCAATGTAATCTTGACTTATACTTCAGTGATAGCCATGGATATTGAATGTTAGTTGGCTTGAGTCAATATCCTATTGCAGGACTTAGAAATGTCTTCTAATTTGGAGGTGAGAACCATTGTAAGAGATTCAGACACTTTCTTCCTTAGAATTTTAAGCTAAAACTGACCTTGCGCCCATATTCTTCACAGAAAGGAATAACAGCAGTGGTGGTTACTGCATGGGCATATGATTTATGATACTAATGACAGCTGATGCATGAAAAGCATCTATTCTCTTTAGCACTGTAAACCTCTTCAGTTGTGAAAGGAACCCCAAAGCACTTGGTATGTTTTGGAATTTATTTCTACGCGTTTTGGAGGTAAGGGCTCTGTCTCTGACTCAGGTAATGTGTGGGAGTCAAAAGTCTTGAGAAACAGCATCAAATGCACACTTCTATGCCACACATTCTCTAGTTACTCTGGCTTCAGAGCATAAGTGTTCTTACATCTGTGGACAAGTGAAATCATCCCCCACCCATGACCATAACGGAGTTGTAAGAATTCCTCAGGCTGGGTTCTTGATAAAACTTACTTTAAAAAAAAAGCCAGTACTTATTCTTGGTTCAGCTGAATTTTTCTGGACTCTTGGAGTCTAATGTGGACCCTGTTTGCCACTGAAAATGATACCAAAAAGCTAATTGAAACCAATTAAAAATTTTGACCACATTGAGTATTGATCAGTGACGGGCACTCATGTAAAAGTTTTTCCAAAATTGTAGCTATATCTTCTTAATTTCCTATGACCATTTTCATGAAGCACAGTGGTTGTTTCTGTTTATCTCAGAATATGCTGAAGCTCTTGCTGTGAGGTGACCCATATTGTCAAACTGAGCTACAGGAATGGACCTGCCCTCTTGCTGTCATAGTGTGCATGTCTTGTCTTTTTCTCTAGAGAACAGATGGAATGTACAATGAACCGAAAAGAAGAAAAGGTGAGTCTTGACTAATAGGAAGAGCAGGAAGGTAGGATCTGGAGTGCTGGTGACTGTGTAACAGCAGCCAAGGTTTTGATTCTCCTCTTTTATCTAGAGGCTGGAACAGAAAGCATAAGGATATTCAGGTAATTATTTTTTTTCTCTATTCACATGTCTTCTATTGAATATATAAAAGGTATTTCTCTGTAAGTTTAAGGCCAGTCTGGTTGACAATGCCAGTTCCAGGTCAGGGCTACATAAGGAGATCTTGCTCAAAAATGGCATCTGAAAACTCATATATAACAGAAACACTGTTCAGAATTGGCCTTGACTGTGTTTTTTGTTTATTATATATTATATGTATACATTATTAATATATTTTAATATATATGTTTTGCATCCTAACTGTGGCTTTTCCCCCTTCTCTTTCCCCAGTCCCTCCATCTTCCCTCTGCCCCCACATCCACTCTTCCTCCATATTTATTCGAAAAGGGCAGACCTCCTGTGAATATGAACAAAATATGGCATATCAAGTTGCAGTAAGATTAAACATCTCCCCTCATATTAAGGCTGGCAAGACAACCCAGTATGAGCAATAGGGTACCAAAAGTCAGCAAGAGTCAGAAATAGCCCCTGCTTCTAGTGTTAAGTGTTCCACAAGAAGACCAAAGTACACAACTATATCATATATACAGAGATCCTACATCGGTCTTATGCAGGCTTCCTAGTTGTTGGTTGAGTCTCTGTGAGTCCCTTTGAGCCAAGATTAGTTGATTATGTTAGATTTTTGTGGTGTCCTTGATCTTCCTGGTTCCTACAATCCTTCCTCCCCTTCTTCTGAAGCATTCACTGCACTCTGCCTAATGTCTGACTGTGTTGACTATGGCTCTCTGCTTGGGTTTCTACTAGTTGCTGGATGAAGCCCATCTGTTGACAACTGGGCTAGATACCAACTTTGATTCCTAGTAAAAGAGGACATGTAGCCTGAAAGTGTCAACTTTTGTAACAAGGCAAGACCTCCATAACCTTAGTTCCACAATCTATCCTTCCTACAAGATTTACTAGGGTAAAGATGGCACAAAAATTGTGGGTATGGCCATCCAATGACTGGTTCAGCCTAGAACCCATGCCATGAGAGTGAAACCACCCTTGACATTGCCTGGAAGATCTGGACCCAGAGGCTGAATAGCCCAAAGACCTAAGATAGAACCGAACACAAAAAGTCAATTTAATAATACTTAATGATGTTTTTTATATTTTAAATATTTACTTTCTGTTTATATGTATGTGTTTGTGTGTCTACTGTGTGTGTGTACAGGTTCCCCTGGAGGCCAGAAGATGGTGTTTGATCTCTTGGAGTTGGAGTTACAGGTGGTATGGAGCTGTCTGATGTGATGGTGCTGGGACTTTACTCACTCAGGTCTTCTGGAAGAGGATCAGTCACTCTTAATGGCCTCTTTCTTCTTTTAATAGGCAAATAGGCTCTTCCAGATAGTGCTTCTGAGGTAAGACCTGTGCAGTACCCTAGAATCAAGCACAATTCTTGATGCATGGAAGTTAATTTTGACAGGGTGAATGAAAAGAAGTGGTTCACATTGCCTCCCAATGTCAGGGTTTTAGGGCTGTATCTTTTCAAAGTCATGATCGGAGAACACCATGAAACAAATCTGAGAGTACAGGACCAGTGCTAAAGGAATGGTAATGAAGAGAGCACATGTGGTGACGAGCCTTCCTTTTATCTTCTGGACTATTTCCTACTATACAATTAAGAAAACTGTATATTAATAAAAATCACACACACACACTTTATGTCATTTCTTTCTCAAGTTCATTGCATTCAGAGCTTGGCAGAGTTTTTCTTTGCACTTTTAAGATTTGTGAGGACAGAAAACCACTTTTCATGCTCAGAATGATGCTCTGAATTCTAGGTGATGTTATAAACTGGAGCCTTTTCAGCAATATCTTTTTGGTATCTCATTCTATTTATCACTTCCCATTTGTTTCTGTTTATCCATACCCTCTTTTAAAAATGTGTTATCATTGTCTCCAAATGAACAAATATTTTTGTCCTGATCTTATAATTTTATCTTTAAGATAAAATCGCCTTTAATTTCTATTACTTTAGAATTCCCCCTCACTTCTACTTCTGTCCTAAATGAGCTGTGTGCTCAAACAGTAGAAGGAGGTAGGACAATGTAATAAGATTTTACAGCTTCTTTATGAATCAAACTTAAAAATTTGAGTTTTATTCACAACTACATTTTGACCAGAAACACAATTTAAATCAATTCCTGTGTATTCGTGTGTAAGAATATATGCATGCTTATATCTATTCACACAGATGTTTCTCTGTAAGTATTATACTGATACATTAAAAATAAATTATTTGTAGTTTTCAATTCTCAAAATTCTTTTCCCCATGATATTATAGAATGTCAAAATTGATATTTAGAAATTAGACAATTAACTTAACTAATAACGCAACAACATATTATACAGTACACCTACGCAATGACCTGCAACAATTGTAAGTTGGTTTGAACTCCCTTAGAAAGACTTCTGCTTAAGACGGTATCTCTTTCTAGGCAGCTACATGTAGTCTACATATAATGGAACCCTGGAACTCCACCTTGAATAGTGACTTCATCTTGATGGGAATTCTGGACAACAGTGGTTCTCCTGAACTGCTCTGTGCCTCATTCACAGCCCTTTACATGTTGGCTCTGACCAGCAATGGACTGTTGCTCCTTGTCATCACCATGGATGCCCGTCTTCATATGCCCATGTACTTTCTGCTTGGGCAGCTGTCCCTCATGGATCTCCTCTTCACTTCAGTTGTCACTCCCAAGGCTGTTGTAGACTTTCTGCTCAGGGACAACACCATAACCTTTGAGAGCTGTGCCCTTCAGATGTTCCTGGCACTGACCCTGGGTGGTGCAGAGGATCTCCTTCTGGCCTTCATGGCCTATGATAGGTATGTAGCCATTTGTCATCCTCTGAACTACATAATCTTCATGAGGTCAAGCATCTGCTGGCTCATGGTGGCCACATCATGGATCCTGGCATCCCTGATGGCCCTAGGATATACCACCTACACCATGCAGTATCCCTTCTGCAAATCTCGGAAGATCAAACACTTGCTCTGTGAGATCCCTCCACTGCTGAAGTTGGCCTGTGCAGACACCTCCACATATGAACTCATGGTTTATGTGATGGGTGTGACTTTTCTTATTCCCCCTCTTGCTGCTATCCTGGCCTCCTACACACTAATTCTGTTCACTGTGCTCCATATGCCTTCAAATGAGGGCAGGAGGAAAGCCCTTGTCACCTGCTCTTCCCACCTGACTGTGGTTGGAATGTTCTATGGGGCTGCCACATTCATGTATATCCTGCCCAGCTCCTTCCATAGCCCCAGACAAGACAATATCATCTCTGTGTTCTATACAATAGTTACTCCAGCTTTGAACCCCCTCATCTACAGCCTGAGGAATAAGGAAGTCACTGGGGCTTTAATGAGGGTCCTGGGAAGATATATCATGCCTGCAAACCCCACGCTCTAGGAAGGCACTGTGAGACAACTTTCATTATTTCTTCTTCAAACAACTTTGGATTAGCCCCCTTTTAATGTTATAGTCTGCCTGAGAGGGTACATATGCTAAAGTTTCATTTTCTTCTATGCAAGTCTTATGAGTATAAAAACCTTAAGCTGAACTCACTCAGCACATATTGTTGTGGTCTTAGAAGTCCACATAACAAAGGCTCTTAGAGAATAAAATCTTTGAAGAGATATATCTTAGGTTCACTCTATAGCTTGGCACCACCCCAACATATTACAAAGAATTCATGGTAAAAATTCACTTTCCATTTCAAACTCACACAGCACTGAGATTTGGCTTTCACTTCAACTTGAGACATTTCTAGTAGCCCTTCACATCATTTAATGCATGCTATTAGTTATTAATAGAGAGAAGGTTTCAACGAAGATAGTTTGTACTTCCTTGGAAGAATGAAGTTGGTGGAAAAATGAAGGGTGTATGTGCATAATTACATTGTCATTTCCAACCTGAGACAATGTTCATCTTGGTGCACAGAGGGAAATGCCAATGCTGACATAGTAAATGATATCAAGAAGTGGAGTTTTGCTCTTCATGAAATTATAATCAGAAAAAAAATAAACTTGGAATAGAAAACCTCCAGGGTTAAAAAGAGTACTAGAAAAACAATATCAAGAGAAATATGTTGTATATATTGTTTGCATTATTTAAAAATTTGTTTAGAAACATCAAAACCATCACCAGGAGGCCACATTCCCAAAGTGGATGTATGCTTGTATTTATGACCACAAAAACACAACTAGAAACTCTATTATTTACTCGGTACCTTGAGTAGATTTCAGTTTTTTACATTATTTGTGGGAGGAGATTTAAAGTAAAAATGAGAGTTTTAATTCATGTGCTTAGAAGCTTTGGCTCATGGAAATGTTACAATTGTTGATGACAGTGCTTAGAAATTTCCTTTTTACTAAAGCCACTTAATCTCTCAAGCTAATTGTCATAGAATAACTAAATTAATTCAATAAATTTCCTCATTGAAAACAGAAAAATCTGTAATTAATAAAAAAATCAACTGTGTTTTCTGTTTGTCATGCACATGCATTTTACTAAATTTAAATGTAAATATAATTAAACTGTGTTTGCCAAATAAAGTTTGGTTATTCTTATTCATTATCGTAATGGGGTGTTTTAGAATATTGATAAAGAGGAGGAGTCCTTCATTTCACAATCTGATTCTCTTTATCTTGTGTGTATGTTTAGACTAAAAATTAAATATTTTTTGTCTTAGTTTGCTGATCTCGTGAAATGATGATTGCTATAAATCTGAAAAGTTGGGTCTCATGATGTTTCCAGTAGATTTAATTAGCTAACAAATACCAACATTTGGACCACAGTGTGGTTAACTGAACTAAAACCTTGACATATTTTATACAATTAAAGAGCAGAATCACCTAAATATTAAGTAATTTTATTGTGTTTTTTAAAAAGTAAGTTATTATGATCACCATAGTACAGTAAAATAGATAATGATAGAGGTGACTCTCCTGAAATCATTTAATATTACATGCTAATCATCCATTTTACATTCTTTTTCCTATAACTCTTCTTAAAAAGTTCAACTGCATTCAATATATAGTTAATTTTAATTAAAAATATCAAAACAGTTAAAAAACAAAGCAAGGAATGTTGGAAAACATGGAGGAAAATTAAATAGCAAAATTGAAATAAACGGGGAAGGGAGGAAAGAGGGGAAGAACCAGATAAGAATTTTCTAAAAAGGAATTAAAAAACAAATAAATCTTCAAAACTACAACTGAGTTTATTTTGTGTTGGCCATCAAGTGCTGATCATGGAGTCATTCATTAAATGTGATTTGTTTACCCAGTGAGACTCTGCTGGAGAAAATAAACAAAGCTTTCCTTTGTGATAATTATCAATTAGAGATAGCTTCTGCGAAGGGATGGGACTTGTGTCTGCTCCACATTTCAGTGCTGGGACTTCATCTGGCTTAACCTGTGCAGGTCGAATACATGTTACTTCAGTCTGTGAGTTCCTATGTATGCCAGTTCTGTTATATCCAGAAGGCCTTGGTTCATTGGTGTCTTCCATCTTCAGTGGCTCTTAAAGTATTTTTGCCCCCTCTTCTTAGAGTTCTCTGAGTAGGGAGGCAGAGGGTTTTATGGAAACATCCCATTTAGGACTGAGTGTTCCAAGATCTCACATTTCTGCACTTTGTCCAGTTATCTGTCTCATATTTGCTCCCATTCTTTGCAAAAGGAAGTTTCTAGAATTATGGCTGAGCAAGACACTTACCTATGAGTATAGCAGAATTTGTTTGCCTAGTTAAATATTCCAAAACAGCATAATCCTCAAGTCAAATCTACTTTATCTCAGTGCAATATACTCATTCTGATATAGATTAGCAAACATTTTCTGGTAAGGGCCAGATAATAAATATTTAAAATTTGGGGATTATATCATCCCAATCATGGATGTCACAGCTAATCATCCATTTTACATTCTTTTTCCTATAACTCTTCTTAAAAAGTTCAACTGCATTCAATATATAGTTAATTTTAATTAAAAATATCAAAACAGTTAAAAAACAAAGCAAGGAATCTTGGAAAACATGGAGGAAAATTAAATAGCAAAATTGAAATAATGGATGTCACAGCTCTGCTGTGACAGCAGGGAAGGAGTCATGGCACACAGAACCAAACGTGGCAATAAAACAATATTTACCAATCTGGGAGGCTGTCTCTGACCTCAGTGCCATTGTTTCTGACCCATCTGCACTACTGGAATCAATAAATCTTTAATTTTAGTAGTTTGAAAGGTAAGCTATTTTTTACATACAAAAATCTCAGCTAACAGATGGAATTGATAGGAATGTGGAATCAAACTGACAGCGATCTGATCTTTGGCGACTTCAAGATGTCAGCATCCAAGCAGTGGAGGTCTGATGGTTCTTCAACACTGCCTTTGTTGTCTTAAAAGCAGCACAGATCACATGCTCACATTCCATCTAGTGAAACATAACCATGGTGCCCCACAGTCTGCAAAGCAAGGCTCAGGGACAAAAGGAATGGGCGCCATAGTGAAGGATGATGGATATTTAATTTAATCAGATATTGAAACCGATATAAAGCTGATTTCAGGGGATTTACATTTAATCCAGCTGTATATTCAAAATAGTCAGCTATTCTAATCCAGGAATCACTCAATTCATCTTAATTAATTTTAATATGAAATCATCAAATCATCTTGTAACAATAATTAATAAAAAGGAGATCATGAATTTTGAAAAGAGCAAGTGTTTGGGTAGAAGCCTCACCCCAGTCCCTGACATCCATATATTCAAAGAGTCTGGAATATTCTGGTGGAAGTCTCATCTCATCCCCTGACATCTATATACCCAAAGAATCTGGAATGTTTGGGTGGAAGTTCCATCCCAAGCCCCCTCACCTAGGAGTTGCCTCAGTCCAGACTCCATTTCTGAGAAAGCCCAGCAAATGATGACCCCTTCTCAGAGATGCTCAAGACCACTCCCACAAGGTATTTATTTATTTATTTTTTGGTTTTTCGAGACAGGGTTTCTCTGTAGCTTTGGTGCCCATCCCGGAACTAGCTCTTGTAGACCAGGCTGGCCTCGAACTCCCAGAGATCTGCCTGCCTCTGCCTCCCAAGTGCTGGGATTAAATGCGAGCGCCACCACCGCCAGGCCCCACAGGGTATTTAATTTGTACCCCAGAGAACAAACACGTGGTTTTCTGGTCTTTCTTTCTGGGTTCCTCTTTGGAGGGCTGGAAAACCATCTGGGAACGTTTATATCCATTAAACCTGGGATTATTCTCATTTGGTTTAGTCTTATTTGGATTATTGCATTGGCGGAGGGGTTTATCTGAGTTCAGAAACTTTTCAGCCATTAGGGCATGTGGGACAGTTTTGAGGAAGGAAAGAGAGGGTATACTCTACGTAATTATATTCCAATCCAAAATATTAAAAGAAATATTTTAAATTCCCATTATAGATAATAAAAAACCAAGTGAGAAACTCATAAAAATGTTATTACCACAAGTACAATAATCCAACTCTCTGTGTTCTCAATCTCGACTTTGTAAAAATTATAAGAAAAGTCTGAACTATGAAATTAAAATAATGTACTTAATTATTATAAATAACAAATTAATAAAAGCCTTTAATATAAAATTTAATGTATGATTTTATTATGTTTGGGAAAACAACTTGTCCTTTAATACCTACTGAGGCACAGACCATATCAGTCAAAAGAGGGTAGTGACCCACTTGCCATAGGAATACACCCTCACTGAATTCTGGCCCTGGCGACCCTTCCCCAAGCCCCAGCAAGTCCCTGGTTGGACTTCTGGGCCTTACCCTCAACCGCAGAAGATTTCAACTCATCATGCCCAGGTCACACGATTAAAAATGTGTGAGTGACCTCTCTGCCAGTGGAAACGTACTGCTTTCTGGATCCTGTCCCTTGTGACCCTTTCACAGGCTAATACTATCTCAGCTAACCTCCATCTCTACTGCTGCTGGGTCCCTACCATCCATCCCAGAAGACTTATTCTACTGAGGCACAGACCACACCAATAAAAACCACCCTCACCAGTGGACAATCAACCGTTTCCCGGAACTCCAACAGATTCCATCGGTCCATGTACAGTTCACACCCTTTGGAAGAACAGCTCCAGCAGCTCTACTGGAGGCCAGGACACTCCTGTGTACCCTAGAAGAAGGTCTAGACTTTACAGGAGGCCATATCAGATCAAGGGACCCAAAAACCCAATGGAGATACCCTACTTCACCTGAAGACTCACCAGTCATCAGAACCTTTGGCAACTTCGTAAAGAAAACCAAAGAGGGGTGTTACACTCGACCCTGCCCTCCCCCCAAGTTCTCCCTTTTGCCTGTGGGTCTTTGGACTACCAGGCTCCCCTGCCTCTGTGCTGAGGAGTTCCATCCAGACGGACCCTGCCCTCCCCCCAAGTTCGCCCTTTTATCTGAGGGGTCCTTGGAATACCAGGCACCCTTGTCTCCGTGCTGAGGAGTTCCATCCAAACAGGTGAGTGTGTGGCGTCCCCGGGGCGGACTGTTCCAGAAGGGAGCACAGGGCCCCTCAGCTGCTGCTGCAGGGGCTTCTTCGTTATACACGACCCTGCCTCTCCCAAGCTTGCCCTATTGTCTCCAAGGTCCTTGGCCCAGGAATAGTTCCTGCTCCTGCACTAAGGCTGTCTACACAGAGGGGTGAGTGTCTACCGGCCAATCAGGCCGGAAGGTCCCCACAAGGGAGCACAGGGCACCGTCATCTTCTGCTGCAGGGTCTTCTGTGTTCCACTCGACCCTGCCTTCCCCACCAAGTTGGCCCTTTTGTCGGTGGGGGTCCTAGGACCACCAGGAGTCCCTGTTCCTGTGCTGAGGAGATCCATCCAGACTGGTCCTTGGCTCAGGAACAGTTCCTGCTCCTGCACTGAGGAGATTCACCCAAAGAGTCAGTCACAGCAAAGATTGGACCAAGACGCTAAGACTCTCCTGGCTGCATTTGAAGGAAGAGATGGGCAGGCACCAATGCAAGAATTCCTCCAACAACATGAAAAGCAACATGCTAAGATCAGAATCCAGCGAACACACAACAGGAAGACTTGAACACCCTACTCCAGAAGAAGTAGAAGAAATCGACTTTAAACGGAACATTATGAAATTAATAGAGGGCCTTAAGCAGGACATGAAAAACTGCCATAAAGAAATGGAGATGACAAACAAAAAGGTAGAGGAAATGAATAAATCTCCCAAAGATACCCAAGAAAACCAAGAAAAAGCAATCAAGCAGGTAATGGAAACAGTTCAAGACTTGGAAAATGAGATGGAGGTAATGAAGAAAACACAAACCGAGGGAAGGCTGGATATGGAAATCCTTGAATGCTATTGCTGTACATCAGTATATTTCTGATTTTCTTCAGCTACAAAATGCTTGCATGCCGCTACTCAATAAACCTACACTATTTAGCTGAAGAAAATGTGTATAAACATATTCCTTATCAATTAAATTCACAATTTATTCACAGAAAAATAAATTTTTTTGAACCTTGGTGTCTGGTTTCATTTTATTTTTTATTATTTTATTTATTTATTTATTAATTAAAAATTTCCACCTCCTCCCATCTTCCCATTTCCCTCCCACTTTCCCCACTTTCCCTCCCCCTTGCTCTCTAGTCCTAAGAGAAGTCAGGGTGCTCTGCCCTGTGGGAAGTCCAAGACCCCAATCCAGGTCTAGGAAGGTGTGCATCCAAACAGACTAGGCTCCCAAAAGGCCAGTACATGTAGTAGAATCAAAATCCGGTGTCATTATCATTGGCTTCTCAGTCTACCCTCATTGTCAGCCACATTCAGAGAGTCCGGTTTGATCACATGCTTGTTCAGTCCCAGTCCAGCTGGCCTTGATGAGCTCCCATTAGATCAGTCACACCATCTCAGTGGGGGGGACACACCCCCTCGCAGTCCTGACTTCCTTGCTCATGTTCTCCTTCATACTGCTCTTCATCTGGGTCTTGGGAGCTCAGTCCAGTGCTCCAAAGTGGGTCTTTGTCTCTTTCTCCATCCATCACCAGATGAAGGTTCTATGGTGCTATGCAAGATATTCATCAGTGTGGCTATAGGAGAAGGCCAGTTCAGGCACCCTCTCCTCTGCTGCCCATGGACCTAGCTGGGGAAATCCCCTTGGACACCTGGGAACCCCTCTATAGTCAAGTCTCTTGCCAACCCTAAAATGCCTCCCTTAGTTAAGATATCTTCTTCCCTGCTCCCATATCCACCCTTTCTCCATCTCAACCATCCCATTCCCCCAAGCTCTCCCCAATACTCCCCTTCTCCCTTCGCTCTCCCAATCCTCCCCTTCTCCCTTCTCTCTCCCATCTCCCCTTCCGCCCAGCCCACCCCCACCTGCTCCCAACTTTTTCCCAGTGATCTTATCTACTTCCAATATCCAGGAGAATAACTATATGTTTTTCTTTGTGTTCACCTTCTTATTTAGATTCTCCAGGATCACAAACTATAGGCTCAATGTCCTTTGTTTATGGCTAGAATCCACTTATAAGTGAGTACATACCATATTCCTCTTTTTGGATCTGGGTTATCTCACTCAGTAAAGTGTTTTCTATTTCCATCCATTTGCATACAAAATTCAAGATGTCATTGTATTTTACTGCTGAGTAGAACTCTAAAGTGTATATTGCCACACTTTCTTTATCCATTCTTCTATTGAGGGACACCTAGGTTGTTTCCAGGTTCTGACTATTACAAATAATGCTGTTATGAACATAGTTGAACAAAGGCTTTTGTAGTATAATTCGGCATCTCTTGAGTATATTCCCAAGATGGGAATTGCAGGATTATGAGGTAGGTTGACTCCCAGTTTCCTGAGAAACCGCCATACTGCTTTCCAAAGTGGTTGCACAAGTTTGCATTCCCAGCAACAATGGATGAGTGTTCCCCTTACTCCATAACCTCTCCAAAATAGGCTATCAATAGTATTTTTGATTTAAGCCATTCTGACAGGTGTAAGATGGTATGTCAAAGTTGTTTTTATTTGCATTTCCCTGACCGCTAAGGAGGTTGAGCATGACCTTAAGTATCTTTTGGCCATTTGAACTTCTTCTGTTGAGAATTCTCTGTTCAGTTCAGTACCCCATTTTTATATTGGGTTAATTAGAATTTTAATGTCTAGTTTCTTGAGTTATTTATTTAAGATTTCTGCCTCCTTCCCGCCACCACTTCCCATTTCCTTCCTCCTCCCCCAATCAAGTCCCCCTCCCTCATCAGCCCGAAAAGCAATCAGGGTTCCCTGCCCTGTGGGAAGTCCAAGGACCACCTACCTCCATCCAGGTCTAGTAAGGTGAGCATCCAAACTGCCTAGGCTCCCACAAAGCCATTCCGTGCAGTAGGATCAAAAACCCAGTGCCATTGTTCTTGAGTTCTCAGTAGTCCTCATTGTCCGCTATGTTCAGTGAGTCCGGTTTTATCCCATGCTTTTTCAGACCCAGGGCAGCTGGCCTTGGTGAGTTCCCGATAGGACATCCCCATTGTCTCAGTGTGTTTGTGCACCCCTCGCGGTCCTGAGTTCCTTGCTCGTGCTCTCTCTCCTTCTGCTCCTGCTTCTTGAATTTTGCATGCAAATGGACAGAAATAGAAAACACTATCCTGAGTGAGGTAAGCCAGACCCAAAAAGAGGAACATGGGATGTACTCACTCATATTTGGTGTCTAGCCATAAATAAAGGACGTTGAGCCTATAATTCGTGATCCTAGAGAAGCCAAATAAGAAGGTGAACCCACCAAAAAACATATAGGCATCCTCCTGAATAGTCACCCTCATAAGACGATGAAAGGAAACAGAGACAGAGACCCACAGTGGAGCACCGGATTGAGTTATTTATATATTTTGAAGATCAGACCTTTGTCTGATGCGGGGTTGGTGAAGATCTTCTCTCATTCACTAGGTTGCCTTTTTGTGTTAATGACAGTGTCCTTTGCATTACAGAAGCTTCTTAGTTTCAGGAGGTCCCATTTATTCATTGTTGCTCTTATTGTCTGTACTACTGGGGTTATAGGTGGTCTCCTGTACCCATGTGTTTCAGACTACTTCCCACTTTCTCCTCTAACAGGTTCAGTGTGGTCAGATTGATATTGAGGTCTTTAATATATTTGGACTTGAGTTTTGTGCATGGTGATAGATATGGATCTATTTTCATTCTTTTACAGGTTGACATCCAGTTATGCCAGCACTATTTGTTAAACAGGCTTTCTTTCTTCCATTGCATAATTTTAGCTTCTTTGTCGAAAATCAGGTGTTCATAGGTTTGTGGATTAATATCTGTGTTTTTGAATCGATTCCATTGGTCAACATCTCTGTTTTTGTGCCAATACCAAGCTGTTTTCATTACTGTAGCTCTGTAATAGAGTTTGAAGTCAGGGATGATAATGCCTCCGGAAGTATTTTATTGTATAGGATTGTTTTTGCTATCCTGGGTTTTTTGTTTTTTTTCATATAAAGTTGATTATTTTTCTCTCAAGGTCTGTGAAGAATTTGTTGGGATTTTGATGGGGATTGCATTGAATCTATAGATTGCTTTTGGTAGAATTGCCATTTTTACTATGTTGATCCTCCCAATCCAAGAGCATGAGAGAGCCTTCCATTTTCTGGTATCCTCTTCAATTTCTTTCTTCAAACACTTAAAGTTTTTGCCAAATAGATCTTTCACTTCCTTGGTTAAAGTTATCCCAAGATACTTTATGCTATTTTTGGCTATCGTGAAAGGTCATGTTTCTCCGATTTCCCTCTCTGCTTCTTTGTTCTTTGTGTATATGAGGGCAACTGATTTTTTGAAGTTGATCTTGTATCCTGCCACTTTACTAAAGGTGATTACTAGCTGTAGGAGCTCTTTGGTAGAATTTTTTGGTTGCTTATATACACTATCATATTATCTGCAAATAACGAAAGTTTGACTTCTTCATTTCCAATTTGATTCCCCTTGATCTCCTTATGCAGTCTTATTGCTATTCCTAGAACTTCAAGCACTATATTGAAGAGGTATGGAGAAAGTGGACAGCCTTGTCTTGTTCCTGATTTTAGTGAAATGGCTTTGAGTTTCTCTCCATTTAATTTAATGTTAGCTGTCAGCTTGCTGTATATAGCTTTTATTATATTTAAGAATAAACCTTGTATCCCTAATCTCTCCAACACCTTTATCATAAAGGGTGTTGAATTTTGTCAAATGCTTTTTAAGCATCTAATGAAATGATAATATTGTTTTTTTTCTATATGATGGATTACATTGATAGATTTTCATATGTTGAACCAGCCCTTTCTCTCTGGGATGAAGCCTACTTTGATCATAATGTATAATTTCCTGGATGTGTTCTTGGATTCGGTTTGCCAGTATTTAATTGAGAATTTTTGCATCGATGTTCATGAGTGAGGTTGGTCTCTAATTCTCTTTCTTGGTTAAGACTTTGTGTGGTTTTGGTATCAGGGTAACTGTAGCTTCCTAAAAGGAGTTTGGCAATGACTCTTCTGTTTCTATTTTGTGAAACACATTAAGGAGTATAGGTATTAGCTCTTCTTTGATGTTTTGGTAGAATTCTGCATTGAAACCATCAGGTACAGGGCTTTTTATGGTAGGGAGGTTTCTGATGACAGCTTCTAATTCTTCTCGACTTACAGGTCTATTTAAATTATTCACCTGGTCTTGATTTAATTTTGGTATATTGTACTTATCTAAAAAAATGTCTATTTCTTTCACATTTTCCAATTTTGTGGCATACAGCCTTTTGTAGAAAGATCTGATGATTCTCTGATTTTCTCTGTGTCTGTGGTTATGTCCCCCTTTTCATTTCTGATCTTATTAATCTGTGTGTTCTCTCTCATCCATTTAAGTAGTTTGGATAGGGGTTTGTCAATCTTGTTGATTTTCTCCAGGAACCAGCTTTTTGTTTCATTGATTCTTTGGATTGTTTTCTGTGTTTCTATTTTGCTGATTTCAGCCCTCAGTTTGATTATTTCCAGTCTTCTACTCTTCCTGGGTGAATCTGCCTCTTTTTTTTCTAGAGCTTTCAGGTGTGCTATTCAGTCTCTAATGAGTTCTTTCTCCATTTTCTTTATGTGAACACTTAGTGCTATGAATTTTCCTCTTAGCACTGTTTTCATAGTGTCTCATAGTTTTGGGTATGACATGTCTTTATTTTCATTGAATTCAAGGAATACTTTAATTTCTTTATTTATTTCTTCCTTGACCCAGGCGTGGTTCAATAGTTGACTGTTCAGTTTCCATAAGTTTGTAGGTTTTCTGGGGTTAGAATTGTTTAATTCTAACTTTATTTCATGGTGATCCGATAGTACACAGGTGGTTACTACAATTTCTTTGTATCTATGGATGTTTGCTTTGTTACCAATTATATGATCAAGTTTTGAGAAGGTTTCATGAGATGCTGAGAAGAAGGTATATTCTTTTCTGTTTGTGTGGAATGTTCTATAGATATCTGTTAAGTCCATTTGGTTCATTATATCTGTTAGTTCTCTTATTTCTCTGTTATGTTTCTGTCTGGTTGACCTGTCCATTGGTGAGAGAGGAGTGTTGAAATCTCCCACTATTAAAATGTGGGGTTTGATGTATTCTCTGAGTTCTATTAATTTTTTTTACGTATGTGGGTGCTTTTATATTAGTGGCATAGATATTCAGGATTGAGACTTACTCCTGATAAATTGTTCCTGTTATGAGTATAAAGTGTCCATCTCCATCTCTTCTAATTGATTTTAGTTTGAAATTAATTTTGTTAGATATTAGTATAGCCACACCTGCTTGTTTCTTTGGTCCATTTGATTGGAAAACCTTTTCCCAACCCTTTAGTCTGAGATGGTGTCTCTCTTTGAGTTTGAGGTATGTTTCTTGTAAACAGCAGAATGTTGGACCCCGTTTTCATATCCATTCTCTTAACCTGTGCCTTTTTATAGGTGAATTGAGTCCATCGATATTAAGTGATATTAATGACTAGTGGTTGTTAGCTCTGGTTATTTTTTCTGGTGGTAGTGTTTGTGTGCTTCCCTTCTTTGAATTGTGCTGGTGGAGGGATGTCAGATACTTGTGTTATTATGGCTGTTGTTGGCTTACTTGGTTTGTGCTTTTCTTTCTAGTGTTTTTGGTAAGGCTGGGCTTATGGATACATATTGTTTAAATCTGTTTTTGTCTTGGAATATTTTGTTTTCTCTATCGATGGTGAATGTAAGTTTTGCTGCGTATAGTAGTCTAGGCTGTGTTTTGTTCTGTGACTTAGGCATCTGGAGCTATGATGTTTGTGGTTTTCTTGATGTAGTTACCTAGTTTGTTAAGTGGGTGTTTAATAATTTGGTTGTTTTGTTCCAATCTGAGAGTTTGTGGACCAGAAGAATGATGCTTGCTTCTGTCTTTGGGTTTCACTGGGTTTTATGATTCAGACCAAAAGTGATACCAGGACTAGAATTATGGGATGAACTCTGGATTTCAACTCCAAGCAGTCTCAAACTTCTTCAGATATTTGGTTAAATGATAGGCTAGCAGGCAAGTGAAGGATTCTGACACTGCAATTCTTTTGAGCTGGGCATGGGATACTGCTCCAGGAAATGTGGCAGAGTTTCCTAGTTTTTGGTTATGGATGTCAGTGAGTCTGAAGTGAATTAGGTGAACTAGGAGGAAAGGCTAAAAAGACATGCAGGAGCATGTCTAGGAGTACTCTGGAGACACCAGGATAGAGGAAGGGAAGGAGGGTACAGGTAGCCTACCTGGTCACAACCGAGTATAGTGAATGTGATGTCCTTGATAGAGAATTGATTCTGGAGGGTAGGCAGGGCATTACAAAGCCTGTGTAGTCAGTTTTCTCTGTCAGATTTAGGAGTTCCTTTGGAGACTGCTAGTCTTGCCTTTATGCAACAAATTTTTACCTTCTTGGAATCTCTCATTTCTTTCCTGAGAGCACACGTAAACAAATACATGTATAATTTTATACATTTCTGTGAACTGTGTAATTTTAGTTATTTGTTATGATGAACATTTTTGTCTCTTTTTCTTTTTCTTTTCTTTTCTTTCTTTTATTGTTTATAAAGAGAGTGTATCTCTGTGTAGCACTGGCTGTCCTGGGACCAGCCTGGTCTCAAGCTCACATACATCCACCTGCTTCTGCCCCCCTGACTGCTGGGTTAAAGATGTGTATGACTACCACCTGCCACATTTTCGCCTCTCAAATTGTTATTAGCAGTTGTCATTATATAAAGGGAGAGACTTCACTGTGACATTTTCATACAAGTACCTCATTGATTTTGGTATTTTTACAGCATCCTATATTATTTTTCTTGCTTGCCCATTCCATTTCTTGTTCATTTTCTTGAGAGCTCCTGCATTTATTGTGAGAGAAACCTGTGGCCTCCAAGCTGATCCAGATACAGAGAGCTTAGAAAAACAAACTAAAAATCACACCCATGAGGATTCATTAGTTTGCTGTTTCCTAGATTAATGTTCAGGGGAGGCATTTCAGTTGGGAGGTAATTCTCTCTGAAGATATCAGTAGAAGAAGGAAGAGAGGAGGCCACAAGCTTAGAAGACAAATTAATGTGATTTGCAACAAAGCCTCAGCTCGTCTCAGTTGTCTAGTGCATATATATGGGTCCCTTTAGATGTATCTTCCAATTTCTACTTTCTTTCATACACCTTAGATCTTTATGGCAGCAGGAATAAGGAAATCTGAGCATCTGGACCCAAGACAAGTTGCATAAATGACATGGAGCTAGAGGATTTCCTTCTACGCAACTTGCTAAATAGAAAGAGTTTCTACTCATTTTCAGGTGTCAAAATTAGAAGACAGCTTAGCCCATAGGATGCTACACAAAGAATGTTAGCTGCTGGTTGCTGTCATGTCTGTCTCCAGAGAACAGCTGTATATAAAAGGAAGGAATAGAACAACTGTGACACCCGACTTTCAAAGAATTTTTCCCATTCATACTTAACCAACTTAGCAAAACAAACCAACTAGGTAGTGCTGCAAAGCCACTTCTGCCCTCCTTCATGCTCTCCATGTTCATGCTGCTGAAGTGGAGGAGAGGTTGTCAGACAGCTATTCCTCACATCACTAGAGGTAAGGAATTTGTTTCTAATTTAATTAAATGTGTAGCATGTTAGCATGTCATGGCAGCATAAAGAATCCAAAGCAGAACTGAAAGACAAACTACAGTATCAGACTAGCTATTGCTTTGTGTTTCACTGTCTTTTCAATTGCTCTGACTTAGGACTGATAAAGGCTAGTTCAGATCCCATGAGTATATATATATATATATATATATATATATATATATATATATATATATCTGCTTTTTTGTAAATGTACATTACTTTAAACTGCAGCAATGGAAAAGTTTTTGCAAAGACGACATTGTGTAGTGCTTTAGAAAGAGAAATGTACTCTTCTCTACCAAGATCTTTGTGTGCAGCTATGTACTAGTCTATCTTTGGGTGCTTACTAGTATTTCTATGAATGATGATGTCATCTATCTATGAGTCCTTCAGTAGTGATGCAGCCTGTGTATTTTTGTAACAATACATCTGTGTGTGACTGTACTCAGAAATCTGTGTGTTATGCTTTATGAGATTAAAGTCCAGAACTGAGTCCTTCCTTTCCAGCAGTAATTTCAATACCACGCTTCAGAAGTTTTATTAAAATTCAATTAAAAGTTAGGAATTTAAACACCAACAAGGAAAGTTATTTATACACAAGAAAGGCAGCATATCATTATTGGAAACTAGAGGTGTTAACATAAAAAACAGATCTATAAAATTTCATTGACTCATCTGTTTCTAGGCAATTATAGATATCATTCAAAATGGAATTTTGGAACTCCACCTTGGGAAGTGGCTTCATCTTGGTAGGAATTCTGGACGACAGTGGCTTTCCTGAACTGCTCTGTGCCACAATCACAGCCCTGTTCATGTTGGCTCTGACCAGCAATGGACTGCTGCTCCTAGTCATCACAATGGATGCCCGGCTCCATGTGCCCATGTACCTCTTCCTTGGACAGCTCTCTCTCATGGACCTCCTCCTGACATCAGTTATCACACCCAAGGCTGTTGTCGATTTTCTACTCAAAGACAATACCATCTCCTTTGGGGGCTGTGCCCTTCAGATGTTTCTAGAACTCGTACTGGGCAGTGCAGAGGATCTCCTTCTGGCCTTCATGGCCTACGACAGGTATGTGGCCATTTGTCAACCTCTGAACTACACAATCTTGATGAGTCACAAGGTCTGCTGGCTCCTGATAGCCACATCATGGATCCTGGCATCCCTGACGGCTCTAATATTTACCACCTACACCATGCAGTATCCCTTCTGCAAATCTCGGAAGATCAGACACCTGTTCTGTGAGATCCCTCCATTGCTAAAGCTGGCTTGTGCAGACACATCCACATATGAGCTCATGGTTTATTTGACAGGCGTCTCTGTTTTGATTCTCCCTCTTGCTGTTATTCTGGCCTCTTATGTGCGAATACTTTATAGTGTACTCCACATGCCCTCAAATGAGGGCAGGAAGAAAGCCCTTGTCACCTGTTCTTCCCACCTGACTGTGGTTGGGATGTGGTATGGGGGTGCTTCGTTCATGTATGTTCTTCCTCGTCAATTCCACAATCCCAAACAAGACAATGTCCTCTCTGTTTTCTATACTATTGTGACTCCAGCTCTGAATCCTCTCATCTACAGTTTGAGGAATAAGGAAGTCACTGGGGCTTTAAGGAGAATTCTTGGAAAACACTTGTTGCCAACACAATCTACTTTCTAGGTAGTTCTTTCTAATACCTGCCTTCATAATATTCCTGGTTAAATCAAGTCATTAAAAGTATATCTGTTGATTTTGAAGTATAAAAAGGAAACTGATTAATTCTGTGTGAATCTTTTCTTTGTGAGATATTTATAGGATAATTATTTAGATACAACCTCTGTGCATGTTTATGTGAATTATTCCATTTTGGATTCATGCAATCATTTTAGGGAGTTATGTCACCATAAAATGTTTCTTCACCTGTTGGCATACTGGGTTGTTTTTCTCCTTATATGTGGTGGCTTTACAGAGCAACAACAGGACTCTCAGATTAGACAGCAGAGTACAGGGGTTGAAAGTTTCTGCCCCTCACTTTTATGTATAAATTTCAAGATGTACATAGCCTTTGAACCAAGATCCTTCAGTTACAAATTCACTGTAATAAAACACCTATTTCATAGCTTTGTTGTGAGGGCTGAGTAAGACAATACTTATAAATAATTTCAGTGAGGCCTCTGGAATATGATGATTATACCATCAACTTTAACAGCTATAAGACAAAATTGCGCTGAAAATTGTAAGTGGTAGTACATATTACATTGGAAGTTTTGTGAAATAACTAACTCCTTTGGTACTACTAAAATAATCACTACTCTTGATGAGGTTTTTGTTTGTCTTGAGCTTGTACAAGTCTTGTGCATGCAGTAAAAACTGCTGTGAATTCCTATGTGCAACTGTTCTGTTGTTCTTGGAAAGCAGTGTCTCTTTGTAATCATCTGCCTCCTCTTCCTTCTACCAACTCTTTCACAATGATGTCTGAGGTTTTGGTGGAAGGTGGTGTGGTAGAGATGTTTTAACTAAGGTCTGATCATTCCACCATCTCCTCTTCTCTGTACCTTGGAAAATTGTGGGTCCTTGTGTTAATTGATAGCTACTTCAAGAAGAAGCTTTTCTGATGGAGTTATAGAGAATCATGGTCTATGGATATAAAGATAAGTCAGTTTAATGGCTTAATATTCTCTACAGCAGAATAATAATAATTGGTTCTCTCATAGGACCTGTGAACTGGATAGCTACAGATTCTTGATCCCAATAGTGGTGCCATATATGTGTTGAAGTTTTGTAGTAAGACTTAAGTCTAATTGAAAAGTTCTTGGTTACTTCCATGACATTCAGGTACACGTAAGCTTGTCTTTCCTGGCAGGTCATTATCATAACCCATAATTTTTAAGATATATAAAGACTAATAATTCTTTTCTTCCTGTTTTACTATTCTGTCACCGATAAACAAACAATAGAGAAGATTTCAGGTCAATACCAGTATGATTACTCCATGTTCTATGATCCAAGCATGTAGTATCTTTAATAACCAATTGATTCCATAATGTTCTGGAGGGTAACTAAGAGCAATAACAATACCAACTAATATGCGATTTTACTGGCCACCAATAGAGATAATCCATTCCTAGCTTTGGGTTTTTTTTTAATCTGTTAGCCTCTGGTGTCTATTAGGGGTGTCTAATACCTTAGTTAGGGTTTCTTTTGCTGTGAATAGACACCATGACTATGGCAACTCTTATAAAGGAAACAACTTAATTGGGGCTAGGTTACAAATCAGAGGTTTAGTCGATTACTATCATGTCAGGAAGCATGGTGGTGTGCAGACTGATATAGTGCTGGAGAAAGAGCTGAGAGTTCTACATCTGAATAAGATAGCATCAGGAAGAGAGAGTCATGCTGGGTCTGGCTTAAGGATCTAAAACTTCAGAGTCTACCCTGTAACATGACACATTTCTTACAACAAGGCCACATCTCCTCCTAATGCCACTCCCTATGGACTTATGGGGGCCATTTTCATCCCAACCACCACATTCCACTCCCTTAACTCCACAGCTTGCAACCATATGATAAAACAGAAGTGCATTCAGCCCAACATTAAAAGTCTCCATAAGCTACCACAGTCTCAACCCTGCTCAAAATACTTATGGAATGTCTTATCTGTAGTAGTCTACAAATAAAAATAAAAAGACAATCACATACTTTCTACATACAGTGACACAGGATATACACTATTGTCAAGAAAAGGGAGCATAGTGAGGAAATACTAGACCAAAACAAAATGGAAATCCAGCTGGAAAAACTTTAAACTCTGCATCCTCATGTCTTATGTCAAAGTTGTCTTCAGATCTCCAACTTTCAGTTTTGTTGACTACAACACACTTCCTGATGTCTCATGGGGAAGTATCTATGTGTCTTGTCTTAGTCCCCACAACAATTCTTTGAAATAGCTACTATTTTACTGGGTTTTATAGTTTTCAGACATTGGTTTAAAAAAACTACATTCACATTCAAAGTTAAATAGGAACACCTAGAAATATGATGCTCTAGAAATTTAAAAACCAGAGGATTAGTAAGGGATGTTTATTTTCTTGCTAGTTACTTTTACTGGGGTGAGAATAAATCAATATAATGGTAAGTAAAACAAGAGTCCTACTGTCCCAGAATTTATCCAATATAAAATAAATATTGGTCTTATTTCAGATGGTCACAAAGGCTATGAGGATAATAAGGTGAATGAAAAAAAGAATAAGCAGTTGACTTTAACACTGATTTACATAACTATGTGCACAAGAAATTTCTCAAGAGCATTATTAGTTGCATACCTAAGAGATTGACATATTTTATTAGTATGATCACATAAACACACAGAAACCATCGTTTCATACTTAATAGCAATAATGAAATCAGTTACATTGTACAACATTTGAATGATGTCATATACTACAACTTATAATTTCCAGGTCAATTTTGTCCTAGAATTGAATGAAGATGTAATCATTACATTTCTGATGTTTCATGGGAAGTATCTATCTGTGTTGTCTTAGTCCTCACAACAATGGTTTGAAATAGCTACAATTTTATTGGGTTTTATAGTTTTCAGACATTGGTTTTAAAAAAAAGAAACTACATTCACATTCAATGTTAAATAGGAACACCTAGAAATATGATGCTTAAGAATTTAAAAACCAGAAGATTAGTAAGGGGTGTTTATTTTCTTACTAGCCACTTTTACTTGGGTGAGAAAAAATCAATATAGTTTGATTTGCATTTTACTGATAGCTAAGGATGTTGTTTAATGTTAGTCCTCCTACATCTATTCCTTTCTGCAAGGCTTAGAAGACAATGGGATATCACAAATTAAGAGGACCACCAACTGCCCAAAGCAGTAATGAAGCCCAGACAATGGGTAACAACGAAGACAAAGAAGTGAGTTTAGAGGAGCACTCAGGGAGCAGAGATTCAGAATGGGGTGAAAGAACAAAACAATATCTTGTGAATTTGTGTAGAACATTTTCATGATCTGGTGTCTCTAGTGAACCAGATTTCCATGTGATTAATTAAAGCTCATTTATGTCTTTGAAATTCTCATTAAATATGATGTGTTGAGAGTAAACAAGTGATGTAGGAGTGTCTTCTATCTATCTGTTGCTTTCATTGGTTAATTAATAAAGAAAACTGCTTGGGCTGATAAGTCAGAACATAGCTAGGCAAGGAAGACAGAACATAATTCTGGGAGGAAGAAAGCAGAGTCAGACAACCACCATGAAGCTCTGGCCTGAGACAGACATAGGTTAGAATCTTCCCGGTAAGCCATGACCCCATGGTGATACACAGATTACTAGATATGGGTTAAAGCAAGATATGAGAGTTAGCCAAGACGAGGCTAGATATAATGGGTCAGGTTGTGTTTAAATGAATACAGTTTGTGTGTTGTTATTTCCAGGGCTAAGCTAGCCATGTGGAAGCCAGGTGGGAAAAAAGGAAGCCTGCTCACCTCATCACTACAAATAAGCTTTTTTAATCCATGTATTCAGGATTTCTTTTCAAGAATGTATAGGCATTATATTATCCATTCAAGCTGGAAATGATCCAGTGAGAGATTCTTGAGTGATAAGAAAGAAGTTATACAGAAGTAGCCTGGGAACTTCTACAGGGACTAAAAAGTTAAGGGACTGAAGAGAAATAAGAGAAAAACTGTAACTGAGAGGAAATGGGGGTGGTTCAAGACAAGAGAGGGTTGTCAAGAGTGTCAGTGCTGCTGAAAGGTTAAAGCAAGACTCTAAGGAAGGGGCTGGTATGTAGGGTACACTAATGACTTTAGCATTATCAGGCCTGTGGGAATGAGAACGGGACATTTTTGGGGATTGCATATACCAAGCAGAAGAAAGTGAATGTAGAAATCCCCTTTGTGGTTCTTTTCTTATGTAGTAAAACTAAAGAAAGGCATCAATAATGGATAGACAGGGCTTCAACATGATGGAGACAATCAGTATTATAATACAGAATAATTGAAGAAACCATTTCAGTAGGAACTTATTGTTAGGGGACAAAATATGAGGAAGGTCAAGGAAATTGCGTGGCAGGTTATTAGTGAAGTTTAGAAGTTGGTAGGTGGGTGTGTCAGAGGTTCTCTGTCATGTGAGCCATTCAAAGCAGGAGAGTCACCCCAGATTTGAATTTTAGGCTCTCTGGCAGCAGGGAGGAACAGTTTCTGAGAACTGAACCTTAGTTCAGGAGCATCTTTATTGGTTGTATGCAAAGGTTTTGCTCAGGATACAAGTTCCTCATGTCAAATCCCCTTTTAGTTATTCTTTATGTTATATAAAGAAAATCATCAAACCCTCATAATCTTTTGTCCTTATCATGTACTGTTGGCAGGATCCAATAATGCAAGGGTGCCTGGATATTCTTGTGACCAAAGGTATGCAATGTATGGATGACCCCTTCAGAAAAACAACTCTATAAATCATAGAAAACCGTCACTATTCTTTACATATTTTCTTCAAGGTCTGAGTACCTTCAGCAAATACTGATACATTATACTATTCCTCTACAGACAGTGAGAAAACTGTAAATTTTCATGTTTATCCTAGAAACAGTGATTCTACTAGATTCTCACTGCATTGTTGGTTGAAGAAAATTAACCTAGGCTGTTCAAATATAGATAGATGATCTCTGATCTGTCAGAGAGGATGTAGTGCCATCCATTTGACTCACTGGTCAAAGAACAGGAAGAGTGCCATCTCATATTTCTTAGACTCACCTCTATGCTTTTATTTTTGGCTTTTTAAATTCTAAATTGGATATCATCAGCATAATAAAACTTAACCATGAGTAGAACAACTTTTCTTTATTGTTCAAGTAGGGATACATGTATATATATATATATATATATATATATATATATATATATATATATATGATCAACCTATCAGTGCTGTGTCCTCTGGGACATTGGCTACTATAGAATAATTTACACACATATACATATATATCTATGTATAGTGTAATATGTATATTACAGTAGGCAGTAGCCCAGAGGACTCAGCTCTGATAGTTTGTATTGCTGCCTTGGGTCGGCTATTTAACTTTGGGGACTTCCTTGCAGTCCTTCCCAGAAGGGAAAGAATACCATTTTCTTTAGCAATGGCAGAGTTCCTCACAAGAGCATAGGAAACACAAATTTTAATGTTCAAATGTAAAGGTTAGGGACTTGAGAGATGGCTCAGAGGTTGAGAGTGCATACTGTACTTGCAAAGGACGCTTGCTGGGAAAACCACCTGAAACTCCAGATAATGGTAGATCCAATGCCTCCACCATAGATTTACACACTCACTTGTGTACATGTGCACCCACATATTTGAAAGTCATAAAATAAAATCCTTTATAAAAGATGAGAGACTGGACAAATTAACACTCATTCACCAAAAAAAACATGCAGTCATTGACATGATTTCTTATTATATAATCCCCATTAGGGAAAAGTTTCACTTATGAAACTGCATATAAAGTATGAGTCTACTTTTGTAGAATAATGAACATCTAATATGTGTGAATTTAGTTATTTAATTACTCCTAACATCAGTTTCCTCATCTGCAATAAGGAGACAATATTAGTATAAGAGCTCAATCTGTTTGTATTGAAACTTCTTTAAAACAATGCAGGAAAGTTCTTACAGCAATGCCTGGCAAACAAGAAGCATTGAGTTAATGTAGCCACTTGTCTTATTGATATTCTTAAAGAAAGTATCAGTGGAACATTGCTTATATTAACAGTGTATATTCTACATGAGAACTCCTTCACCCAATATCCTGGTCCACTTTGGGCATGGTCTTTTGTACTCTAAATGCAGACAAAAGGCATGCATGGGCCCTTGGCTGCTGGATTCCTTTCCAGTTCCCAGAGCACATAGAGGACTTCTGATAGATACTCTTTTTGTAAGTTTATCCCCAGATAAATAAACCTTTGTTATACTACATTCCATTGTGGAATATACTCCAGGCTCTTGTGGAACGTTTTTGTACACCAGCAAATTGATACCTAACATGAGGCTTCAACTCACAATCTGGAATTAAGATTCCCAGGCTCTATCAACTGAGACTTATTCAAAGTTGATTGCCTTAATGTTGCAAATGAGACTTTGTGTGTTTTTCCAGGCAACTGTCTATTATTACTTGTGCCTTTTGGAAGTTGCTTGACTGCATTTCCTGTTTACTCAAGTAACATTATTTCCATTCTTAGGTTTTTGATGGGGTTGAAGACTAGATAGTCATAGTACTTTCCTCTCATGACTTAGCCAAGCCACTTTTAATATAAGGCTTAGACTCCTTAGGATAGGACAATTGTTGAAATACTTGCATATGTTTCTTGTTTGATGTTGTTCATGCTGGTTGTAATTCTAATTTTTATGTATGGTTTCCCTGGACAATACTTGATATTTGTTCTGATTGTATATAGTTTTGTATTAGGCTTAGAATTTTCTTACTTAGATAAAAGAGGGAGATGCTGTGGGAACTCCTTCAGTCAATAACCTTTAAGATACCAGCCCACTTTGGGCATGGTCTCATGTACTATAAATACAGATAAAAAGCATGTAAGGGCCTCTTGGCTGCTAGATTTGGTTCTAGTTCCCAGCGTATGCAAAGAACTAAAGTAGTGGATATCACTACTCTTTCTGTGATCTTATCCCTGGATAAATAAACCTTTGTTATACTCCATTCTGGGCTACTGTAGAACTCTTTTGTATGCCATTGGTATTATGGATAAGTTTTATTCTTGCTTTGTGTTTTCCAGGTTTTGCTTCCAGAGTCTCACTGTATAGCCCTGCTTGAGTGAGTCTCTGCCTTGTCTGGAATTTATTTTTTTTGTCCAGGCTGACTGGAAATGCATAGAGACTCACCTGCTTCTCCCTCCCTAGTGCTGAAATTACAGGTATATGCCACCATACTGGGATGTTTTGTCCACCACAGCTGGCAGTGTCAAAGGCAGGAGGTGGTGGTGGTGGTGGAAATCTTTCCCTCAATGCCACAAGGCAGATCAGTGTAATGTAGCAGTCATCCCACTCTCTTGCCCTCACAGATATCTCTCCGGCTCCCCTGCCAACATGGTCATCTATGCCTAGGTGAGAAGCAGGACCCACTTTGCTGAGTGCTGCAGCTGGAAATGAGGAGGGCCAGCTCCCTCATCTGTTGTAGGTGGTGAAGAGAGAGGGATGATGTGAGTGAATTCTTTCTCCTACCTACAGGTGTTGCATGACTGATGAGTACTAGGTATAACTCTTGCACACTCACAACTTCAGACCCCCACATGCCTACCAACATGGTGGTCTCTAATATGGTGCCCAGTGAGTAGCAGGGCTGGTTCTCTTGAGTTTGCAGCTTGCAGGAGGCAGAGGCTCTCCTACTCTTGTAACCTCAGAATCAGTTCTCCCACCTGCTCAGGCATTGATGAGGAGGGAGGATATCTCCCCACCATCCCTGTCACCATTTGGCAGATGAGAGGTTGGGCTAGATCTACACTCATGCTCTTGGAGTTTTCTCACCTGTACTGTCCTCAACAGTCAGCTCTACTGTGCTGCCCTAATTAGGTGCCTGACCTGCTTTCCTGAATATTGCAGGTGGAAAAACGGTCAGTACCTTCACAATCCAGCTGGAGGAGGAAGAATCAAGGTGGAAGGGTATTGTTCCCTTACTCCCACAATTACATTATTGACAAGGGATGATGTAGGTGGGTCTTCTATCTATATGTTGCTTTCCTTGGTTAATTAATAAAGAAAACTCCTTGGCCTGATAGGTCAGAACATAGGTGGGTGGAGAAGACAGAACAGAATGCTGGAAGGAAGAAGGCAGTGAGGCAGTCGCCATGATTCTCTGACCAGAGATGGAAGTAGGCTAGAATCCTTCCCAGTTAGCAACCACCTTGTGTTGCTGCACAGATTATTAAAAATGGGTTAATCAAGATGTGAGAGTTAGCCAATAAGAGGCTAGAAATTATGGGTCAGGCAGTGTTTAAATGAATACAGTTTGTGTGTTGTTATTTCCAGGGCTAAGCTAGCTGTGCGGGAACCAGGCGGGATAAAAAGCAGGCCTGCTCACCTCATCACTACAGAGGGAGGCAGTACCAGCTATGTCCCTTTCATGCCCTCAGGGCTTTCTTACAAGTGGCACCATCACCGTGGTCAACTCTACTGAGTTCTTCTGGTGAGGCTCAAGTCCTACTCTCCAAAGTGCTGCAATTGATGAGGTTTTGGGTGGCAAGTGGTGGGGGAAGAAGAGAATCTTTCTCACACCTATGCCACCATATGGCATGCAAGAGGAGAGTGGCCTGCTCTCCCATTCTCAGGTCCTCGAGGCTAGTTTGCACATGCCCCCTGTGTACAGCATCAACTCTATTGTGCTGCCTATGTGAGGTGTAGGATACACTCTCCAGCGAGCCTCGGCTAGTGAGCGACAGGACTAATTCTCCTGAATGTTGTAGTCAGTAAGGATGGGGCCTACTCTGTACACCCCTATTCTCTCTGCTTTTGGTGGTATCAGAATCCATGGACATCAACAGAAATTGTGGCAGCATCAGACATGGGCCCCAGCAGAAGTCCAGGCTCAGACATCACCATGGTCCTGGATGATAATGAAGCAATTCATCTCAGCCCACTTCTCATCTCCTTCACCTCTTCAGATGTGTCTTTGTCCACAGAACAGGAATCATTCTGTCTTTCTCTCTCTTCCATACCACACCATACTTTCACTCACCATAATATACCCATCTGCCTGGTGCAACAAGTGCAGGGCAGACTGCACCAGGCTCAGATGTAGGGCTCCTTGTCCTGCTTAGACTGAAGGGCTCAGACCCTCAGCCAGCCTTCTTCTTTTGCAGCCAAGAGAGGTTGCAGAAAAGACCCAGCAAGATGTAGGCCCCTGACTCAGCAAGATGTGCTAAGCCCCAAACCTTGCCCTAATAACTAGGAAGAAACTGCCAGGTATCCTCCATGTGGTTAAGAACCAATCAGAAGTTAGCTGGTGGGCTCTGTGTGGAGGCCCCAAAATGTGAGCTTATTTCTACCTTGTCTGAATGTCAGAGAGTTAGAGGAAATTCAGTTTTGCTAACAACAATCAGAGAGCTATGCATCCTGAATCAGGATGTGATACATGGTTCTTTCGACATCAAGATGGATCATACAGGTGATCCACTCCACTCTGACAGATAGTCAAGATATGCAAGCATATTTCTGCTTCTTCTTTTGTAACTGGAGGTTTAACCTGGGGAATGGCTGCTTTCAGGATACTTGGTCTAGGGTGGCTTCACTGCCTAAACAACAGAATGCTAATGAATTGCTGCCTCAAAGTGTTGAAGCAATTAACTGTTCAAGTTGTCCTTTGTATCATGTAAAGGAAGTCTTGTTGCCTTCTTCCCCCTTTTGTATTAGGGTATAAAAGTGTATGGAAAATTAAGTGCTGGTATTTCAGTATTCACTGGAACTCTTTCCTGATACTATCCTATGTTTCTGGTTTATTGTTTTATTCACATCTCTATACTATATTTTTATGATGCCCACTCCCCTACCCTGGCAAGTTGTTTTTTTGTCATGGCTGGTCCCCATCAGCTCTGGATGTGCTTTACTGATAATGGTGGAATTGAGTCACAGTGTCACCTGCCCCAGGCCCCTATGACTGAAATTGTAGCTGACCAATCAGCTCAGAACAGGTTTCCCCAACCAAGAGGTGTGCCAACCTAGAGACTGTTATTATGCACTAGCAGTCTCCAGGTACAATTGCTCTACCCCCAATAATATCCTGCCCCACTGAAGCTCAGGGTCTCTCCTACTTCAACCATTGTGTCAGACAGATGGAGAACCTGAAATTAACTTGATATTATTGGGCACCATGTTGCTTCTTACTAATATTTAGCTGTAATTGACATGGAGTAAAAGTTTTTCCAATCTCAGAACTCAGAATAAGAAAGACAAACAATGTTCCTACAGCTGAATCCAAAGACTACCTTTGAGATGTCTATTCAAAGACTCTGGAATCTAAACATTCTTATTAGTGGAGAAGCATTTGTGTAATTTTACATCAATAAAGGTTTACATGTATCTGATGTAAGACAGACACCAAAAGTATGGTGGTAACTAAAACAAACAAGAGTCCTAATGTCCTAGAATTTATCCAACATAAAATAAATATTGGTCTTATTTCAGATGGTCACAAAGGCTATGAGCATGATAATGTGAGTGAAAAAAATAATCAGTTGACTTTAACACTGATTTACATAACTATATGTATGAGAAATTTCTCAAGAGCATTATTAGTTGCATACCTAAGAGACTGACATATTTTATTTGTATAAACACATAAACACACAGAAACCATCATTACATAGTTAACAGCAATATTCAAATCAGTTACATTACACAACATTTGAGTGACATTGTTTATAATTTCCAGGGCCATTTTGTTGTAGAACTATTAAAACTGATGATGTAATCATTACATTCCTGATGTCTCATGGGAGGTATCTATGTGTATTGTCTTAGTCCTCAGAACAATGCATTGAAATAGCTACTATTTTACTGGGAATTTATAGTTTTCCGACCTTGATCTAGAAAAACCACATTCACATTCAAAGTCAAAAAGGAAAGTAAGATGCATTGAATACTAACTCTTGCATTCTGTTATCAGACTTGAGAATTTCTACCATTTCTCTGTAAGGCTACAATACACACAATAAGGAGGAACATATCACTGTATGCCAACAGGTGAAACAAACTTCTACATGAACATATCAACTTAACACAATGAGTGCCTGTGTCAAAAATTAAAGAACAGCCACTAAACGTACATAGTTATCTCTGGGTTTTGCAGAAATATAGACTATTTCTAAAACACTATTTTCTATTAATTTTAGAAAGAAAAATTTACTTATTTTATCTACTAAATGAAATGCATAATAGTGTATGAGTTAAAGTTGTTCTGTGTTATGTTTCATATAGGTATCCATTTGATGAAAATCAATCCTCACAATTATTTATTAGTGATTTATGGTGAAAATTCAAAACCCTGTCTTTTAAGGTTTAAACACACTGTGAATTGTTTTTATGTATCATAAATCTATAGTGAAGCATCACATCAGAAGCTGTTGCTACTATCTAACTGCAACTCTCTATCCATCAATCATTACTTCTCTGTTTCTGATACTCACTGTTAACTTTCCCCTGTATCTGGTAAGAATTGTTCTATTTTCAATTTTTATGATAGTGACTCAAAATAACTTCACTTAGTATTATCAATGAAGAAGTTGACTTGTGTTGACAGTTGTTTTCCTAGGACTCTCCTCAAAGCCCCTAGTGACCTCGTTATTCCTCAGACTATAGATGAGGGGATTCAGAGCCAGAATGACAATTGTGTAGAATGCTGAGCTGATATTATCTATAGCTATAAACTACCTTTGTGTTAATAATGAATATGAGCAACTATCCAAGTTTCATATGTGCAACATGACCTTGTATAATACAGAATATTAAATCAGCAAGAAAATATGTTACACTGTTCTTTCGTGCTGTTCTTCTAATTTCAAATTATTTTTCCTTTCACAATATTTTATAAATCATGTTTTAAATTAAATTATAACATATTAGGTTTCCATTTTTTATATACCTTTCAATTCTGCCCCTCCTATATTTCCCCACACTCTCTCTCTTTGCTTAAACCTGATGTGGAATTCCCCCTCCGTATGCTGTGAATATATTTTCTTCCCATTGGTTAATAAAGAATCTGCTTTGGGCCTATAGCAGGGCACAATATAGCCAGGCAATAAATCTGATATATAGAGAGAATAGGTGGAGTCAGGGAGACACCATGTAGCCACATAAGGAGACAGACACCACTGGAACCTTACCAGTAAACAACCAGCCTCATGTTAAAATACAAATAATAGAAATGGGTTAATTCAATATGTAAGAGCTAGTTAATAAGAAACCTGAGAAGTGTTGTTATTAATATAGTTTCTGTGTGAGTTTTCAGGTCTGGGCAACTGGGAAGGAAGAAAAATGGCCCCCGCCATATACCTTCCTCCCTCCAATATTCTTTCTCTACATTCATATCACTATGCTCTGCCACCCCCATTTTTAAGGTGTGTCTCACAATGTCCCCTTTTTAGATTCCTATATGTACAAATACTCCAGCTTAAACACATGAACTAAAAATTTAGAGGCTAGAGTTTACGTATAAGAACACACACACATATATCTACAAAAACTATATATATTTCAATTGTTTTAATTTCTCTTTGCAGTGCTGGCAATTTAACTGAAATTTTCTTTATTGTATTTTTCTTTAGCATTCAACAAAATTCTACGGTGTATATGTACCAAATTTCCATTATTTATTAATCCATTAATGGATATCTTCAGTGATTCTATTTCCTAGCTATTGTTAATTAAATGGCAATGAAGACTTGGAAATATATTCTCATATTCATTTATTATAATTTTTATTCAGTGCTTTTAAAAGTCAATTCCAATTTTCTAACATACAATTAGTTTAGAGTATCTAAATGGTATTACCATTTAAATGGTAATAAACCTGGTCTTTGTGTCTAAATGGACATGAACCTGGTCTTTGTGTCTACATATGACAAAACACCAGATTCTCTAATTCTTCCTTTAAAAAGGATTTACAGACCATTTTCAAAGGAACACAAACTTCATTCTGACCCCATTCTTCTCTACCATGTGACATACCATTTAATCTAGAATTACCAGGGATATTTCATTCACACTAGAATTAAAACCTCCTAAAGGTTATCATGTGTTGACAGTCGTTTTCCCAGGACTCTCTTCAAAGCCCCAGTGACCTCTTTATTCCTCAGACTGTAGATGAGAGGATTCAGAGCTGGTGTAACAATTGTGTAGAAAACTGAGCTGATATTGTCTTGTTTGGGGCTATGGAAGGGACTGGGAAGAACATACATGAAGGAAGCACCACCATACCACATCCCAACCACAGTCAGATGTGAAGAGCAGGTGACAAGGGCTTTCTTCCTGCCTTCATTTGAGGGCATATTGAGCACAGTGAACAGTATTAGTGAATAGGAGGCTAGGATGGCAGTAAGAGGGAGAATGAGCACTGTCACACCCATCAAATAAACCATGAGTTCATATCTGGAGGTATCTGCACAGGCCAGCTTTAGCAGGGGAGGGATCTCACAGAACAGGTGGTTGACCAGCCGAGATTTGCAAAAGGAATACTGCATGGTGTAGATGCTATATCCTAGAGCACTGAGAGATGCCAGGATCCATGACGTGGCTATCATGAGCCAGCAGACCTTGTGACTCATCAAGATTGTGTAGTTCAGAGGTTGACAAATGGCCACATACCTGTCATAGGCCATGAAGGCCAAAAGGAGGTCCTCTGCACTGCCCAGTACGAGTTCTAGAAACATCTGAAGAGCACAGCCGCCAAATGAGATGGTATTGTCTTTGAGTAGAAAATCAATGACAGCCTTAGGAGTGATAACTGATGTCAGGAGGAGATCCATGAGAGAGAGCTGTCCAAGGAGGAGGTACATGGGCACGTGGAGCCGGGCATCCATCGTGATGACTAAGAGCAGGAGACCATTGCTTGTCAGTGCCAAAAAGTACAAGGCTGTGATTGCAGCACAGAACAGTTCAGGATAGCCACTGCCATCCAGAATCCCCACCAAGATGAAGCCACTTTTCAAGGTGGAGTTCCAGAATTCCATTGTATGTGATCTTTTTAGCTGCTGAGAAATAGATGGATCAGTGAACTTGTACTAATATGAACCCAAATACCCAAGTTTTGTGACATTAGAAGTCCCTTAGGAACTTCAATATGAATTCATATATAATATCTTTTACAGTAATGAATAGCTTTGATTCTTGCTTTCTAAATTTCTCAGTCTTTAACATACATATGTTAATATATATACCGAGAATTTCATTAATTAGGTTGCATTGACTTGTACTACATATTTTCTCCCAACTCATCCCATGCCCCCCATTCTCTGTCAAATTCATGACCTTAGTCTTTAACTGTTATTTTCACATATGTGTGTGCTTGTGTGTACACACATCCATGCCCACGTTCATGAATGAATGTATGTTCAATCTATTTAATGTTGCTCATACATGTTTTTAAGGCTCAGTTTCTTCATTTCATCAGCCCATATTTGTTTGTGGATAATGACATTGGAAATTATAATTTTACACATTAGTTCTCTCTCTTGCTCAGTCCCCACATTCCCCACAATCCTCAGAAATGAATACCAATTGTTGAAAACTATACAGTATTGTGTTTAAGAAAGTATTTCTATTACAGTTAAAACTTTGGAAATTATTTGGACATTTTTCTTTTTATCAAATTATTGTATAGCTGGAAATACACAGAAATATAAGATATATGGTCCTTTTACAGAAAATTTGTCTGTTTCTTTCTTGTAAGAATGACTAAAATCAACTAAAGAATAGCTATTTTGTATTGTGCTCTTGCACAATAATCCTAATATGATGCAGCTTTTGATCCTAATGTTCCAGTTTCTCTCCTGCAAGTACACAGTGATTTTACTTGATATAGAGAGAGGAGGGCCATCTCTTTATTTAGATAAATATTTGCTTAGAAATTGGTGCATGGTACCCAGTCTTGTGGTTAAACCATAGAGCCATTAATCTAAAATCAACAGGAGACTGTGATCTGCAAGAAACAACAACACGAAAGCCAGTTCAGAGCATGAATTAAACTGTGAAAGTGAAGCATCCTTGCTTCATTCAGACACAACTTGGCATATGTGTATTAACATTTCATTACCCTCCATTGGTTTCTTGGAGCCTTCAGTACCTTAACACTTGAAAGGTATGGAAGGACAATAGATCCAAAAGATGTAGGGAACTGGACAAAGTAGCTCAAATTCTTAGAGTTGGCTTTAGATTTTTTGATTAACTACAGCTAAAGGCTACATATTTCAATTAAAAAGAATAAAATTCTTACCTCAGCTAGTGAGAAATCCAACTGGTTGCTCACCATAGATACACTTGGATGCAGCTTGAAGAGAGAGGATGCATTTTTCTTCAGCAGTACTTAATTCATTTGTGTTGCTGTTAGTATAGTATGACCAAGTCCATCCAATATTGGGCAACTGGGCTATTATAGTCTTTCATCTCATCTGAAGATACACTCTAGATGTGGCAGTGGGTACAGCCAGGAAACTAAATGTCTTTGGTTGCCATTGTAAGGAGCTAGAAAATGTTTTTTCTGTTCATAAACCTAAGAATTGGTAGAAACTGCTTCCTCATAGCAGGTTGAATTTAGGAAGTATCACTAACTTTATGGCAAGTTTTAAACTGTCATTTGGTTCAGATGTTCAGGCTTCTTTAGTCATGATACTGTCCGGGAAGACAGATCAAAGTTACAAGAAGAAAATAGGAATTAAAAGAGATGTCCATAGGATGAAGTTGAGGCTCAACTAAATGTACCTAGGACAGGGGTAAGCTAGAGGCCTTTTAGGGAGACTTTGCTTTGTCTTCTGAGCCCATGATCTTTTCTTTTCTTTCTCCTATGTTTATTCTCAGAGGAGTTTATTCCCCAGAAGAAATGTCCTCCCCTTGAAATGCTGGTCTAGAAAATAGAAGTTAATGAATTCCCTTGGGTGTGTTTTTTGGCTTTCTTTGAGAAGTTCTTCTCTCAATAAATGAGCTCTGAGGCCTTTCTTTTTTTTGAATACAGAATATGACTTCTTTAACCTCCCAAGTACTGAGATTATAGGAACATAATACTTCTTCTGCTGGATTTCTTTGAAACCCTAAAGGAAACATTGGCAATCAATGTTTCCATTTATAGTTGAGTAGACCTGTAGGGATTTTCTTGTAGTCAGCTCTCTAGCCGAGAGTGAAGGCTAGTTTCTCAGTTTTTTTTGTGGAATGCTTCTTCCTTTCTTAGTGTCTTCTTTGGACGATTTCCAATACCTATGGTTATTCCTATGGCATCTGTAGATATGAGAATCTCCATTGGCATCTGGCTACTTTGACTCTCTTCCATGTTTATTTATGTCTTGCTGTCATTTGTGGTGATTGAAAATAGAACTTGATTGTCCAAGTATTAAGTGGAAAAATAAAGAGAAATCCATAGAGGTATAAAGGGATGATAGTAACTAAAACCTTTTTAATGCTCCCAGATATTAAATATAGGTTGTTCATTACATAAATACACTTAGATAGAAAATGGTCTACCATTGGCAGAAACAGGTGAAGAAGAGACGTGGTTTTAAATAAATGCTGAGGAAATAAACCTGTGCACATAGACACTCCGGGCACAACTTTACTGTCATTAGTGAATGAAAGGAGATGAAAAGGAAAAAAATTCCAAATGTTCCCAATAAAGTAATTTTAGTAAGAAGAAAATTGATTTCTAAAGGACATATGATACACAAAGAGCCTGTCATACCCACATTCAGAGGGCCTAGTTTGGTATTATGCAAGATCCACAGCTGTCAGTCTGGAGCAAGTGAGCTCTCACTTGTTTGGTTCAGCTGTTTCTATGGGTTTTCCTGTCTGGTCTTGTTTCTATAGCTCCTCCTTCTTTATCCCTCGACTCCCAGAGCTTGGTGCAGTGCTTAGCTGTGGATCTCGGCATGTGCTTCCATCAGTTACGTGATGAAGGTTCCTGTTTGTCTTTCTGTGTCTAAGTTACCTCTTACCTCACTCTGGATATTTTTTTTCCTAGTTCCATCCATTTGCCTGTAAATTTCAAGAAGACATTGTTTTTTAACCGCTGTGCAGTACTCCATTGTATAAATGTACCATATTTTCTTTATTCATTTTTTGGTTGAGTGCTTTTATGCTGTTTCCAGGATCTGGCTATAAAAATAGGGCAATCATCTCTTTCTTTGGGGAAAATTTTATTCAAATATTTTGTTGAACATGTTTTTGGGGGCCTTTAATTTCTCCTTTATTCTTAGGTTAGATTTTTCCATATTAGTTCCACATTTCCTGGATGTTTTGTGCCAGGAATATCTTTAGATTTAAAATTTTCTTTGACTGGTGTATTTATGCCTCCTATCTTATCTCCAGTATATGAAATTCAATATTCTATCGCTTGTATTTTGTTGGTGAAGCTTGCCTCTGTCATTCCTGTTCTCCTTTCTAGATATTTTCATTTCCAGATTTGCTTCTATTTCTGCTTTCAGACCCTAAGTAGTTTTATTCATTTCTCTCAGCTGTTTATTCTGTCTTAGATTTCATTATGGATTTATTCATTTATTCCAATTGTTGTTTGTGCTTTCTTGACTTTCTTTGATGTATTTTTTCATTCATTCCAATTGTCATGTTTTTTCTGGACTTCTTCGGGAGATTTCTTAATTTATCCATTTAAGGAACTATATCATCTCCATATAGTTGGGTTTAAGGTCTTCTTCTTGTGTTTTAGCTATGTTGCATTTCTCAGGGCCTGCTGTGATAGAACAGCTGGGTTATGGTGGAAACATATTGCCCTTGCCATTATTGATTGTGTCCTCACATTGTGGTCTGGGCATCTGGGTTTGGGGTTATTATAGATCTTGATACTGATTTCTGGATTTTTTGATTGGAGGGTCTTTTGTTAATTGATTTCTATTTCTTGTCTGTATTTTCAGGGAGTGTGTTTTCTGTGTGCTGCCTGTTTTACTGGTCTGTTCATCTGGCATATTCAGGGGAAAGCTTCCATGTGTTAAAGACCATGAGGAAATAACACTGGAGTTGGATGGTTTGTGGGATCCACAGGGGGCATGGACAAGGGTAAGGAGGGCCTGCTGATGGCATTCTGTTGAAACACTACAGATTATCTGATAATTAGATCTGGGTACCAGGATTGTAGAGAAGGTCCTTTGACAGCCTGCATGGTCTTCAGGCAGGAATGGCCTATGGCAGAACAGAAGGTGTCTGCTCACATTTGGTCCTGGGACACAGAAATGAAGGTTGAATAGAAACAAGGGGTGGTATAATCTGTGTGGTTCAGTGTGCATGCATAGGGGTGAAGGGAGTCTGTCGCTGGTTCTCTGTTGGAGTGCCAGGGATGACGTTGAGAATTAAGAGGGCAGAGAAACTACTTGATCAGCATACATGATCTTCTAGCCTCAAAGTAGTTTTAATTTGCATTTTCCTGATGGTTAAGGATGTTGAAAATTTTGGTAAATATTTCTCAGTTATTTCTATTTCTTTGTTTGATAACTCTCTATTTTCTTCCATGCCTCAATTATAATTAAATTGTTTGCTTTCTTAGTGTTGTTTACTGTTTGTTTTGAATTATTTGTATTTACTAATTACACCTTTATCAGAGATACAGCTGGTAAAGATGTGTTCTGATTTTGTAGACTGCTGCTTCACTCTAATGATGCTGTGACTTTAGTCCCATAGATTTTTAGTTTCATGAGCTCCCATTTATTATTTATCTTAATAAATGCTTTACTGGATAACTGTTCAGAAACTCCTTTCCTGTGTCTATAAATTACTGCATCTACCTAAATTATTAAGAATCACATGTATCACCTCTCTTTCTTCTTCAGCATAAACAAAAGAAAAATCTATACCACGGTATGTAAAAATAAAACAGGTGGTTCTAAAAAACTTTGTCATGCCTGAAAGCATATAGAAGGTGATCATACTGTAACATATTTGGCATATTGAGGGGCTATTTTCTGAAACAGCTGCACCAGTTTACACTCTTGTCAGTGATTTACGATGACAATTCCAAGTCATCTCCATCCTCAGTAACACTTGCTATGATTTGCCATCCTATATCTGTATGATGTCTTCTAGCTATCACAGTGGATGTGAAGTGGTACTCACTGTGGATTTGACTTAATGATTTTTATATGACCTTTTTGGAAATCTCTATCTACCTCTTTGGGCATGATTAATATGAATGCCATTTTTGTTGTTGAATTGTAAGACATTTACATTTGCGTGAAATATCTTATAAAGTATATGATTTGCAGATATTTATTTTCTTTCTATGCATTGTCATTTAACATTTTTTGCAATAAAATGTTACTTTTTATCTTGAAAAAAAAGAATCAGGGAGTTGGGTTAACTTTAAATCCTTCATCCATTATGATTTGATTTTTATTTAGGGTGAGAGAAATATCTATTTTCATTCTTCTACGTGACACTATTCAGTTTGACTAGAACCATTTGTTGAAGATTCTGTCATTTCTCTAATGAATGTTGTTAGACTCTTTGTCTTAATGATGTGGCTGTAGGTGTATGGGTCTATATGTGGGTCCTCAGTTCTACTTCTTTCATAAATGTGTCTGTTTTTATGCCAGGATTATGTTTTGTGTTTTTTTTATTATTGTAGATTTATTTCATGTAACATGAAATCAGAATAGTGGTATCTTTGCAACATTTTTACTATTTAGAACTGTTTATATTATCATGTTATTTTATTTTCATGTAAATTTTACAATTATTTTTCCATCTTTGTGAATAATAGCATTGGAATTAATGTGAAGATTTTATTGACTCTGAATATTGTTTCTGTGTGGTTACATTTTCTTACTTCAAGGTGGTACATCTGTCCTTGTTGGTGAAGTATGATTCTCAGAGACTTTGGGTTGATGGATCTCTGTAAGCAGAGGCTGCTCATTCATTTCCTGACAGCTCAGACCCCACCCCCCCAAAATATAAAATCTATATTAATTTCAACACTGTTTGGCCAAAGACTCAGGAATATTTCTAGCTGACTCTTACATCTTAAATTAACTCATTTATATTAACCTGTGTGTCTCCAAGAGGCTATGGCTTACCGGAAAAGACTCCGGCTGTTTCTGTCTCTTTCAGCAGCTACATGGCATCTCCTTGACTCTGCCTACTCTTAATGTCTATGTTTGGATTTCAAGGTTGGCTTTTACTGTGCTAAGATATTGACTGAAACAGTTTTATTTATCAACCAATAAAAGCAACACATATACAGAAGTACATCACATACCAAATCCTAATTTCTAATCTAATCTTTAGTCTGTATTTTTATTGGGGAATTAAGATCATTAATATCAAGCTATTACTGAACAGTACATATAAATTGCTATTATTTTGGTGATGTATTTCTTTCAAACATATTTTGACTAACTATTTTGATAATATTTATTCCCTGGGTTCATTTGCATTTGACTAACCTATTCAGACTGAAATATTCCTTCTATTCTGTGTATAGCTGGTTTGTCAGACATAAATTCCTTAAATTTGCTGTTATTATGATATGGTCAGTGTGGGAGGTTCTTCTGTCTATGTGTTGATTTTATTGGTTAATAAATAAAGAAAAATGGCTTGGCCTATATCATAGGGGAAGAAGGGCAGAATTAGGGAGATGCCATAGAACCCTGCTGAAGAAAGATGCCAGGACTTTAGCCGATAGGTCCCCCAGGGCACAGTAAAAATTGTGAGGCTTCTTTAAAAAACAAACAAACAAAAAACCCATGCAACTTCCTGGTTCGTCAGCACAGATGACTCTGGTTCTTTTGGGAGGTTTGGCTATTGAGCATTTAAATGGAGTTTGTGGAGAACATACTAACAGTTACTTGGGGCAGCATAGGCCAATTGGTTATCCAAGAGTGGAGGTGGTGAGGACGGCACCTACCCAGCAGTCTCAAGCATTAACAGACTTTCACCATGTTGGACTGGGGAGGGCAAGCAGAAAGTACTGTATATTCACTAGTTATGCCACATCTTAAGTTTCTAAGAAGCACTTAGCATTTTTAAAAGTCCTCCAGGACAGTAGAGAATTTCAGATGTACAATAGGACACATTCATACATAAAAGAACTCTAAATGGGATAAATATACATAGGCATGGAAGAGAGAATAGAAGGAATGTAGAGAGTTATGAAAAGAAATAAATGGATTTAAAAAACGAAACAAAGTCTTTAAAGAGACAAAGTACAGAGAGTCATAGATTAAAGCAGTAAAGATAATAAAATAAATATTAAAATCAATAGAGTAAAATAAATAAGCCATGGAAAATTCACAGAGTCAGAAGTATGTATATTATTGTGTTATCTTTGAATGTTTTGACTGCAGAAAGACATTTGATTTTGGGAACTGCTAAGCTAAGCCAACATATATATTTCAAAGGTATCCTGAATTCAAAATTTGAGTTTAAGGATATGTTGCTTTAATGGATGGAAATAGAAAACACTATCCTGAGTGAGGTAACCCAGACTCAAAAAGAAGAACATGGGATGTACTTACTCATAATTGGTTTCTAGCCATAAATAAAGGACATTGATCCTATAATTTGTGATCCTAGGGAAGCTAAATAAGAAGATGAACCCAAAGAAAAACATATAGTCATCCGCCTGGATATGTATGAATCTTCATCTGGCAATGGATGAAGATAGAGACAGAATCCCACATTGGAGCACCGGACTGAGCTCTCAAGGTCCAAATGAGGAGCAGAAGGAGGGAGAACTGTTGCAAGAGGAGTGGCAGGGCTCCTGCGTCCCCGGCACCCAGCCGCCCGCATGGCAAGCTTTACCCAAAATAATTACACGGAAACTGTATTCTTTTAATCACTGCCTGGCCCGTTATCTGTAGCCTCTTATTGGCTAGCCCTTACATATTAATATAACTCATTTCTAATATTCTGGGTGGCCCACGAGCTGGCTTACCAGGAATGATCTTAACCTGTGTCTGCCTGGCATGGGAACATCATGGCGACTCCTACTCAGCTTCCTTCTCCCAGAATCCTGTTCTATTTATTCCACCCATCTAAGAGTGGGCCCATAGAATGGGCCTAGGCAGTCTCTTTATTGGTAAGAAATCCTTCCCACATCAGAGAACATGAGAAAGGAAGTCAGGACTGGGAGAGGTGCACTCACCCACTGTGACAGTGGGGCTGATCTATTGGGAACTCACCAAGGCCAGCTGGACTGGGACTGAATAAGCATGGGATAAAACTGGACTCTCTGAACATGGTGGACAATGAGGCTTGATGAGAAGCCAAGGACAATGGCACTGGGTTTCGATCCTACTGCGTGAACTGAGTTTGTGGGAGCCTAGCCTGTTTGGATGCTCACCTTCCTGGACCTGGATGGAGGGGGGAGGACCTTGGACTTCCCACAGGGCAGGGAATCTGGACTGCTTTTCTGACTCAAGAGGGAGGGAGAATGGAGTGGGGGAAGGGAGAAAGGAGTGGGGAGAGGGGGAGAGGAATGGGGGAGGGGGAGAGGAGTGGGAGGAAGGGGAGGGAAATGGGAGGTGGGGAGGAGGTGGAAATTTTTTTCAACAACAACAACAATGAAAAAGGATATGTTGCTTTGGAAAAGAGGTTCTTCTTTTGTTTCCACAGAGGATGAGAATTTGTGAATTGCTTCCAGATTGGTGTGGTTTGATTGACCACGTTCCCCTGAAAGGTTGCTGACAACATGCCCCAAAAATTTCTTCACCAAATTGCTGATTGAGATAAACCTAGCACACAGGATATACCATGAAAGAGCTGATTAACAGCGCCCCCAATCAGCAGGAGGTAGTTCAGAATACTATGCCCAAATTCCCAAATATTGTTTATAAATGTTTGTTTATATTTAATAGGGGTTATGCTATAGAAATGGATACTTTGCATTGATATGGATCTTAGTTTATTGATACATGTTTTAGGTTAATTTTATTATATGTATATTTCTGCTCTTGATTAAACTGTTTTGATGGTGTAGTTCATTTTGTGGCTGAGACCATGGGGCACACGGAGGTAAAGCTGAAGACAAGGAGTGGATTCCTGTCACCAAGCTGGGCAGCCTGGTTAAGGACATGAAAATCAAGTCCCTAGAGGAGATCTACCTGTTCTCCCTGCCCACTAAGGGATCTGAGATTATTGACTTTTTCCTGGCAGCTTCCCTAAAGGATGAGGTTCTGAAGATCATGCCCATGCAGAAGCAGACTAGGGCAGGCCAGCGGACCAGGTTCAAGGTTTTCTTCGCTATTGGGGACCACAATGGTCACGTAGGTCTTGGTGTCAAGTGCTCCAAGGAGGTAGCCACTGCCATCCGAGGGGCCATCATCTTGGCCAAGCTTTCCATTGTCCCTGTGCAGAGAGGCTACTGGGGGAACAAGATTGCCAAGCCCCATACTGTTCTTTGCAAAGTGACAGGCCGCTGTGGTTCTGTGCTGGTGCATCTCATCCCTGCCCCCAAAGGCACTGGCATATCCTCCGCTCCTGTGCCAAAGAAGCTACTGATGTTGGCTGGCATTGATGACTGCTACACATCAGCCAGGGGCTGTACTGCCACTCTGGGCAACTTTGCCAAGGCCACCTTTGATGCCATCTCTAAGACCTACAGCTACCTGACCCCTGACCTCTGGAAAGAGACTGTGTTCACCACGTCTCCGTATCAGGAATTCACTGACCATTTTGTGAAAACTCACACCAGAGTCTCTGTTCAGAGGACCCAGGCTCCAGCTGTGGCCACCACATAAGGGTTTTTATACAAGGAAAATAAAAGTGAATTAAGTCTGTTAAAAAAAGAAATTTAGGTTAATAGATAGTCATCTATAATAGTCAAGCTTGTAGTCATGTTAGTTAGGTTTTCTAGATATATAGAGATTTATTTCAGTTAGATAGATATTTTTTTAAATCTTTCAGTGACCTTCAGAATGGCATTTTAAATGTTTTAATAACTTAGGACTTTTCATGACAATGAGATGCATCTGCTCTTGGTAGCACCAATTACTTAGAGAGGAAGATGGCATCAAAGAGGTTCCTTATCGAGTTTGCTAGCCATTTGAGCAGGAACCTGGTCTTGCCTGGACTGCTTAACAGGACCCACAGAGAAATGACTACTGAACTTGCCTAAAATTGAGATGGTCTTTCAGGGCTCCTGATTTATGAAATAGTCTGCGAGACATTCTACAGGACACGGAAGAAAGTGACTGACAAACTACCAATATAGGTGGAACTGTCTTTGAAATTTCCTGCTTTGTGGAAAAGTCTGCTGGATACTATGGGCCTGTAGGCTTAAGATGAATACTCCAATGGTACAGAAGTACTTTGGGTGACTGTCCAGGCAGCAAGATGTCTTTGTCAATTTTAGAGTTTTGGAAGTTGCTTACAATGTACTTCCTGTTTACTTAGGTAATATTATATCCTTCTAGAGTCTTTGATGGAGTTGAAGGATTTATGGTTATAGTTATAGTTTTTCTTAATTATGATAAAAGATAAAATAAATATTGTAACTGTAATTCTTGTTTGATACCTGTTTTGTTATATGCAATTTTACTATGTTAAAGTTAAAGCCTTCCTTTTTGTTTAAACAGAAAAGGGAAAATGGTGTGGGAGGTCCTTCTGTCTATGTGTTGATTTTATTGGTTAATGGATAAAGAAAACTGGCTTGGCCTATAGCATGGGAGAATAAGGGCAGAGTCAGGAAGAAGCCATGGAGCCACTGGAGACAGACAATGGTAATTTTACCTGGAAAGCCACAACAGCCTTGTGGTGATATACAGATTAGTAGAAATGGGTTAAATTACTATGTAAGAGTTAGGCAATAAGAAGCTAGAGCTATTGGACCAAGCAGTGATTTAATGAATACAGTTTCTAAACTAGCAGGGCAGCTGGGAACCAACAAGCTGGCCTTTTCCAACAAATCCTCTCCGCCTACAAATGGTTTTATTTCTCTTTCTACTGTAATTGATAAGTTTCTGAGTATACTAATTACACTACAATATGTAACCTTTCAGAACTTTCAGTACACCATAGTAGGCAATTTTGATTTTCAGAGTCTCAATTGAAAAGTCAATTCTTATTTTAATGGGTTGCCTTAATGTGTAACATGTTCTTTTCCCTTTCAGTCTTATGATCATTTTGTTGTTGTTGTTATTGTTATGCGTTTTTAGCATCTTGACTATGTGTTATGAAGAATTTCTTTTACCTACTGAAATACAGTTACAACTGTAACAGATAACTTCAATGTGGCCACATTCTCAGTTCTAGTATCTCTATCTTCTTTATTCTTTATGAATAATCTTATTTTCCAGATCATAAAAACCCAATATAAATATGATCGTGCATATACTCAAATCACAAATTAATTTGTAATTTGGGCATTTTTATCATGCTCAGTCTATAGTCAAAGTACTAAATTCACTCTTGTTTCCTTCTTATGGATGCTTGACACTTATACTTCATTTAGAAGAGAGCACTCAGCCAATTTCTCTTCTCTTTTCATCTTCAAATATCCCACTCAGCTGCATTTGCACTTAAACAGTTTTTACTGGTTTTGCTCAAAATAATTCCCTATGAACTGTTAATCTTGTCTAAATTCAATCCTGAAAATTTTGTTGCTTAACAGTATCTTTTTAAACTTTTGTCCTGTTGCAGTTGGTAGCAGCCGGGCTGCGTCCCCTGCACCCGGACGTCCACATGGCTTACTTATGCCCCCAAATAATTGCATGGAAACTGTATTCTTTTAAACACTGCCTGGCCCATTATTGGCTAGCTCTTCTCGGCTAACTCTCGCACCTGGACTAGCCCATTTCTTATAAGGTGTGTAGCACCCCAAGGTGTGCTTACCGGGGAGACTCTAGCCTGCATCTGCCTGGCATGGAAACATCATGGCGACTCCAACTCAGCTTCCTTCTCCCAGAATCCTGTTCTGTCTACTCTGCCTACCTAATTTTCTGTCCTATGAGAGCCTAGGCAGTTCCTTTATTAATAAGAAATCACTCCCACATCATTTCCCCCTTTTCTGTTTAAACAAAAAAGAAAGGCTTTCATTTAACATAGTAAAATTACATATAGCAAAACAGTTATCAAGCATGAATTACAGTTACAATATTTATATCTACTTTATCTTTTATCATAACTAAGGAAAACTACAACTATGTATCCATTCTTCAACTCCATCAAAGACTCCAGAAGGATATAAAACTACCTAAGTAAACAAGAAATCCAAAACTCTAGAAATGACAGAGACATCTCGCTGCCTGTACAGTCACCCAAAGTTCTTTTGTACCATTGGGGCATCTATCTTCGGCCTTCAGGCCCACAGTATCCAGCAGACATTTCCATCAAGCAGGAAATTTCAAAGACAGTTCAGTCACTTTCTGCTGTGTCCTGCAGAATGTCTCGTAGACTTTTTCATGAATGAGGAACCCCGAAAGACCATCTCACCTTTAGGCAAGTTCAGCAGTCCTCTCTCTGCGGGTTCTTTGTGTTCAGTTTATGCATCAGTCCAGGCAAGAGCAGTTTCTTGCCAAAATGGCTATCAAACTTCATAACGATCCTCTTCGATGCCCATCTTCCTCTCAAAGTAGATTGGTGCTGCCAGGAGCAGACGTGTCTCATTGTCATGAAAAACCCTGAGTTATTAAAACATTTTAAATGCCATATTCTGCAGTCTTTGAAAGATATGAAGAATGCCTATCTGAAATATATCACTATATATCTAGAAAATCTAACATGACTACAAGCTTGACTATTATTGATGATTATCCATTAACAACCTATATGTTACATTTTTAAATGAACTGCACAATCACAATACTTAATCAAGATCAGAAATCCATATACATGTAACAAAATTGACCTTAAAACCCATACCAATGCAAATTATTCATATCTATATCATATCCCCCTTTAAATGCAAAAGAACATTTATAAACAATATTTTGGGAACATGTGTGCAGTTTTTCTCTCCAAACTGCTTCCTGCTGAATTTGGGCGCTGTTAATCAGATCTTTTATGGTGTAACCTGTATGCCAGGGTCATCTCAGTTGAGTGAAGTAATTTTTTGAGGGTGTTCACAGCAACCTTTCAGGAGGGCGTGGTCTATCATACCAAATTGGAATAGAAGAAATCCATAGGGTCTCATCCTCTGTGAAAACAAAAGAAGACCCTTTCCAAAACATCATATCCTTAGACCCAAATTGTGAAATCATACCCTCATGATATCCATTTTGGTTCCATTTGGCAGCCCATATAATGAAATGTCTGTCTGTACTTAGCTCCTTTACAGTCAAAAATTTTAAAGAAAACACAATGTACATAATCCAGACTCTCTGTGAATTTTTCATTTTTACGTGGCTTATTTTTCTTTATTTTTTTTAATCTATAACTATCTGTACTCTGTCTCTTTAAAGACTTTACCCCCCCTTTTTAAGGGCATTAACTTTATTTTTTGTCTCTATATTTTTTTTCTCTGTCAAGCCTACGTACATTCATCCAACATTATGATCCATTTATTGGTCTGTCTGGATCTGTTTTATTGTGAATCTGTAATTTTTTAATGTCCAGGAGCAGTTCTTAAAAACTTAAGTTGTATCATGTAGGGGTAATACGGTATGGCCCATGTTTGGCCCAGTCGAAACCTTAAGTGCGCTGTTATCACAGTAATTACGGTAGTTAATGGCGGCACAGCCCAGAAAGCCAGCATTTTAAAACAGCCAGTTTTTTCCTGTTGCTCAGTCAGGGCAATTTTTTTGCAGTACACAACCCACAAACAGCAAAAAGCTGTCTTAAATTCTCTCTCTCACCTTTTTAAGCACTCTCAGGTTTTACGTGGAGTTCATTAGCACGTTGGGTGCCACTCTGTTGCAGTTGGTAGCGGCCGGGCTGCGTTCCCTGCACCCAGCCGTCCACATGGCTTACTTATGCCCCAAAATAATTACACGGAAACTGTATTCTTTTAAACACTGCCTGGCCCATTATTGGTTAGCTCTTCTCGGCTAACTCTCGCGCCTGGACTAGCCCATTTCTTATAAGGTGTGTAGCACCCCAAGGTGTGCTTTCCGGGGAGATTCTAGCCTGCGTCTGCCTGGCATGGAAACATCATGGTGACTCCTACTCAGCTTCCTTCTCCCAGAATCATGTTCTGTCTACTCCGCCTACCTAATTTTCTGTCCTATGAGAGCCTAGGCAGTTTCTTTATTAATAAGAAATCACTCCCACATCGTCCTCCACAGTACTGATAGGCAACCAAAAACTAAAAATGATTTCTGATTTTCCCATCTTAAACACTGTCCCACAGAACTTCATCCCTTTCAATTATTGTTCAATTTTTCAACATCATTACATAAAGGAAAAAAAAACAGAAAAGGACTTTTCATATCCATTTTCTCTTCTGATGGTCGTCTATTTTTAAAAATTCAGTCCAAATCAAGTTATTTTCTCATTTCATGTGCCTGTTATTGCCTTATTGCCAAATCATCACTATGTGCTCCATAGAAGAACCCCTTCCTTGTCTTTCTCTTCCAAATTTTCAGACACAGTTGACCTTTCCCTTGAAAGCTTTTCTTCTTTCACCTCTCAGACACACGGGGACACCTGATTAACTCTCCCTTTTCTCCATTCTCTTACCATTTCATTATCAACTTCTTTCTAGTTATACAAGTTTCTCAATCCTTTTTTTCCAGTTGGGGGAAATTAATGCATTGATTCATAAGTGGCAAGAATATGGAGTATAAGTCACTGTTAGCGTTTAGCCTAATACCACGAAGACTTAGAGAATATGGGAGGAGGGAAAGCATAGACAATGTAAGAGCCAGAGAACAGGAAGCAAGGCAGTCAAATGGCACTGGATGTGCATGCATTGTGAAAGGGGGTAGTAGAATATAGGTAAAATGAAAGTAGAGGGCTGGAATATGGGGGACAGAAGATTCAAGCATGTAATAGAATGAGGAGGATAGGGCAATCGCATAAAGGATAACTGAAGTAAGTATGTAGGACGAAGGTACAGTGGGACCTAAAATATAACTCAAATAAGAAAATAAGAGTGGATGTTATAACGCAGTGATGAGAAAGAACACTCTTTGGAGTGGAATCACTGGGAGACAAAGTTTTAAGAAGTTATATGGGCAGGAATGGGCATTAAAGGTAGGAGATATTTATTTAAAAACTAGGATTATGTTCCATTTACCCCACATCAGAATATGTGAAACATTTACACAATGTAGTACTACTCAGTGGTAAAATAAATGACATCTTGAAATTTGCAGGCAAATGGATGGATCTAGAATAAAATAAAAGATATTGAGTGAGGTAACCCAGACCTGGAAAGAAAAATATAATATGTACTCACTTATAAGTGACTTTTAGACATAAAACAAAGAAAAGCTTGCCTACCATTCTCAACCCCAGAGAACCTAGACAACAGAGAGGACCCTAAGAGAGACATACATGGATCTAAATAGGAAGGAGAAAAAAGACAAGATCTTCTGAGTAAATTGGGAGTCTAGGGGTCATGAGAAAGGGTAGAAGGGCAGAGGGGGAGAGGAAGGGAGGGCAGTGGAGAAAAATGTACAGTGCAATAAAAACAATTTAACCACCAAGAAGCAGCAATATGAACAGTCAGTTATGGACTTACATTGTCAATCATGAATAAAGTAAGGTTCTAGTTTTTTAGTTGAAAAAACTAGCATTATGAAAGAAGTTTTTATAACCTTCTACCAACTAGTTCCTGAGCTCATTAAAACATATCTTTAAAAAGGAGTTTGAATAGAGGTACTCCACATGGATGAACACTGCTGATGACAGAAGACATAAGTTCTTAAATGAAAACCTATGTTCTACTACCTAGAGCCACAGAGACCTCCAGGTACAGACTGTTGCCCAGGGCCCCGTCTGCATCCATGGCCCTGCAGAAGCTGGGATCTGGTGTGGAATCCATGGCTCCAGAGGCTCCCAGGATGCCTAGGGTCTAGATCGTCACCTGGGCCCATGTTGGTGTCCAGGTAACATGCTGCCATCAGGGCTCTGATGATCTGAGTGGCCTGTGCTACTATCGGGCTATGGTGATATCCAGGCTGAGCTGTTGTTGACCCTGCTTTTCACTGGCCCCGGGATGGCTGAGGCTGTCCATCACTTCATACTGCAGCAGGTGATTTGGTTCTACACCTCAGGGGAGAGCTCACCCTTATATGCCTGAAAGATGGTCCCATCGTCACCATAGATGTGTGCCTCACCTGGGAAACATGCTAATGCAGACCATGTGGTCAGGGACAAAGCTGAGATGACCCTGAGGGCATAAGGATCAGGAGAGCTGATGCTGTCGCCCATTCATTTGCTATGAGGTAAGATGGTTGAGTGAAATATGTCCCCCTCTGCTCATCCATTATCACCTATGGTAGGTGAGAGAGATGGCCCCAGGGTCACAAGATTGATAAAACTAGCCCTGCCCTACACCAGTTGCAGCACATAGGAGAGTAGGCCCTGCATCCCAGAGCTCTAGTGGGGGAGCATACTAGAGCTGATCCTATTGGTGGGGTACATGTGAGCTATTCCAGAGGGCATGAGAGCAGGAGAGCTGATCAAGACTCCACCCCTCATATTCTCACTACAGCAATCAGGAGAGAGGGTCTTGTACCTTCCCTGGGCAAAATAATAGAGCTTTCCCTGGTGATATGACTGAGAGGAACCCTGACTTAAGGATCCAAGAGCAGAAGAACTGGCCCCACTTCCTGCTGTAGGCTACACTGGATGGGTCAGCCAATGCAATGCTGGAGAGCTCACCTTAGTAGTGGTAATGAGGGTGAGCTAGCAAAATGACTAGCTCAGCTAACACTCAGGCCCAAAACAACGACTATGAGCTGGCCCACCCTGGCATCCAAGCAATCTACGAACTGCTGAAGCATGTGAAGGGGATGAACCTAAAGATTCAAAACAGCAGGAACTGGAGGACACAGGAAAACAACAGACTACCCAAGAGGAACGCCAGTTAGAGTCCATTATTGATGGAGTAGCAGAAACCAGAGGCCTCAAGCCAGACCAAATGACTCAATGACTCGAGGCAATGAACACTTGCAAGTAAAGATGGATAGACTAAAGGGTAAACTGTGTGCCTCAGTGGACAACACTACAGCTTTCATGGCAAGATTTTTTTTCACAGTTTTTGTTATTCTTTGTTTATTTTGTTTGGTTTTGGGTTTTTCTTTTAAATTGGGTTTTGATTTTGTTGCAAGGGAACAGGGAAGATGTAATGAGATGGGGAGATAATTGGGATCAGAGTGCATGATCTGAAATGCACAAAGAATGAATGAGAGAGAGAGAGAGAGAGAGAGAGAGAGAGAGAGAGAGAGAGAGAGAGAAAGCAAAAATCAAGTTTGAAATATGAGTTACATCCTGGTGTGTTAATGGTCAGGAAGGCCACCAGGCATATAATACAACATAAACTGTAACTAGGTGATGAGTTCCCACTGCTGCAGACACGGTACTCTTTGGTTGTACAGTTCTACTTTCAACTATGACATCAGTGTGAAGAATGAAAAGAAGACACATCATTTTCTTTTATAAATGTAGCAGTTCTAACACTATTTCCTCTAGACTGAAAACAAACAAACAAACAAAAACTAAGTATTAAAAATTTCCCAAACGAAGTAGAAAAAGACAAGATCTCCTGTTTAAATGGGACCATGGGAGAGGGTAGAATGGGAGGGGAAACAAAGGGAGGGAAGTGGAGATAAATATATAGCTCAATAAAAAATTTCCCAAACCAGTAATATCCCATTATAATACATGTGAAACAGTCAGAAAACAGTCACATTGTTACTTTCTCATCCTTTTACAATTTTCAATTTATTTCATGTCAAATAAATTTTAAATTTATTTTTAATTGAGTTACAAGGTAGTAGGTTTCCTAATTGGCTTTTCCATATGCCTTTATTTTTATCAGTCTTCCTCCATCCCTGTCTTCTGATTTTCTATCCCTCAGTTTTAAACCATCCAACCACCAATCATAGCATCTCTACTTTATATGCCCTATGTTCTGCTACCATTTCTTTTTCAAGCTCCCTCGCTATAATCTCCCCTGTAAACTTCCATTGCTTCTACATATACATTAGGTTATACATACAAAACTAAATATCAAAGTTAGGATCTACATGTGAAAGAGGACTTGGGGCACTTGTCTTTCCATGTATGAGTTACCTCAGTCAATATTATTTTACCAGTTGCATTAATTTACCTGCCAATTTTATAACTTCATTTTTCTTTTTAGTTAAATAAATTTTTACTTTGATTCTGTTCCTAGCTCTTCTAAACAGAACAAAAATAAACATGAACAAGCAAGCAACTTTATAGCATGATATGGTTCTTTTTTCTTTCTCTTTTCTCTCTTTCTTCTAAATGTGTATCCCAGGCTGGTCGCAAACTCATGATCCTCAATTCCTCTGCCTCCTTTAGCAAATCCTTCTTGTGTGCACCTCCACAACCAGTGATTCTTTTTAGTTTATTCCCAAGAGAGGTATATCTTGGTCATATGGTAGTTCTAGTTTAGGTATTTGAGAAACTTCTAGATGAATTTCCAAAGATAAGTCACTAGTTCACACTCCTGCTGACAGTGTGCATGTAAACTTACCCACATCCATGTCAGACTCTGCTGCCATTTACCATTTTTTAATAATTATGACTATGGTTTTAACTGATTTTTTTTTTAAAAAAACATTAAAATCTAATCATATACTTTGGGTGTTATTGCCTATTTTGACAACTATTCAGATTTTATGCTATTTAATGTAAACATACCAAGCATATGGATCTTTTAAAATTGCGAAGATATATAAAATCATGATTAGGGAAAAGTATAAACCACTGTTTTATTCTACTTGTTTTAATATGTTATTCACAAGTAAGAAGTAAAGTTGATGATTTCAGTTTCAACCACTTCAAGAAGAAGAAAAAGAAAAGAGCAAGATGGGAAGGCGGGATAAAATGGAGATGGAAGATGAGAGAAAAGAGAAGAGGAAGAAAGAGGAGAAGGAGAAAAAGAGGAGGATGATGAGAAATGTCAGTGTATATTATGCTACAGACAGACAGAGACAGACAGAGGGAGAGAATCTAAACAAAACCATCTTTCAAGTCATCTATAAAAGCTGCTGCTTCATGAAAGATGAAAAGTGAACATGATGCAAACCTCTGTCAAGTGGACATTAGACAGAACTATTGGTGTTGACTGATACCTTACCAAGACTAGTAGATTCAAAATTTGTGCAAACCTCAAAATATTTCTCCCACTGATCTCTGAGAACCCAGTTTCAGATTATCTCGCATTTTTTTATGTTTGCTATGGATATAGGACCTGAGTGGTCTTGCCTGAATAATGTCCTTTACACACTCATAAGTAGCTGCACACAGAGATTAACCTTTAGAGATAAAGCCTAATTTTAAAAAGTGTGAAGTGCTTCTTGCAAAAGGTCACATGAAGACTCAAAGAACATTCATCAGGGACATTTATAGTCCCTGGTTCTCTAGCAAAAGAAACATTTGATTGCATTGGTTTCACTGAAAAAATTTCATGTATAGCAGAAATTTGCTATACATGATGTTGAGGGAGAATTAAGTCTAGAAGACATCTATAAAAAGCTCCTAAAATGTAGACTCTGTGGGCAGCAACCACTTTCCCAGGACTCTCCTCAAGGCCCCAGTGACCTCCTTATTCCTCAAACTGTAGATTAGGGGGTTCAAAGCTGGGGTAACAACAGTGTAGAAAACAGAGAGGATGTTTTCTTGTTTGGGAGTGAGGTAGGAACTGGGCAGGACAAACATGACTGTGAGAGCCCCATAGTACAATCCAACTACAGTCAAGTGGGAAGAGCAGGTGACAAGGGCTTTCTTTCTTCCTTCATTTGAAGGCTTGTTGAGCACTGTGAAAAGAATTAATGCATAGGAAGCCAGGATGGTAGCAAGAGGAGGAATTAGGAAGGCCACACCCATCACATAAACCATAAGCTCATATGTAGAGGTGTCTGCACAGGCCAGCTTCAGCAATGGAGGGATCTCACAAAATAGGTCTCTGATCTTCCGGGATTTGCAGAAGGGATACTGCATGGTGTGGATGGTATACCCTAGAGCACTCAGGAATCCCAGGATCCATGATGTAGCTACTCCAAGCCAGCAGATGCTTGGTCTCATGTAGATCATATAATTCAGAGGATGACAAATGGCAGCATACCTGTCATAGGCCATGAAGGCCAGAAGGAGGTCTTCTGCACCACCCAGTGTGAGTGCCAGGAACATCTGAAGGGCACAGCCCCCAAAGGAGATAGTGTTGTCTTTGAGAAGAAAATCCATGACAGCCTTGGGAATGACAATTGATGTGAGAAAGAAGTCTATGAGAGAGAGCTGCCCAAGCAAAAGGTACATTGGCACGTGGAGTTGTCTATCCACAGTGATAACCAGGATCAACAGTCCATTGCTGGTCAGAGCCAATGTGTACATGACTGTGATCACGGCACAGAGCAGTTCAGGGGATCCACTGTCATCTAGAATCCCCACCAAGATGAAGGGACCTCCCAAGGTGGAGTTCCAAGGCTCCATTTTGTGTCATTTCTTTAGCTGACAAAGTAAGATGGTTCAATTCAGTTTTGCTAATTTGGACCTTGGTTTTGTAACATCAGAGTTCATGAGAATGCCCAACACGACTCCAGTAAGATATTTTCCTACTATTGGATGGCTTTGGTCCTTGGTTTTCAAATTTCTAACTGGTAATTGTATCTTGAAGAAAGATTTACCTATGTGGAATTCACATACAACACTAATAATTTAAAAATAGTTTGTAACCTGATGAAAATATTTTACAAAATATTAAAACTGAAGAAGTGTCTCTCTAGGAGGACTAAACTAGCTTTGTTAAAATTAATAAAATACCCCAGCATTCTTTATTTGGGTTAATAAGTAATATTTGATTAGTACTTTTAATACTTCAGTTTGCTTTCTCCATAGACATATGAATTTAAATGAACTTAAATATCAAATTATCAGTTGATGAAGAGATGTGAGTTTAATAAATTATTTCAATTTTTTTGTTCACATTTCTGTTTTTATTTGTTTTTCCAAGATAGGCTTTCTCTGTGTAGCCCTGACTATCCTGGAACTGACTCTGTAGACCAACTTAGCCTCAAACTCACAGAGATATGCCTACCTCTACCTTCTGAGTGCTGTCATTAAAAGCATGTGCTACCTCCTCCCAGCTTGTATGTTCTTAAACAAGGTCTTTTAGGTCATCCAACAAGAACCTTTTGCTTCAACTTTTGCAGTGCTGATATTTTAAGTCTGTATCAAACTCTCCAGATCATTTTCTAAATTTTGTAAGTCCACATTTGTTTGTAAGAAATCTCACTGCAAAAACATAATGTTTCCAGCTTAATTACCTGTTAGAAAGTTCCACATTCTCCATGAACCTGAATGAAGATTACTGTCTAAAGCCAGGAAAAATTGTTTGAGGAAGTGTTGGGGTTATGACAAAACTTGACAGATGTCAGTTTAAGTACTTAGGTGTTGCTCTGGACTCTTAACTCTTGACTTAAAATGCCTAAAACATTTATGTTATTGAAAGAGATAAAAATTCTTACCTTAGGTGGTCAGAATCGATGTGAATATTTTTTATTTTAACAGATAACTATACAATGTGTGACTGCAAAGACACAGAAATAAAAGATTTCTGCCCTTCCTATAAAAATGGTTCTGTTTATGCTTAGGAGATATGACATACTTTCACAAACAAACAGGTACTCTGTGATATAATCTGCCTAAATAATCCTATCCTAATATAGCAAATGATCTCAATATCCATTCTCCCTCCTTTAAATACAGAACATTTGCACTAGACAGGAAGGGATCAGGAATGGGGGAACTTTTGTTCTGGGAAGCTGGTATTGATGCATGGTACCAACAGACATGAAGAAGCCAACAGTAGTGGAGGAGCTCTAGATTGACAGGAACCTTGCTGTGCATCATGGAACTGGACAGATGAAAGCAATTCAGAGGATGAAATAAAAAATGAATATGAAGGTGAAACATTTTGCATAAGCTGTGTGACCACATCTTGGCATATTTCCATTAACATTTCATTATACTGTATTGGCTTCTCTGGGGTCCAATGCTACTTTGAGAATTAAAAGTTTTGAGAATCTGGGACAAGTATTTCCTTAGTTCAGATGATCTTTTGAAGGAATTCATCTATCTGATAAACTTTATCAGGGACAGCAGTAGGTTCTGAAGGCCTGCACTGAGAGTCCTACGAGGAAGGAGTTAAGCAGGTCTGAACTGTTACATGGACTCTAACAGTCTTAATGATACACTTTTCTTATTCAAAAAATTAAAGGTAGATACCCCTAAAAGGCCATAGATTCAATGCACTAAAAATCTTGACAGATGTCAGTTTAAGTATTTAGGTATTGCTCTGAATTCTTAATTCTTGATTTAAAATACCTAAAACCTATACGTTATTGAAAGAGATAAAAATTCTTACCTTAGGTGGTCAGAATCCTAACTGCCTGTACCTGGATTCACATTGGATTGTTTGATAATGAAGGGTGTTTCATTACAAACAGGGAGGTCAGGTGTGGTTTCCTTCAGCAGTTTTTGATTTGTCGAAAGTCTGATAAGTTGGTGCAGTGTATTCAGAATCCATCTAATGTCAGATGTCAGGGATTAGTTCTTTCATCTGCAGACATCATTGGAAATGGCAATGGGAACAACCAAGCAATTAACAGTTTTTGATCAGTGTTTGATGAAGTAAAAAGAATTGTCATTGCTTTTCTCTCACCTGAGCAGAATTACTAGAAACTGTAGGTTCATCACCTTGCATGAAGTGAACCAGCTGCTCTAGCTTCCTGTCAGTCTTCAGACTGTTCTTCGGTGTTGCACTGAGGTTACCATGTTTCTGCTGCTGCCTGGGAGCCAGTATCAAAGTTACAGGAAGGAAGTAGAAACTTTAATCTGATACTTAAAGGGCCCTGCCTTGCACTATTAAACGTCCCTGAGCCAAGCATTAGAGCCTTGTCTCATAGTTTCAAGACCTCCTCTCTTCATTTTCCTTCCATATCTTTAGATGGACTTATATATTTTCACAAATGACCTCCTTGAAAATGTTTATCTAGGAGACAAAAAAGTTAATGAGTCCTTTTGGGAGTGTTTTCTGGCTTGCTTTTCTTAAGACCTTTTCTCACTAAATGAGCTCTGAGACTCTAGGTTTCTCTTCCCACTGAATGTAGACCCAATTGCCTTAGCTGATGGGAACTTAAAAACACACACAACAAGATCTCACCAGACTTTTCTAAGTTTCTATAAATTCTAAATGAAAAATAGATTGTAACTAAAGAGAACTGCAAAGGTCCCTTAGGTCTAGAGCATAAGGTCCTCTCCTCAGAATTTGTGGGATGTAGATTTCCTTACATTTTTTTCCTCTTAGACTATTGTGATTCAATACAGCTACTCTGGGTAGTTGTGGAAGTGAGTTCATTTTTCTTTTTTCTCTAATGCCTCTGTGTGCTCATGTCTTGATACCATGAATGATAGTAAAAGAAAGAGAGTTCAATTTTCCTTTCATTAAGCAAGAAAGTAGAAAGAAATCCATCTAGTGTTAGAACTGTAGAGTCAATATTAAGTTAAATAATTTAAGTGCTTTCAGAGAAAAAATACCCACTATATAGAAACACTTGGATAACAATGGCCTATCAGTGGCAGTCATAGTACATTGGAGATAATCCTTTAAAAAAATACTGAGAGATAATTTGGGACAGCTGAAGGCATCCGCAGGCCCTGCTGGTGGCATTCATCTCAGGTGGGTAAAAGACACTTCTAGTCACCCTGGGGTCACCACATTCCTGGTAGGTTGAAGGCATTCATTAACCCATTCAGTGCTGGTAGGTCCCATTAGGAAGAGAAGATATATGGTGGAAAAATAGGAAAGTGGCAGAACAGTTCCTGTGCTGTAGATAAGGGCAGAACTGAAGAGATGAAGATGATGAGGAATAGGCTGATGTGGGTGGCCTGTTTGCCACCCATAGCCAGAGTGATATCTGGGCCCAGGATGCTGCCAAGATCCATATCTGAGTCTGTGGTCTTACTGCAGCCAGGGTCTGTGCTGACATCTATGACCCAGGTTGCCACCAAAGGCCTCCAAGGTGCCTGGGTTCTGGGCCACCACTTGTGGCTAGGTTGGTGTCTGATGGCCATGCCACCATTGGACCCATGCTAATTTGAGAGATCTGTGCTGCCACCTGGGGCCATGAGCTGCTACTGAGGGCTATGTCTGGGTTTATGGCAGTATAGCAGCCAGGGTCTGATTTGATGTTCATGCCTTCTGTTACCACTGAGGGTGGTTCAGGTGCCCACAGTCTTATAAGTCACAAGAGACCATGTTTGTGTCTCAGGTCCATTCTGCCATTGGGGACATACTGATCTGGGTGGCCTGTTGTTGAATGAGGCTGCTCATTCATTCCCACCTGCTCAGACTGAAAATAATCTGATAGAAACTATAGTCATTGCAATATTGTTTGGTCAATATCTTAAGAGCATTTCTGGCTAACTCTTATATCTTAAATTAATCCATTTCTATTAATCTGTGTATCACCATGTGCTCATGGTCTACCGGCAAAGTTCTGACTCATTTGTTTCCACATGGCATCTCACTGACTCCACCTACTTTCTGTCTACATCTCTGTTCAGAATTCCTGCTGGGCTTCACTCTATTAAGCCATTGGCTGAATGAAGTTTCTTTAGGAAAACCAATGATATTCACAATATACAGAGGGGAATAGCACATCAGCCTGTGCTGCCACAATGACCATGGTGATGTCTGGGCCTGAACTGCTGTCAAGGGTCATGTTTGGGTCTGTGTTCTTGTTGTAGCTCTGATCTGTGTTGAAGTCCATGGTTAGTATTACCACAGGGAACCATGCATGCTTAAGTCCAAGGGCCTTGACGAGCGGGGCCTGCCCTTTACTGGCCCTGAGATGACTGGCCCTGGCCCTCTCTGGACATTGTAGTGGAAAGGCTGGTCCTGCCCTTTATGGGGGTGCTGGTCCTTGTACTTAGAAGAGATGTCCCCACCCCTCATTGAGGGCATGGGAGAATTAGCCCTGATGTCATGGGTGTAGGAGAGCTGGCTCTTTGCCTCTACTGAGGGGCACTCCTAGTGGCCCAGACTGATTAAGCTGCCACCCAGACCCACATCGTGGGTCTTAAGTTGGCCTACCCTAACATACCCCACCTATGACTTGCTGGAATGTGTGAAGGAACTGGCCCTATGGAAAATGTAACTGCAGGATCTCCATGACTCATGGCAACAGAAGGATATTCCAGAGTATTGGTGATGGTCTAGTAATGATGGTGCCAGAGACTTTAACTCATTACAATGATCATTTGTAGGTGAGGGGCTGATTGTTCAAAAAAGTATATTGTATGTTACACTGAAGCTCTCAATGCCACAAGGACCAATGAAGAGGTGTTGGGGACACAGGAAAGACAGAGAAGTAAGGTGAATTTTTTATTTTATTTTGTTTTTAATTTTGGGGGGGAGTTGGTTCTTTTGCAGGGCATACTGCAGAGGTGAGGGTTAGATATGGAGGGATTGGGAGGTGAGTGGGATTTAGTTGAATGTTGTGAACTTCCCAAAAATCAATAAAGAATTGTGTTATTAAATGCTTAGGAAATAAAACTACATTACTGGTTGTGGGAGGAGAGGGCCACTTGTTTTCTGGCTGATAAGGCATGAAATAATCACAGAAAAACTGTATTAATTAAATCACTGCTTGGCTCATTAGCCCTAGCTTCTTATTGGCTAACCCTGACAAAGTAATTTAACCCATTTCCACTAATCAGTGTATGGCCACACGGCTGTGGCTTACCAGATAATGTTCCCAGTGTCTGTCTCCAGCAGCTTCATGACTTCTCTCTGACTCTACCCTTCTTTCTCCCAGAATACAGCCTAGTTCTGTTCTTTCCTCCCATAGGCTCAAAACAGTTTTTTACTCATTACGCAATAAAAGCAACACATAGACAGAAGGACCTCCCACATCATTTCCCCTTTTCTGTTTAAACCAAAAGTAAGGCTTTAACTTTAACATAGTAAAATTACATTTAATAGTTATCAAGCAAGAATTATAGTTACAATATTTATACCTACTTTATCTTTCATCATAATAAAGAACTATAACTATAAATTCTTCAACTTTGTCAAAGACTCCAGAAGGATATAATATTACCTAAGTAAACAGGAAGTGCATTGTAAGCAACATCCAAAACTCTAGAATTGACAGAGATATCTCCCTGCCTGGACAGTCACCCAAAGTTCTTCTGTACCATTGGAGCATCCATCTTCAGCCTATAGGCCCATAGTATCCAGCAGACTTTTCCATGAAGCAGGAAATATCAAAGACAGTTCCACCTATATTGGCAGTTTGCCAGTCACTTTCTTTTGCATCCTGCAGAATGTCTAGTAGAGTCCCAAAAAACCATCTCACCTTTAGGCAAGTTCAGCAGTTAATTCTCTGTGGGCCCTTCATGTCCAGTTAAGCTGTCCAGGCAAAAGCAGTTTCTTGCTCAAATGGCTAACCAACTCCATAAAGAGCCTCTTCCATGCCCATGCCCTTGAAGTAGCTTGGTGCTGCCAGGAGCAGATCTGTCTCATTGTCATAAAAATTCTTAAGTTCTTAAACATTTTAAATGTAATAGTCTGAAGGTCTCTGAAAGATTTGAAGAATACCTATCTAATTGATATATATATATATATGAAGAAAATCTAACTAACATGACTACAATCTTAACGATTATAGATGACTATCCACTAGCTTTATTTCTTAATTAAGCACTACATATTTAAATGAGCTGCACAAACACAATGCCTTAATCAAGAGCAGAAATATGCATATAACAAACTGACCTTATCAATGCAAATCTCTATAGCATATGCCCCTTTAAATATAAACAAACATTTATAGACAATATTTGGGAATATGGGAGCAATTCCATCTAAATTTCTTCCTGCTTTTTATTGGGCAAAGTAATTTTTGAGGGGTGTTCTCAGCAATCTTTAGGGGATCAAGGTTCATCAAACCATATTACCATAGACTGAATCCACAGGTTCTCATCCTCTGTGGAGATAAAAGAAGGACCTCTTTTCCAAAGAAATATATCCTTAGACCCAAATTCTGAATTCAAGATACCTTTATAATATAATGCTAGTTTAGCTCATCAGACCATACGATTAAATGTCTCTCTTTACTTAGTTCCTTCACAGTCACAAAATTAAATAAAAACATAATAATAAACATAATTCAGAGTCTCTTGTGGCATTTCCATCTTTATGTGGTTTATTTTACTCTATTACTTTTTAATATTTATTTAATTATCTTTACTCTTTAATTTATGATTGTTTATACTTTGTCTCTTTAAAGACTTTGCTTCATTTTTATAAACCATTTACTTCCTTTTATATTTCTCTATACTCCTTTGATTTTTTCTTCCAAGCCTATACACATTTATCCAACACTGTGACTCATTTAGAGGTCTATATTTGTCTGAACCTGTCCTATTGTGTATCTTTAATTATTTACTGTCCAGGAGCACTTTTCAAAATACTAAACACTTCTTAAAAACTTAAGCTGAGCATTGCTAGGGTATATGTGGTACTGCCTGCTTGCCCTACCCAGTCTAGCATGGCACAGAGAGCCACACACACCACCGCACTTCCAGGCACACAGCTGGTCCAAGTTGCCATTAAGCAAGCCATAGCATGTTACTTACAAACCACATTCAAATGCTTGGTCTCCTGAAAGAGCCAGAGTTCAAGCTGGTAGCATAGCTCAGATAGCCAGCATTTCAAAACAGCATGGCTTTTTTCCTGCTACAGCTGAATCAGGAAAACCTCTCTTAAAGGACCTATAGTGTGCAACAGTGAGCAAAGCCCATTAGGAAAAAGAGGTGGAGCTAAACTTTGTTTTTTTAGTGTCTAGAATTCCTTTTCAAGCCCTCTCAGGTTTTACATGGATTTAATCCACCACGTTGGTGCCAATTTGTTGGAGAAGAGATCCACTCTTTGATTCCTGGCCACTTAGCCCCAAAATAATCACACAAAAGCTATATTAATTAAATCACTGTTTGGCCCATTAGCTCTAGCTTCTTAACTGGTAATTATATAGATTCAGCTCTTGCATGTAAATCCCTCCTAAAACATATTTAAATTATCAATCCTACACAACTGTGAACCCTACAGCTATAACAATGACTACCCTGGAATATGGATGTTGTAATGATTGAAGGAATGACTTTGAAGTAACCAACCATTTTCTAATTGGATTTACTGCCCACTCCAAAAGTTAAAATCAGTATCTAGCACTAATATCAGGGCTAAGAATATGTGACTTAACAGGTCATAGGCCCTAGGGAAGACCTATTACTGTTACTCTACTAAATAAACAGCATACTAAACTAACTCTAAATGACTTTTCAGTATACTTTCAGATTTTCATCAGAGAAATTTCTATTTGTAGACAATGACAGTTAATACAGAGACTACAAATGGTCAGTTTGCAAAAAATAAGAGACAACAGATGATATCCCTAAAGGGAACATCTATATCACATATCTTCTCACAAGGCTCTGGGATCATTGTGGAAGAGAGTATAGAAAGATTGAAAGAGTCAGAACCAGTGGATCACTACAAGAAAATAGTGTTTTCTGGAAATAATAAGGCAGTTGTATATATGTATTTACAACAGCTGAGACAGCATGTACAAAACCTGCTCAAGCTGAAGTCAGATGAAATCCAAACATAGGAAGATGAGATAGGCATGAAGTCCTACTCTTATCTAAGAATCTATTAACAACTGGTGGCTGCTCAGAAAAAAAAAGAGTCAGTTTTCTTTAAGGATGTGACCACTGGTAGGTTAACCATGCTCCAGTTAACACACAACCAGGAGTTTATGAGAAATACTAACTATTTGAATTTTAAGAGAGAGGGAGAAAAGAAGAGAGAGAGAGAGAGAGAGAGAGAGAGAGAGAGAGAGAGAGAGAGAGAGAGAGAGAGAGAGAGAGAGAGAATGCAAAATTGCTTGGGAAAGAAAGAGGGCTAGATCTGGGAAGAATAGAGAGAGGGAGAATATTATCAAGACACATCAAAATTATTTAAAAACTACCCCAAAATGAAAAAAGATAAAAATATTTTAACTGCCAAAAGTATTCTTTAAAAATCCCCCAAGTGTTTTTCATTGTATGTATGTTTTTCATTGTATATATTCATACATGTATATGTTAGGAGGCTGCTTGTTTGTTTCAGGCTCCTCAAACCCGAAATAAACACACAGAACCTGCTTGGCTTATTAGCTCTAGTTTCTTATTGGCTAGATCTTCCTATACTACCTTATTTGAGTATTGCCATGTGGCTGTAGCATATGAGGCAGTGTCTGTCTCGGCAGAGCTACATAGCATCTTTCCAACTCTTCTTCAAAGATTTTAGTTTCGTTTTCCCCACCTAGCTAAGCTCTATCTTGCTAGGCCACAGCGGTTTTTTTATTATCCAATGGTATACACAGTATACAGAGGGGAATACCACATCATACATAGCCTCAATTTTCTTACTTTATTTATATCTTTTCTCAACCCAGAAAGCTTATTAGTACCTACTACTATCAAGTCAATATTGAAAAAGTCTCCTGACCTGTTTAATATTTCTTTCTTTGTATCCTTCAGTACAATTACATGGTGTCTTCAGCAATATTGTTTTATCATATACTTGTGATAAATTAGAAAATGCATGCATTAATTTGGAGATTTTTGGGCCCTCACTGATCAGGAATTTGTGGGAAGGTATTTTATGCCTGGCACTGTGATTTTAATGACGTATGTCTTCTTGTAGAGCTTCTGTTAACTCATGCAGGGAAGCTTCATTAGTATTCCTTATATAAGCACAGGTTTTGAAATGAGCTTACTGAATGATGGGTTTTCATAAGACTTTTGAATACATTGTTATTTTTCGTTAACTTAAATACCCTATACCCCTTTTCTCCATACCTATCTCTGCTTAAGTTCAATCCTCACAATTTTCCCTTCTTTCATATTAGATGTGTTCTACTATCTCTTTTAATTACATTTTCAAAATTGTGTTGTGACATAACATGTTTCCACGTGTCTTTTATAAATTCTTCATTTAGGTTGGCCTTCCATTGACTCCCACATTTCCCCTGCTTATTTGCCCCAAACTTAAATCTTCCTATCATAAAGATTCCACTTTTCTATTTTCATGTTATCCATAATCTCTCTACAGTATCTTAATATATCCTCACAATGGCATTTTTCAGGCACACATATTCTACATGGATTGTGCACAAAGGAAAAGCTTTATAGCTTAGATACTGATGTGGGAGAGAACATTCTGTGCTTGTTTTCTGGGCCTGGGTTACTTCAGCATAACTTTTATATACCATTTACCCAAAATTTTCATTTTTCTTTACAGCTGAGTAATATTCCATTGTGTAGATATAACATGTATTTCTCATCCATGTGTATGTTGTATTGTCCACAACTGTATGTCCACAATTATCCCTGAACTCTAGGAGAGATTATGTGATATAAATGTTCCCTTTAGGGATGATAATTCTGCAGCCTCCTATTTTCTACACCTTGGCCAGTTATAGGTTTCTCTGCCAATCATCATCCACTGCAAATAGAAGCTTCTCAGATGAGGGCTGAGAAAAAAATCTATTGACAGTCCTTACTTCCTAACAAACTCTGAGATCCACACTATCCAAGCTCCCTTGTGACTTCATGAACTCATTATTTTAACCACTGAGTTTAATTAGTGTTTCTGGTATGTGTGTGGATATAGGGAAATACAATGGTACATTTTCCTTATATCCAAATGAACATGGAAGAGCAAGGACCTCTGCAGAATGAAAGAGAATCCTTTCAGGGTAAGCCCAGGAGTGCTTGAGTGTGTCATATGACAGTTCTGTTTATACCTTTGTGAGCACCTTCCAGACTACTTTTCAAGGTGACTGCAAAAGTTAGGCTCTCACTAACAGTATGTAAGTGTTCTCTTTCCCCACCAATGCCAGTGTTTGTCGCCATTTGTATTCTTGATGATGGCCATTTGGATTTTTTTTTTCAATTTACTTTAGTCAGAATAACTTATATGCCAAAATGGCATGTCTTTTTTTATTTATTTAAGAGGTTTTTTTTATTTGTATACAAAGCACAGTTCCCCCCCTCTCTCCTCCTCCTGTTACCTGACTCCCTTCCTTGCACTTAGCCCACTACCTACTCTCTGAAGAAAGGATAAGGACTCCCATGGGGAATCAGTAAATTCTGGCATATCAAGTTGAGACAGAACCAAGCCCCTCCCTCCTGTGTCTGGGCTGAGCAAAGTATCCCTCCATAAGGAATGGGCTCCAAAAAGCCATTTCATACTCTAAGGATAAAATCCTGGTCCTACTGCCAGTGGATGTACAGACTGTCCAAGCCACAGAACTGTCATCCACATTCAGGTGGCCTAGTTCAGCCCTATGCAGGTTCTTCAGATGACTGATTTAGGTTTTAAGTGACAAAAATTTCATCAAATTATGTATATATAGAAAGAAAGTACCATAGGACATGGTGACACATGTATACATTACATAATGTTCATATCAGACACACGTAACAAGTACATAGAAATTACTAATGCGTCTCAAGATGTGCTTGGGAAAAAATAGAAAAGCACAGTTTTATACACCTATCTGCTTTTATTATTCACAGGTTAGACTTAAATTCTCATCACTGCAGGGGAAGACAAAAGGAGAGAAGGTAAAGGGGGCAAAGAAGAGGAATAGAGAAGTAGAAGAGAAAGAAAAGGAAAAGGGGGCACCTACATACAGCAAAGACATCTGTCAGGACATCCACAAAAGTTGATCCTAGAAAGAGAGTACACTAAAACATAGTTAAATTCTACCAGTTGGGAAGTAGATGAAATTGTCACTATCAGCACTAATTTTGCCAATATTAGTTGCTTAAAATTCATGGAGAGGTGAAGAATTTTCTTGTACAGATATCTGAAAAACTCACTTGTTAGTATTTTCTCTGGTCTTGGTCTAATAGGTACTTAAATGTTCAGGGATCATATCTAAAGGGTTGATGTATTTGGAACCTTTAACTAAGCAGATACTATAGAAAACAGAAGTTAGCTTTTAAAAACTATAAAAATATTTTAAAACAGGGTTTAAAACAGGCAAATACATTCTATAAATATCTCATGATGAGTAGATTCAAAGTGCATTTATCATATATAGTCCAAATCTCTATTCAAAAGATATATTTTTTAGTGTAAGCAAAACACAGAGGGAATTTCACTCATTGCAGAAAATGTGATTTTTTTGAGGAGAAATGGATGTTAGAAGGGAGTTGTTGAAGAGACTTAGAATGTAGAGTGTTCTGGCAAAAGCCGTCCTCCCAGGACTCTCCTCAAAGCCCCAGTGACCTCCTTATTTCTCAGGCTGTAGATGAGTGGGTTCAGAGCTGGGGTGACAATTGTATAGAAAACAGAGAAGATATTGTCTTGTTTGGGGGTGTGGAGGGAACTGGGCAGGACATACATGAATGAAGCTCCCCCATACCACATCCCAACCACAGTAAGGTGTGAGGAGCAGGTGACAAGGGCTTTTTTCCTGCCCTCTCGTGAAGGCATGTAAAGTACAGTGAAAAGAATTAGTGTATAAGAAGCAAGAATAGCAGCAAGAGGGAGAAGTAGGAAGGTCGTACCCATTACATAAACCATGAGCTCGTATTTGGAGGTGTCTGCACAGGCCAGCTTCAGTAAAGGAGGGATCTCACAGAATAGGTGTCTGATCTTCCTAGATTTGCAGAAAGGATATTGCATGGTGTAGACAGTATATCCTACTGCACTCAGAGATGCCAGGGTCCATGATATGGCTACTCCAAGCCAGCAAATTCTAGGTTTCATGAAGATCATATAGTTCAGAGGATGACAAATTGCCACATACCTGTCATAAGCCATAAAGGCCAGAAGAAGGTCCTCTGACCCACCCAGTGTCAGTTCCAAGAACATCTGGAGGGCACATCCCCCAAAAGAGATGGTGTTGTCTTTAAGCAGAAAATCTACAACAGCCTTGGGAGTGATAACTGATGTGAGGAGGAGGTCCATGAGAGAGAGCTGCCAGAGCAGAAGGTACATGGGCACGTGGAGCCGAGCATCCATGGTGATGACCAGGAGTAGGAGCCCATTGCTGGCCATAGCCAACATATACAGGGCTGTGAATGTGGCACAGAGCAGTTCAGGAGAGCCACTCTCATCCAGAATCCCCACCAAGATGAAACCACTTACCATGGTGGAGTTCCAGAGCTCCATTCAGTGAAACTTCCTTATATTCCTAGGAACAGATGGTTCATTGGAATTTTGCTAATATAAACCATAGTTTTGTAGCATCAGATAGCCATCGTGACTCCAATAATATGATACTCTCTCCCACAAGTAACTATGTTTGCTTCTCAATTTCAAGACTTCTAGGTCTCAATTCTATTTTGATAGTAGAACTATCTAATATAAGTACGTTAGTAATAACTAAGAGCTAATTATTAGTAGGCCACCTCGTGGAAATATTTCCCATGACATTCTGCCTGAAGATGAATCCTTTAAGAAAGATTAACTACTTCTCTGTGAAGAGGAAAGAATTAGTCTGTTGTGCATGCACTTTAGTGTAACTATTTGGCTAATAGCTTAGATATCACTATAAGTTTCCTGTATAGACATTATTCATGTGTGAATTTCTAATTGGTACAAAGATGTAATTTCAACAAATTACTTCTGGTACTTTTGATTTGCTCATATTTCTTTGCTGTTATTGTTTTGCACATTTTTTGAGAATGAGAATGTCTTTCTATGTAGGCTGGCTGCAATCTATAAACCTCTTGACTCAGCCTCTCAAATTATGGAATTTTAGACATGCATAAAATCATTCAACTTATTTTCTACATTTCATAAGTTCACATTCATTTTAAGCAAATCCCACTGGAAAAGTACAGATTTTTTTTTATATTAGTGACCTCTGTTGTGTAGTCCTACATCCTCCATGACCTGAAGAAGATGATGTCTGATACTAGACAATACTTATTTGAGAAAGTGTTTGTCCTAGAGTTAAATTTTTAGAATCAATGTGAACATATCTGTGTTTAGCAGACTGTTATATAGTGTGTGCCTGGGAAGAAACAGAAGCATAATATTTTTTAAAAAATGTATCTATTTGTGTTTGTGAGAAATAATGGTAAAGGAAGGAAAGTGCAGATATTCTGTATTGTAATTAACCCCAGTAATCCTACCCCAATACAACCACTGGGTCCTGATGCTTGCTTCCCCTCCTCTGCAAGTGCAGAGCATTTGCACTAGAAAGAAGGAGATACAGGAATGCAAAGGAAGAGCTTCTTTTTTGTGAGCTGCTATTGGTAGATGGTACAAATAGCCATGGAGAAGCCAGTGGAGGAAAGACTCTAAGATTAAAAGGAGTCTGTGTTGTATGTTACCAAACTGGACAGACGAAAAAAACTTAGCATGAATCTAAAGATGTAAAAGTGAGGCATCCTTTTACAAATCATTTAGGCATATCATACACATTAACATTTCATTATTCTCACTGGCTTCTTTGGAGGTTATTAGTACCCTAACAGTTAAAAGGTAAGAGAATATAAAGCGAATATCATCTGTTCACATGGTTCTTTGAGGGCATCATCTATCGTATATGTATTATCAGAATCCAGAGAAATATACAGGGTCTAAATATAGGTATTGTGATTCCAAAGAGGAAGAAGGTTCATAGGCCCAGAAAATGCATACATCAAAAACAACGAGACCGAAAGAGTCATGGATTCAAAGTACTACGGAACCTGATTTACACAGAAACTTAAATTTTTACTTTCCTCTACACTGATTTTTTTTACTCAAAACACAATAAAGGGAGGTTACACATTTCAGTTAAATTGATACAACTTTCTTACCTTGGGTGTTCAGAAGTCTAACTACCTAACCACTCCGGCTTCCCTTGGGGCTTCTTAATGATCAAAAATATTGCATTACAAATGAGGAAGAAAAATATTGTATTTTCCAATAGTTTTCTATTGAATTATGTTTTGCTAAACTGAGAAATTATGTTAAGCATCCTTCCAATATTAGGTGTCAGTTCTATTTTGTTCCCTCCTATCATCCATAGATGTTCTCTGAACAGAGCATTGGAACAGTCAGGCAGTTAACAAACGTTAGGTAGTGTCCAATGGAGCAAGCAAATGGCTTTCCTGTTCTGTTCTCACACTTGAGAATTAGTAGAAAAACCTTCCATTTAACAGGTTGCAATGATGAAGCTCCTCCAACTTCATGTAAGTTTTCAAACTGTTCTTGGGTCCTGGTTTCTCTTGTCTGGCTGCCACCCAGAAGTAGAGATCAAATATCCATGAAGCAAGTAGAAGTTCAAAATGATGCTCAAAAGTTTCTGATGTTCTCCATTTAATGTCTCTAAGGGCAGAAGGAAACCAGGGTTTTGTCTAGGATCAAGCTGCTTAGTCTTCTGATCCCATGATCTCCTCTCTGCTTTATTCCATCCATATATTCTGAGAGACTACCACAACTGAAATGGAAATATCCTACAAAATAGTAAACTAATTAAATCCCTTGGGTGTATTTCCTGGCTTGCTTCTCCTGAAGTCATTTGTCAGTAATGAGCTCTGAGGTCCTTAGTTTCTCTTCCCTTTGTATACAATGACCAACCTCCTTATATTTGCAAATTCTGAGCTTATATTCACACAGCACTCTCATAAAGCCAAGGAGCCTACATTTCTGTTTAACCATAAATGAAACACTAGCAACTGAGTAGCTCAGGCTCCTAGAATATCTGGTCCTATGCCCATGACTATAAGGTAGGTTTTCTAGGTTTTATGGGATGCTGCTTCACATATTTATAGCATCTGTAGGCCAGACTATTCTCTCTTTCTGGGGCTGCTCAACATATAGTTTATGCATGTGAGTGCTTCATTCTATTGACTTCTGAAAACTCTGGGCAGATTCTATGATATCATAGATGATGATTGAAGAAAGCATTCAGTTTTCCCAGGATTAGGATTAGAAATGATAATAATTTAAAAAGTCACATAATACTAGAGTTCTAGAGGCTCTACTTTTTTAAGAGTATGATACAGTGCTTTATTGATAGCCTTCAGCAGTGCATACATTGATCACTCAAATTTCTCATGCTTTGACATTTTCTTCATCAATTCTGTGGCATTTGACATGTTTTTCTCCTTCCATTGAATAGCTTGCCATGAGTAGACTACAAGACATTTATTTTAGGAAGAATACGAGCAAAGAAGTCAGGACCACAAGGGGTGCACCCACCCACAGAGACAGTGGGGCTGATCCATTGGGAGCCCACCAAGGCCAGCTGGACTGTGACTGAAAAAGCATGGGATAAAACCGGACTCCTTGAATTTGGCGGACAATGAGGGCTGCTGAGAAGGCAAGAACAATGGCACTGGGTTTTGATCCTACTTCATGTCCTGGCTTTGTCGGAGCCTAGCCAGTTTGGATGATCACCTTTCTAGACCAGGATTGAGGGGGGGAGGACTTTGAACTTTCCACAGGGCAGGGAAGCCTGACTGCTCTTCGGTCTGGATATGGAGGGGGAGGAGGGGGGAGGGGGGAGGAGTGGGAGGAGGGGGAGGGAAATGGGAGGCGGGGAGGAGGCAGAAACTTCTTTTTTTCCAATATAAAAAAAGACATTTTATTTTTTAAAAGAAAACAAACTATCTTTTTTTTCACTTTACATATCAATCCCAGTTCCCACTCCCTCCCCTCCTCCCATTCCCTCCACCACCACCTGAACCCCACCCCTATCCAATCCTCAGGGAGGGTAAGGCACATTGCTTTGGGGAAGGTCCAAGGCCCTGCCTAATATATCTAGCCTGAGCAAGTTATCCATCCAAAGAGAACTGGTTCGAGAAAAGCTAGTTCAAGCAGTAGGGATAAATCCAGGCGGTCTGCTTTTATTAAATCATTTTGAATACTTTAAGAGATCAAAGACACATTACTAATTCTATAAATATATTTTAATGACTGTAATGAAACAAAAAAGAAATGTCTTTCTTAAATGCTAAGGAAACAAAATTATATATTGATATTATCTTTGCACAGCTAAACTGTCACCAATGAATAATGATAAGTGAAAAGAAAAAGAAAGATTTACCTCTAAATACTCATCTGGAAAACAATATGACTAGAATTCAATTAAGATTTGGATTCACCCTATCCACATGCACCTCTTTTAATTTCTCTTCCTTGACAGTAAATTCCTTTTAAGCTTCAGCTATTAATTCCCTGAAACTCTTTAAGATTTTATTATCATCTAAGGTTTTGTTTAAATGAAATATTAGATCAAGTGTTATCCAAACAGCCAGTTATAGACTGGAAATGTCTCTTAACAATCTTTCAATGTCATTAAGAGTTCACAATCAGTCTCTCCTAATTTGTGCCTTTTGTGTTCTAATTTCCTGTAAACCTATTTTATGACCTAGGTAACTGACAGAATATCTTCTTTGTATTTTTTTCAGGAGCAATTTGTAATCCCCATTTAGGCAAAACTTTCTTTACTTCTTCAAACATTCTTTATAAAGTATCTACATTTGAATCAGATAGCAAAATGTCATCCATGTAATTGTAAATTATAGATTTAGAAAACTGTTTATATATTATTTCCAATGGCTGGTTTACAAAGTATTGGCACAGGGTAGGTTTTTGAGCATTTCTTGTTGGTGGATGGTCCACTGGTATCTCCTAGTAGGCTGAGAATTATTATAAGTAGGCACCGTGAAGGCAAATTTTTTCTGCCCTTTACTTGTAAAGGTTTAGTGAAGAAACAATCTTTTAAATCAATAACTATAAGAGGCATTTTATTTGTAATAGAGAAGGCAGAAGAATTCCAGACTGTAGAGAGCCCATAGGTTAACCTTGTTGAAAGCTCTTAGATCTGCCACCATTCTCCATTTTCCAGATTTCTTTTTAACAACAAATAAGGAGAATTCCAAAGGCTGGTTGATTCTTCAATATGGTGAGCATCTAGTTGTACCTGTACCAGCTGTTCTAAAGCCTGCAGTTTCTCTTCTGTTAAAGCCCACTGTTTAACCCATTTTGGTTTCTAAGTTAACCATTTTAAAGGTAGGGCCATTGGTACCTCTGAAATTTTGCTAGTTGTTTGGATAGCCTGAATAGCTGGTGACCCTTGTGTATAGTACCTTATAATATCCTTCCCAGAGACATGAGTTTTTCAGACTGCAGGAAAATTAATATGAGTATTACGTTCCTTCAGCAGGTCATGATCCCATAGATTTACTGTGATATTAGCCACATATGACCTTAGCCCTCCTCTTTGTCCTTGTGGCCTTAAGCATTGAACCCATCTTGTGCTTTGTTTTACTTGAGATAAGGTTCCAACTCCTAGAAATTGAATATCTGTCTCTTGAAGAGGATATTTGGATGCCAAACTCTGGAATAATGGTACTCACATCTGCCTCCATGTCTAGTAATCCCTCAGTAACAATGTTATTTATATGCACTCTTAACTTTGTTCTTTGATTGTTTATAGAAGTCTGCCAAATTATATGCTTCCTATTTCCTTTTGGAATTTTTGATTCATCCTTCATGTTCATTCCACTATCCAGAACAGTATGGTATTTTACAGGAGGCAATGGATTTTTTAATTTTCCTGGTGAGACATGTCCTCCACAATGACTGGGAATGACTGTAACATGTCTGACTTGGGGCCTGTGGGAGGCCCCCCAAGGATTTTCCCAATGATATTGGGTTGCTTTGTCTGCCCTTTGTTGATCTGCAATCATTAGGCCCAATGTCAGCTGATATAGGTGGTCATCTGTCTATCTGTTGCTTTCATTGGTTAATTAATAAAGAAACTGCTTGGCCTTTGATAGGACAGCAGCTTAGATATGTGGAGTAAACAGAACTGAATTCTGGGAGGAAGAAGGCAGTGAGCCAGATGCCATGCCTCTCCTCTCTAGGCAGTCACCATGATTCTCCGACCTGAGGCAGACACAGATTAAGATCTTTCCTGGTAAGCCACCACCTCATGGTGCTACACAGATTATTAGAAATTAGAAAAGATGTGAGAGTTAGCCAATAAGAGGCTGGAACAAATGGGCCAGGCAGTGTTTAAAAGAATTCAGTTTCTGTGTAATTATTTCGGGTAAAGCTAGCCGGTGGTCGGGAGCTGGGAGGTGGGAAGCAGCCCAGAGCTCCCTACATCAGTCAGCCTTTGCCATATCTCCTACATAATCTAAAAGGTTGATACCTTTCATTTTTGCCAATCCCAGAGAAGACATTATTTCTAGGAATTCCTTGTCTACAATCCCTTCTCAGATGTCCTATTCTACCACAATTAAAACGTTTGGCATTTTGATGTCTCTTCATAACTTTGATTGATTTTACTATTACAAGGTAGAACAGATCTTAAAATTTCCTGATTCAGGGAAAAGTCTGCCAAATACTATGGCCCTGTGGGCTAAATATTGGATGCCCCAATATTACAGAAGAACTTTGAGTGAATGTTCCAGGCAGTGAGATCTCTGCCAATTCTAGAGGTTTGGAAGTTGCTTACAATGAACTTCCTGTTTATTTAGGTAATATTACATCCTGCTGGTGTCTTTGATGAAACTGAAGAATAGTTATAGTTATAGTTTTCCTTAGTTATGATAAAAGATAGATATAGATATTGTAATTGTTATTCTTTCTCGATACCTTTTGTTATAAGTTATTTTTACTATGTTAAAGTTAAAAACTTCCTTTTTTATTTAAACAGAAAGAGAAAAATGTATGGGAAGTTTTTTTGTCTATGTGTTGCTTTTATTGGTTGATGAATAAAGACGCTGCTTTCAACCAATGGCTTAACAGAATATAGCCAGACTGGAAAAGATATATAGAATTTTTTTGGAGTCAGGAGAAGTCATATAGCTGCCACCAGAGACAGAGGCCTCCAATGGAGCCCACCAAAAGTTCTCTGGTAAGCCACAACCTCATGATGATGCACAGATAAATAAAAATGGGTTAACTTAAGATATAAAGCCAGAAATACACTTAAGCTATTGACCAAACAGTATTGCATTTAATAAAGATTTCTGTGTGGTTATTTCAAGTCAGGGCAGTCAGAGAATGAATGAGCAGCCTCTGATAACACACTTTCAATAAAATAAATTCATCAAGGAAAAATGATTCCCAATCAATACATAATAAGGAATCATGGCATGCTAAAAACAAAATAAAATAAACAAAAGACATAAATCCATATATTTGACACCTGATTTTTCATTAAGAAGCAAGAAATACACAATGGAAAAAAGAACACATCTTTAAGAAATGGCACTGTTCCTACTGGATGTCACCAGGTAGAAGAATGCAAATAGATCCATATTTTTCACCCTGCAAAAAACTCAAGTCCAAATGGATCTATGAACTTAACATAATACCAGATACATTGATCATGACAGAATAGAAAATAGGGAATAACCTTGAACACATGGGCACAGGAAACAACTTCCCGAAAAGAACACCAGTTACACATGCACTAAGATCAACAATTAATAAATGGCACATCATAAAACTAAAAAGTCCTCTGTAAGGCAAAGGACACCATTAAAAGGACAAAATGGAAGCCTAAAGATGGGAAAAGATCTTCACCAACCCCATATCTGACAGAGAGCTGATATTCAAAATGTATAAAGAACTCAAACAATTAAACAACAACAAACCGAATAATCCAACTAAAAATGGGGATCAAGATCTAAACAGAGAATTCTGAGCAGAGGAATCTCAAATATCCGAGGAACACTTGAAGAAGTGTTCAATATCCTTATCCATAAGGGAAAAGCAAATCAAAATGACTCTAACATTCTATCTTGCACTTGTAAGAATGGCTAAGATCAAAAGCACAAGTGACATCTCATGATGGAACAAGGGGATGTGGAACAAAAGAAATACTCCTCCACTGCTGGTGGCAGTGCAAACTTGTACTTTAGAAATCAATGTGGTGGTTTCTCAGGAAAGATCTACCTGAAGGCACAAGTAGCTATATCACTCCTGGTCATATACCCGAAGGATGCTCCACCATACCAAAAGGATATTTTCTCAACTGTGTTCATAGTTCATAATAGTTAGAAACTGCAAACAACCTAGATGCCTCTCAACTGAAGAATCATCCTGATCAAGCAAACCCAGACCCAGAAAGACAATTATTATATGTACTGACTTGTAAGTGGACTTTAGCTTTAAGCAAAGTATAAACATGCTATAATCCAGACACAGATAGGCTATAAATAATAAGACGTAGGGAGCACAAATGGATCTCCCTGAGAAGTGGAAATAGAATAGATTTTGGGAGTGGAATCAGGGTAGTTTGGGATGGGAAGAGGTAGGATGAGACAAGGGTAATTAATAAAGGAGGGAGATATGGAAGGAGAGAGTACTCGGAAAGATTACTGGAATTGGGGAGCATTTTAGCAGGTGATGTGTTAACACAATACAGTGCAAACACCCTGGAATCTATGAGGGTGACCCTACCAAAGACTTCCAGTAATGGGGGATACTGTCCCTGAACTGGTCATCTTCTTTAATGAGGCAAAGCTTCTAGCTATGGGACTGGGACATAAACTGAACCACAATACCTTTGACCCACAATTTATCCTGCTTACAAGATATGCTGGAATAATGGTATCACAGAACCTGTGGGAGTGGTCAACCAATGACTGGTCCAACTTGAGACACATACCACAAGAGGAAGCCCATGACTGTCACTGCCTAGAGTAACCAGGAACCAGAGGCTGGATATGCCAAAGACCTAGAATAGAACCAAACACAAAGGGGGAAAAAGTCAATGAAGTGATTCCTGAAGACATTTTGCTACACGTATAAATGGGTGCCTACCCCAGTTGTCATCAGAGATATTTTACCCAGCAACTGATGAGAAATAGATGCAGAGACCCCTAGCCAAACATTAGGCAGACATCAGGGAACCCTGTGAAAGAGGGGAGGAAGGTTAATAAGAACCAGAGTGGTCAAGGACATCACAAGAAAACCCACAGAATCAACTAACGTGGAACCATTTGCACTCACAGTAATAAACTGACAACAAGGGAGTCTGTGTGGTACTGAATTAGGCCTTCTGCATATAAGTTACAGTTGTGTAGCTTGGTATTGTGTGATTCAAAAAAGTGGAAGTAGGCAGTGTTTCTGACCCTATTGCCTGCTTTTAGAAGCATTTCGTCCTGCTAGATTGCCTAATCCAGCCTTAATAGGAGAAGAGATACCTAGTCTCACTACAACTTGATATATAATGGTTAGTAGATATCCATGGAAGTCCTTCTCTATTCTGAAGAGAGAAACTGAGGAGGAAGAGTGGATGACAAGAGAAAGGGAAGGTAGAGGGGAAGAACTGGGAGCAGAGGATGGAAGAAAAACTACAGTCCAGATGTAAAAAATAATAAATAATTAAATACTCAGTGAGTAAGCAAGTTTAATTCCAGAATCCAAATATATTTGTGTTTTTAAAATTTTAGTAGAATGACAACATGGAAGCGGGTGGAATTATGTTATCATACACAGTGAAGAATGTATATGGAATATTCATAGTCATGAACACAAATTGTCCTCTAACATTTGTGCCTGGTTTCCTGGTCTTCATGGGGGAGGCCCTGGCTGAAAAGCATGGCAATAAGTAGCCACCAATGAGAAGGCATCCCAAGGAGATGGAAGACTAGTCCAGAATGAGGAATGCTGTTCTCAATAATAGCAGGATGAGAAAGAAGCAGTCACTGAAGATGATGCTAAGGGGAAACAAAGAGAGAGCCACAACGTGTGGAAGGACTGGAGTGGCTGAGGCTAACTTCTGCTGAGAGCAGGGCAGGTCTGTGCTGTGAACAGTTCACATTTAATGTTTAAAGTCATTCACCTTGGATTTCAAAAGTACTAAGGACAGAAAAAAAATTAAACCTGTGTTGTAAAATAACTGTGAATAAAGGATGAGTGCAGCTAAAATTGAGAATTTATCTAGAATCATGAATCTAGAGAGTAGAAAACTTTGCTCAAACATTGTCAGTCAGAGTTGCATAGTAAACCGATTCCAACTGGTGGTGTGACCTACATGTAAGCAGGTCTTAAAATGGCTATAATGCTGTAAAAAAACCCAAAAAACATTACCAAAGCAACTTATAAAAGAAAGCTTTTTATTTAAGGCTTAATATTTCAGAGGGTAAAAGTCCAAGACTATTATAGTAGGAGGCATGGCAGCAGAAAACAAAATTTAAAACTGAGAAAAGACAATACTGGGGAGAAAAACCCAGACTGCACAGCTGATTTTAAGGATGAAATATACAAAAGTGGCAGGCCAGATGATATGACTGGAGGACTCATTAAAATACAGTCTCCAGGAGAAGCATTTACCAGGGAGGTCATGTCGTCTGGGAGGATGACAGCGTCGAGCCTCCCTCAGGAAAAAGCTTGGGATTCATTGCTGCCCCTGGGATGACAAAAGCAGGCACATATTGGTCTTCTCTAAGCAGTCCTACCCACACTCTTCCTTCAAGTTCCTCCAGTGCCCATTTTATACCACAAACTTTTACAATAGAGAATAGATGAGAATCAGAAAAATTAGGATCTGTTGTTTGCTGTCTTGGTGATAGCCATTCTGACTTGGAGTAAAATAGAATCTTTACTTACTTGTGATTTGCATTTCAGCACTAGCAAAGTATGATGAACACTATTTCTAAATCTGAATCTGTGTCTATGTGCAGATCACAGAAAGAAGTTCTATGAGAGTATATTAAAAACATACTGAGGGATTTGGCCTCTCACTATCTAAGATCTTGTCCTAGAACTCAGCTGATCACCTGCACCCATCTCCTTCAAAGAAGACTGGCAACAGAACCTACTGCAGGACTAATTCTCCCTGATATTAGGGCTTACAGGCTCTGAAGATCACCCTGATAGACGATGAAACACCTCTCTGCCTTTTGGGGTTAGAGGTAAGGGCTGTCTCTGATTTAGACAATATGTAGGGGCTGTACGTTTTAAGAATAAATATCAAAAGCTTCCACTTCTCATAGAATCTCTCATTCATCAGTCTTCAGACCCTAGTCTTTCTAGATACCCCATGCAGGAACCCACTCTGAATGTTTGGGGGCACTCTTTCCTTCAATCTAAACATCCAGAATTCATCCTGCTGGGTGGCTGATAAAGCTCAGTACTTGAATCTCTGTATACTTGGATTGTCTTAAGCTCCTGGCATCAGCATCAAACCCCAGATGTATATTACCTCAAATGGGTGATGCCAGTTTAAGTTCCTTCTGCCTACATATCTGCTTGACATTGAAAATAATACAGAAAAACCATTTGAAAATAATTTTTAAAATTAAATGCACTGCACAATGACACAGGGAACAAATGTATGAAAACATGTTTCCAAATCTTAGCTCCATGTCCTGAATTTCCTCTGGCCATCTCTATGAAATGGAATTGTTTTTGACCTCTGATGACAACTCTTGCTGTGAGGTCACCTTGCTGCAAAGCCATTTTTCCAGAAATAGATTCTTTCTATGCTAGCCTCATGTGCATGCCCTGTTCTTCCTCTTTAAAGGACCGAAAGAAGAGACAATGATGAGGATATGAGGGAAATCATGAGTCTTGATTCAGAGGGAAGTGGGTAAGATCCTAGGCTCTACTTATATCATCTTAATATAACCCCAATCCTCATCTTTCCTTTAAAATAGTGTTCACACTTGGGCACAGAAATCTAGAAGAATGTGCCAGAAAATTGTCTGTTTCCATTTGTTTCTCAGATATTTTTCACCAAATTTATACAAATCTTTTTTTTCAAGTCTCACATGTGCCAGAAACACTACCCCAAATTCTTTCTTTCTTTTTTTCTTTCTTTCTTTCTTTCTTTCTTTCTTTCTTTCTTTCTTTCTTTCTTTCTTTCTTTCTTTCTTTCTTTCTTTCTTTTTTTTGTTGCTTAAGCAAAGGACTTCCACACAGGGTTTCTGCAGTAAGACTGTTATTTTGATATCATAAAGCAAGTGGAAGGTTAGGTGCCATGGAACTGTAAGATATAATTTTTAAGAGGGCATTTTTTGGCTGACATCTGTCCACAGTTCAAGGAGGAAAGAGTAGGGGAGGATATGCTGTACTGCTCTTCTGTGTACTGACTTTAATGGTGCCATCTTTCACTGCTCTTTTTGCATACTGGGCTTTTTGACTTAGCCAGATCCTATTCATGTGTAACAGCACTTCATGTGCTACATCCTCAGGACGTCTGTTCCTGAAACTTCTCTTTTATGTTCACCACATGCAATATTTTAATTTAACTATCAATAATCAAGACTATATGATACAGATTTCTGTATGAGGTGTTTAAAATTTTTTGACGTTATTATAGTATCAAGTTCAGTTCCTGATACATTGTAGGTTCTCAGGAAATGTTGACTGGGTGAATGAAAAGAATTGGCTCATGTGACCCTTCCAATTATGATCCCCTCACTTAAAGGTCATGATCTGACATAACTGGTGTAGAGATATATATTATAAAAAGGAATAATTACAGTGGGAAAACAGATACATTTCATGGTGAGTTTTTCACTTCTCTTTCCATTTCATGCTTCCCTTTTCTTTTACCCAACAGTGAAACACATGTATTCTTAAAATGGAAATGGAAACTCTCTCTCTCTCTCTCTCTCTCTCTCTCTCTCTCTCTCTCTCTCTCTCTCTCTCTCTCTCTCTCTCTCTCTCTCTCTCTCTCTCTCTCTCTCTCTCTCTCTCTCTTTCGTGTGTGTGAGAGAGAGAGAGAGAGAAAGAGAGAGAGAGAGAAAGACTATAACACATACTTCATTTCATTCTCGACTTCTTCAAATGGAATTATTATATGAAATCAGTGTGTGGCAGGAGTCCTTCTGCTAAGATCTGTGAAAACTGTAAACTATTATTTAAAGTCAGCATTTTTCTCTAAATCCTGCATTATGGTTTTGCTTTGGGCTTTACTTATTTTATCTTATTTTTGTAAGATACCATTTGTTGTGTGCTATAAACATAGACATCGGCCATGTCTCTGTGAAGCCCATCTGATTTTTTTGTCCACTCTTAAATAAATACTCATCGTTGCCTTCAAATGAGCATTTACCACGTATTCCTCTTTCCGCATTGTCATTAAATTCCATCTCCCTTACTACTTCACCCAGTTTAGAATTATTTTCCATTTTTTTAAGAATAGCAAGTATTAGTAAAGGAGAAGAGGATGCTTGAAAAGTAAAAGGGATCATGTTGTTCAAGGACCAAGGATTACTCTTGTGAGAAATCTATTAATTATATCAGGAAGAATAGGCATAACAGACAAATGAAAAAAATGAAATTATTTTATGAATTAATCTTTAAAATCTGAATTGTAATCACAAGCAGACTTTAGCTAGAAACAGAATTTAAATCAATGCTCATTAATATGCTGACAGATGTGATTTTATCTTTATAAGATATTTGCCTATGTAAAATTGACTTACTAACTTAAGAAAAAAATTCTCAGTGTTTTGGAGTTTTCAATGTGCTGCTTCCTATTTGAGGCTGTATCAATATTCAGTTAAAACATTCAGAAACCAGAAAATATCTTTAGCTAAGAAAAGAAAAGGATGCTGCATGATATCCTTTTTAGCCATCCCACAGTATCTTAGGGCAATTCCAAATTGGTTTGAATTCATTTAGAAAGGCTTCCACTGAGAATGCATTTGTTTTTAGGCAACATAAAAGACCACTCAGAATGGAGCTCAGGAACTCTACCTTCGAAAGTGGCTTCATCTTGGTAGGTATTCTGGATGACAGTGGCTCCCCTGAACTGCTCTGTGCCACAATCACAGCCCTGTATATGTTGGCACTGACTAGCAATGGACTGTTGCTCCTGGTCATCACAGTGGATGCCCGGCTTCACGTGCCCATGTACCTCCTACTCAGGCAACTCTCTCTCATTGACCTCCTCTTCACATCAGTTGTCACTCCCAAGGCTATTGTGGATTTTCTGCTCCAAGACAACACCATATCCTTTGTGGGTTGTTCGCTTCAATTGTTTTCGGCAATGACATTGGGTGGTTCAGAGGACCTCCTTCTGGCCTTTATGGCCTATGACAGGTACGTGGCCATTTGTCATCCTCTAAACTACATGATTTTTATGAGTCCAAAGATCTGCTGGTTCATGGTAGCCACATCATGGATCCTAGCATCCCTTAGTGCACTGGGGCACGCAGTGTACACGATGCACTTTCCTTTCTGCATGTCCCGGGAAATCAGACACCTGCTCTGTGAGGTTCCTCCTTTGTTGAAGTTGGCTTGTATAGACACTTCTCAATATGAGCTCATGGTTTATGTAACGGGGGTGATATTTCTATTGCTTCCCCTTTCTGTCATTTTTACCTCCTACTCACTAATTCTGTCTACTGTCCTGCTTATGCCCTCGAATGAAGGCAGGAAAAAAGCCCTGTTCACCTGCTCCTCCCACTTGACTGTAGTTGGGATGTTCTATGGGGGTGCCACCTTCATGTATGTCCTACCCAGTTCCTTTCACAGCCCTCAGCAAGACAATATCATCTCTGTGTTCTATGCAATTGTCACTCCAGCTCTGAACCCCCTCATCTATAGCCTGAGGAATAAGGAGGTCATTGGGGCTTTTAAAAGGATCTTGGGGAGACATATTCTGCCAGTACACTCCACCCTTTAGGAAGGGCTCACAGTTTGGCTCTCACTGTTCTTCTTCAAACAAATTGCTATAGTCAGCCATTTTATATGTTATTATCTGAATTAAATTATATATATATATACACATACACTATTAAGTATGATATATATATATATATATATATGTTTTCACTTTATTTTCAATTTTCTATTTGGTGTGAATAGAGAACTTCAGCTGAATCATCTGACACACATCATCCTGGTCTAGGGAGCTCCTTCATTTTTAAATATTTACAACAGACTATACAAGGAGTATCAGTTGGATGTTTTAGGTACATTGATTGATGTCATCCTTGCACAGTACCAGGTAGACGTAGTCAGGGATTTGTTTTCCATTTCAACATCATGTAGTATCAGGAACATTGATACTTTTAAAAACTGTAATCTACAGCTCTGAGCATCAGAGGATGTCTTCTTTTGGTACAGATTCTTGATAATGTAGCCAAGAAGATAAAATTTGTTCAATCCTGTTCCTTATTTGAAGGACATTTTACAGTATGAATGGAGACAGCAGTACCATACTCTTCAAGCCTACCTTGCCCTCTTTATTTTAAGTTTGTGCATCTTTTGACATAAAATTTACACTTTTTTCATTTCAATTTGCTCATCTCCCAGCAATGCTGGGAGGAACCTGATCTTGTGAAATTTTGTATAGATTAAATGAGGTAAGAAATGTCAGCGTGCTTTATTTGTGATTAAATCATGTTGGCTATCATGTAAATGAATAGTAAAGATCTTTAGAAAACAGGCTTTGTTGTTTCATTCATGGTGCACAGTATGTGCTTGTATATTTGCAATATGAAATTAATTGTCGCAAGTTTTATCTTATACACTCACAAGAATTTTGAAATATGCAATATATCCTTAGTGTATTTATCATCATCATGATATGCAATAGACCTTGTGGATTGTCTTCCTGTCTAATCTAAATGGGATGCTATTTGACCAAGACCTCCTGAGCATTTTTACCTCAGGTAAAGAAAATAAGTTTTTCTTACCCTGTCCTATGAGCTCAACTTCTTTAGATTCTACAGACAAATGAATTTGCACAGTAATTTTCTATTAGTGCCTGACATTTCCTTACCACTCTTCAGATTCATCTCTGTTGCAGTAACAAACAAAATTTCTTTCATATGTAACGTTGAAGAAGAGTTCGCTAATTGAGGTGTATTCATGTTGAAAGAAATATTTAACATGGAAGCTTATATATCTAAATAAACACGTATATGTATTTATATAAAATTGTTATTCCCTCTTGATGAAGTTGGCATCTTATCATATATTGATCGTCTTTTACTCCTTGTGTTGGTTTGACTTGACAGTTTTTTACTTTTCATCATCCACAATTCTTTTGTTGTTATGTGTATTCTGTATGTGGAATATGTTTTTTATACCTCCACTTTCATATTGCATATTGGTGTAATACTAAAGAGAAATAAGTCTATCATAGGTAATATATAGGTAGACTTTTCAAAAGCAATTCCATTCAGCCATTCTAGGCCTCACTGCTCATACACATTTAATTTACCATGATCATTTGTTTTATTGAGTTTAAAAATTTAACTTTATTTTGAGAATTTCACATAGAAATATGGTATTCACAGCATTTCAATACTCCAACTCCTTTTTAGTTTCTCACAGTCTTATTTTGTGATTAAATAAATTTCCCTTAGTAATGGGATGAATTCCTCCTTTACTATTTATGAATCTACTACATATTGATTCTTTGCTATTATCATGGGGCTTATAAAATATTTTGACTATAATAAACAATTTTGAAATGGTAGTGGACTTAACATGATTATAAGATAAAGGAGAAGTGAAAGATAAAATGAGAAAATGACCAACAAAACTCTCAATATTTGTACTGTATTGCTTTCTTCATTTTGAATTTTTGATCAGTTGCTTACATTTCTCTCAGAGTATCATTGGACATATTAGTTTAATTGTTTTGTTTTAAATTTTCATATTAAATATATAAATAAATTATGCTCCATGTTTACATGACAGAATTTAGAAATATTTTGTAATGTTTCTTCTGTCAGTGAGTATTCTAATCTTTGTTGTTCAAGTCTCTTCCATACTGAAGAACTCATTTCTTATATGCAGGTTTGGTAGTATAATTTCTCCTAGATTTTTTTGGTCTGGTAATGTTTTTACATCTCATAAATTTTTAAATAATAACTTTGTTGTTTATAGCAATTTTGATTAGAAGTTTCTGCTTCAATTCTGAATTTATCTTCAATCCCTCCCCATTTGTGAGATCTTTGCTGATAATTATATGTCAGTCAAGCTTAGGTATTTTTTCTCCCCCTGTTTGGAAAATACCATCCTTGGCTTAACTTTTTAAGAATATGATTGTCTTGCAATGGACTTGGCTTATTTGATTATAGCTGTTGCTCTTTGACCTTCCACTACCTAGCTTTTTGTATCCATTATATTTTGAGGAACTTTCTGCTATCATCTCTTTGAACAGATTTCTACAGACTTGGCATTTCCAAGTTTCACTTGAAAGCTATAGCAAAAAATATTTGCTTTTTTGATGCTATTTCAAAGTTCCTGTAAAATTTCCTTATTATGATCATATTTTTTCATATTTTTCTCCTTTGGCAGGCTATTTTCAAACATTCTTTCTCTCATTTTTGTTTATTTTGTTTGATGCATTCTGCTTTTAGCGTGTTCTATCTCTTAGTTACACATTTCCAGTCCAGGTGGTCTGATTGTTTGCCTTTTTAAAATTATTTCCATATCTTTGTTAAGTTTCCTTGATGGTGTACTAAAATGTTTTATTTTGTTGACTGAAATTCATTGAGTTTTCTTAAAACAGTTGATTTGAATTCTTTGTCTAGGAGTTTATTCATGTTGGTTGTTATAAGTTCTATTTACGTTATCTTATTTTATCTGTTTTAATAAGAACTGAAGGCTCTGATACTTGTTAATGTATAAAATTGTGTGTTCATTGAAGATAGGATGTTTGTTACAGTACTCATAATAGATTCATTTATCTCCATTTCTAAACAGGCTGTTCATTTTCTCAGAGTATGGGTGACTTAGCACTATTACCACTAGGTGGTACCAGCATCTAATTTTTCTGAATCTGTAGTTAAAATTTTCCCATTGTTTCACAGTAGAGAGTGCCCTAAGCCCAAATTTGTAGCAAATCCACAGTTGTATACTATTCAGAATGAATTATCAGGAGTGTCTGAATGAGTAGACCTTTCCTGTAAGGCCCTACAATAACCAGGTCAAAGTCAAAGTCTTCATCTGTAGTTCTGGACCATGTTAATGTTGTTGAATTCCATCTAACATTGGGTCCCATTATGGAGAAAATAATCCCAAATTCCTATGCAATAACTTTGTTCATCCCTCATTTTTCTTCTCACAAATAGAAAATTATTTTCTCTGGGTTATATTGCCTATGGTTAGAGAAGGTTTGGTCCACACTGATTTCTAAATCTAGTTCTTCCCAGGGGCAGCATCAAGGCACCATTACTTTCTTTTATCATGTACTGATAACTCTCAACTACTACACAACTCTCAATCATAACCAACAGAGCAGATGTTATAACAGCCAGAGAATAAAATGTTGCTTCCACCATTCTGCACAAGGTTGGGGAAGAGGTGGTAAGGAGTCTCTCAACTATTTGTGTAACATATCTAGAGACTGTACTGTGGAGTAAGAGATGTGGTGTCTGCTTAAGCACTGGTTTTACTGCCATACATTCAGAAATGGATTTCATTTTAAGGCCCAGTTTAAGGTCTTCTTTCTGTCCATTCATTGAACTTCCCATTTCTACTCCATGTTGTTTGGAATTTCCATGCCTTATTCATCCTACTTATGCAGTTTCAATTTGCCTGACATGTAATTTACCTTCTAGTTCCATGTAATCCCAATTCTTTTCTCAACAAGATTTTCCATGATGCTGTCATCAGATTCTCAATGGCAACATCTGGCAGAATCAGAAAGGACTTCACTTGTTCTGTCACCATTCCAAACACATAATTTTAGCACTCTTCTTTGTTAAAACACTATCAACTGTGGTTAAAAATGTTAGTGCCTTATTTGTTCGAGATGTCTACTCTGTAATCTCTGTCTAAACTTTGTCTGAGACAAGTTCTAAGTATTCACATTTATAAATTAAAGTAATTATAATAATAGCAAATTACATACTTGTCAAATACTATGATAGATTGTTTTCAGTAATAAAGCATTAACAGAGAAAATTACAGAAATATAAATAGTAAAGACTTGTATAGAAAGATCAAGAAGTGTCCCTTAAAATGCAAAACCCAGAGATAAGATGAAAATTATGCTCAGATACTGAGTATAACAGATCTGATAGCCGAAAAAGAAAGTCTGGATTATAGGTCATTTGAAAAATTGTGGTGCTGTGATCAAACAAGTTGTCAAGATTATTCAAATATTCATTATTGTCTTTTAAAATGAAGCTCCTATAGAAAGGTACAGCCAGATCATTTCTATAGGTAAAGTCTGCCTAAGTGAAATACTGGTCAATATCATACACAGGACCCTCTGCAGAATATAGGATAGCTAGTTATTTATATGACCACATTGTTCATAATTTTCTTAAACTGTGTATTTTGGCAATATTCTTTGCCTCACTGTGTGTTCTTGCTAAATATCTCTGTGGTTTTTTTCCTATCCAAGCCTTATTTATGTTTGTTTTCTAGTCCCTTTATGGTGACTAAAATTGTAATCTAATTTAATTGTAATGAAATCAGTTGTCAGGATGGCAAACTTTATAAAATGTTCCTGGTCTTTGATTAAGTCATGACCTGCAATTTTGATCCTCAGTATTTTTCTCCTACCATATCTTCACATATCCCTTTCTATTGGGTTTCTAAAAATTGTTGTTCCTGTCTTTGTGATGAGATATTAGTAGATTCCTTAGTCATTTAAGGAAATGTGATTTACTCATGTTCTGAAGTGTGAGAAAAAAAGCAAAGTAAAGAAATGATGCAGATGATAGAACACTTTTGTCAGTTGCAAGATACCAAATACCTTTTAAATGTCTGCATCACCAGCTTTGACTAAACACAGTCATCTGACCAGTTTTCCTAGAGCTCCTTTCACATCTTTGTTCCTAAGGCTATAAATAATTGGATTCAACATGGAAGTCATAACTGAATAAAACACAGAGATAACCTTATCCTTTTCACTCATTGTCTTGGAGTTGGGTCTCATGTAGGCAAATATTCCAGAGCCATAGTAGAGAATCACAACAGTGAGGTGAGATCCACAGGTCGAAAAGACCTTGAGCCTTCCCTCCCCAGACTGCATCCGGATCACGGTGGAGATGATGTTGCAGTATGAGGTAAGGATGAGAGAGACAGGAGCTAAAAGGATAATAACTCCCACTAAAAACAGAGCCATCTCAGCACTATAGGTGTTTGCTGAAGCCAGCTTTAGGAGGGCAGGTGGCTCACAGAAGTAGTGATTTATTACATTCTGTCCCTGATAAGGGATGCTCAGTGTAAATGCACTGTCCACTGAGCATGCAAATGCCCCACTTATCCAGGAAACCACAGCCAACTGGACACAAACCCTCTGAGTCATGATGGTGGTGTAGTGCAGGGGCTTGCAGACAGCTACATACCGGTCATAGGACATCACTGCCAGAAGAGCACATTCTGTACACCCTGCTAGGAGAAAGACCACTATCTGTATTGAGCATCCAATAAAGGTAATGGTTTTCCTTTTTGAAAGGAAGTGGACCAACATCTGGGGCACAATGCTTGTAGAGAAACAGAGGTCAGCAAAGGATAAGTTTTGGAGGAAAAAGTACATGGGGGTATGAAGATGAGAGTCAGTTTGGATAAGGATTATAATCAGCAGGTTTCCAAATACAGAAAGGAGATAGATGATCAGGAAAACACAGAATAGCAAGATTTGGATTTTAGGATCCTCTGAGAGCCCCAGCAGAATAAATTCAATGACATAAGTTTGATTTCCTCCTCCCATTGATATTTATTCTTCTTCACCTGCCATCAGAAAGAAAAAACAATGTTTTCAGTCCTTTATAAAGAAGTATATAGTTGCCAAGTGCACCCTCTCGATTCTTGACTTCCCTGTTTCCTACTAGGTCCCAGTTTCTGTCAAAATGAACACTGGTGTATCTATATTCAATGAAGGTGATTTCGTTATGTTTGTTCCATTATTTTTGAAAAATGAAGTCACTGTGTAACTCAGGCTTGTCAGGAACTCAAGACTCTCTCACTTTGCCCTCTTAAGTGCTGTAATTACAGTTATTCTTCACCACATCTAGCTTGCGCATCACTGAAGTGATGATTTAATCTAAAAGAAGAGAAAATTTTATGTCCGTGCACTGTGTAACCCTGGCCTGGAGACAATGTCTTATGTGAAGAAGAGGAAAAATAGGTTATATAAAACCTGTATAATGAGACTCCAGTGACCTGAAACTATCTGTGTGAGGGAACAAAGCCAGGAGCGACAGGGAACTTGATATTCTGAATAGGATCTCAGAGCCTCAGGATAGCAAACTTCTGATAACTATAAAGAGTTTGACTACACAGTGAGACTTGTCTAGAGAAACACACACACAAACAAAATTTACAGATTTTTTTCCTCCAAAAGAGATGGAAAAGGTCAGACAGAGAGATTTCTGGAATGATGATAATTTTCTGTTTCTTAAAATAATACATAGTTATGGCTAAATAAAGACTGTATTCATAATTTAAAGTTTCATTCCAGTTTGCACCTAAAACTTCTGTACTTTCCTGAAATTATGTTATGCTTTAATGAAAGTCTATTTTATAAAGTTTTATTTAATCTTTTAATGTATGTGTGCATGTGTGTGTCTGTGTGTGTGAGTGTGAGTGCACATGTATATGTAGGTTCACATGGAGACTCCCCAGGAGTTGGATTTAGAGGTGGTTGTCAGTCTCCTGACATGTGGGCTAGCAACCAACTTCAGTGCTCTACAATAACAGCAAGTGCTATTAACCACAAGGATATCTCTCCAGCAGGAAAGATATATTAAAAAAAAACAACATGCTATGTGGCATCTAAAATTATATTGTTTCAGAATAGAGTACATTTTAGAACATGATAGTAGATTGTCAAAATAAGCTAAACAGTTAAAAAACATGTTTTTGAAAAATGGAAAAGAGAAGAGAGCCTTGAGAATAGATCAGAAAAACACCTAAGGAATTGGAGCAAACAAGAAGGTGATGTAATACTGTGACATGAAAGCATACATAAGGGACATATTTGGGGGACAGGAAGAAGGGGATCCAGGACGACGAGAGAGGACAGTGTGGAAGGGATTAATAAGAACAAAATATAAGCACATATTGTGTTATATGGTCACTTAGAAAATTCATAATAAAATATAAGGTAAATATGGGAATTTAAAGATGTACATTACCTGAAGGCCATGGTAGGAATAACTTCAACAAGTTTCTATCCAAACACTCAACATGCTTCTGTACATCCTGCCACATGGTCTTCAACTGTCAGTTTCATCGTTGCAGCCAAGAGCTACATGCTTCTTTGCTTATGTCAAACAACAAGAATAAAATGTCTTTGTAATAGCATTTAATATATATGATAAAGATCTATATCTTAGTTCTTACAGAATCAGATTATCTGGGGAGCATAGATATATTCACAAATGAAGCAAGAAATACTATGAACTAGGAAATTGGGTATTAGAATGAAAATTGTCAAAAAACCAAATTTCTATTTTTTGTTATTTTATTTATGTCTTTATTTATTTATTATTTTTTAGTTTGATTTATAATACATGCCAAATTTAAATATAAAGCGCACACTGTGACAAACTCACTTTTGATTAAAGACACAAACAATGCAAACAATATAACAGCTTATCATACATAGGCATACTTTAAATGAATTTATGATCACCAAGATTTGTTAATTAATTAATTTTTAAAGATAGTCTTTTCTCATTTTACATACCAATCCCACTTCTCAGTCTCTCCCCTACTCCCACTCCCCTGCCTTACCCAAAACCAACGCTTCATCCACTCCTCAGAGAAGGTAAGGCTTCTCGTGAAGAGTCAGCAAAGTCTGGCACATCACTTTGAGGCAGGACCAAGGCCCTCCCCTCTATATCTATGCTAAGCAAGGTATCACTCCAAAGAGAATGGGCTCCAAACAGTCATTAAGATTTTTATCAAATCATATAAGTATAGTTACACATTAAAACCATATGATGACAGTGGAACAAAATTCGAAGCCCACAGAACACAATCAAGTTCTAACAACTGTGCAGGGAATTGTTGGCAAGCAATTCTGAGAACAGAAAGACCTTGGGAACAAGACTGTGGGAGGATGAACACCAGAGTGTGGCAAGCACAAGTGGACTACTTTTTCCCCATGAGGAACGTGTGGATGGTCAAGGAGCAACTGGGAGCCCTATGAATTCTGCAGGAAGTGGACATTAAGGAAGTAAAATGCTAAGGAAGACTTCAACAGTTTTACAATAGTAGGAGGCACAAGATAAAAGATGGAGCGTAAGCTTTACAAAACTTAAGTGACACTAATCTATTACCCAAGGTCTTATTTGTGATCTCTAATAACCTTGAAGTGAGGAATGAGTTGGAAATATATAAACTGTCCAGTATAAATTACCAAAATCTGTTCTACAGAAGACAATCAACTCTTACCTCCCTGAGAGAACAAAAATAAAGTCTTTGTCCAGGAGAATAACATTGGGAACTCTAAACTAGCTTTACAATATCCCACACACAAGGCCTTGTGCTCAGCAAAATGTAATTAAAAAGCATAATATAAAATATGAACAATGACTAAGAGAAACAGAGAACAAAACTAACAGGAAGTACTACAAGAAACATAATACCGTTGTTATTAGACATTTTAAAATATTATAAACCATGTTACTAAAATTTACTGAATATTATGAAAATAAGAAACAATGTAAGTTTTTATTTCAGATCTTAAAAACTGAACTATTAAAGCTGGGATGTAAAAGATGTTTAACTGAATAAGAAAAATGAAAGAGAACATTAGCTAACTAGAAGACAAGAGAACATTATGAAAACCCATGATTAGAAAGGCATAAAATAGGAAATGAGAAGTTTTAAGATGTCAGAAATGTAACGCAATTCCCAGAAGGACAGAAAAGATTAGACAAAGGGGACATTTGAATAGATAATGGTTAAGAATTTGCAAATTTGGTGAAAATATTCACATACAAAAGTGTGACAAAGTTAAATGCAAAGATGACTATGTAAATCAGAATCTCCTCATATTTCTAACTCAAAGGAAAGCAATAGAAACTCTAAGTCTATTACAATCAAAATATAGAAGAGGCAAAATATTATTACCTGAATGAGAGAAAGATAACATTCCAGGAAACTATTTTTATGCAAGTGATATGAATCTTCTTCTTCCTACAAAATGTTAAGGAAAAAAAAGGAAGAAGCTAGAGTACGGCTTCAAATCACTAGAAACAGAGTGCTAGTTTCCATGTGCATGAAATTTTTCAAAGGGCTCTGTGGGATCAGAGAAGTGTATGCAGGAAACGAATAAAATGTATGATTTATGGTAACAGTTTTGTCAGAACTTAAATTCTGACACCTAGGGCGTTTCAAAGACAATAAGGTAAGAAGGATCTCTGCAAGACAAAAAGAAGCTATAACTCAAACTCAAGGGGCATATAAGGTTCCATAACCACTTCTCCTTAAGAAACAAAGCCATCTGCTATCTCTTTTTTTCTTGTCACTTCTAATAAAGACATAAAAGAAGAGAGGAAAAAGCAAAAAGTCATTTAGCTTACCCTTCACACTAAGCTTCTACGGAATATGTTGTCCATAATTCCAACAAACTCCAAGTGATATTTGGTGGCCAAATATGCTGCTTTTTGCATTTGTTTTCCTTGATTTATCTCAGTCACATTTAAGGCTGTAGCACCGTTTTCACTTCACTTTGGCATGTTTTTCTCCTGATGATATCTCCTTTTCTTTATCTCTTTCTCTTCTGCTCAGTTTCTTCCTTTTGTTACTTTCTGAGCCCACATATCACTGTGTATAACCTCTTCTATCCCTTCAAATTCAACTATTATTTAATAATTAGTGCTTCTTAAATATCTACATGCAACTGTAACATGCTTTGCCATTAGAATTCTGATTCACAAATTAAACTTTGTATTGAGCTTCACTGAAAATTAGTTTTAATGAGATTGAGAATTCTCCATACTTGGTAGAAAAAAATATACATACATACTTCATGGAAAAATAAGATGTTGTCAATACTTACCTAAGTTCTGGAGAGCTACTTTGTTTGAATCTAAACTCTCTGAATTAATATACCGTCTTTTATAAGACATTCAGCCTAGTTCCAATATTAAAATTTTTTTTATCATTTTTCTATCTACTAAAGAAAATACATTAATTTTTATAAACATCAAATGATAAAATCATGATAATTTTAGTTCTCTAGAATACTAGTAAGTAGAAATTTCTTATTACATATTAAAATGAATATTTTACATGTAATTTATCAATTATCTTCCAATGAAGACAACCTAAGAGCAGCTACTGTACTCATTGTCTGTCTTTTCTGCAATATATACACAATGTGTTTATTGTAACATGAATGGCAGAACATGATACCAGATCTGATAGAAACAAAATCTTTTGTCTCCATGACATTTATGACAAACTATTTTCTAGAAGTAAGGATTTTCAAAACTAAAAGTACATATTTGGCTGTTGCATTTGGTATATGAGAGATTGGAAAAGACAGGAATATACTAGAAAAGATCTTAAGGATATCTGTTAAGGTATAGTTGTAACAATATAAACTTAGTATGAGAGGTTCTTAACCTAAAAATTATAACACTTTTTTAATAGGATATTATCACTGCATATGTCTAGAAGGACTTCTATACTGTTGTGTGCAAGCAGAGAAAGGAGGAGGAGAGTAGAGGAGGGGAGATAAGGGAAGGGAGAAGAGAGGAAAGAAGAGGAAAGAAAGAGAGGAGAGAGAGGGAGAGGAGGAAGAAAGGAAAGAAAATGATGCTGGAGGGGAGTGTGTAATTCTCAAAGACTGGCTTTGATGAGGTGAACACATGAACTCTTGATGAGGTGATAAGCAAACCCCTGCAATCACCTGGTGGACTAACCTGAAGAGTGTTCAAAGAGGCTGGGTCCCTGGCAAGGGGACTGTAAACTCCGTCAGTGTGAAGGCCAGAATCACCAGGTGTCTCTCACAATATTTTTATTTCTAGGCACACAGAATATTTCTCCATACTAAATATTGTCCAACCACATGACTCACACACAAATTCTCCCAGGAACTGAACGGAGGAATTTCCAGAAGGAATTTATTTAAAATGAAATCCTAAGGGTTGAGGTAAACATGTTCCCTTGAGCTTTCTCTTGAAGATGGGAGACTTTTGCACATACAGAGTACATAGATTCAAAAAACCGCAATTTACCAGGAATATGTCCATTTTTCATATAATAAGACGTTTCTGTATCTTTGCTATTGTTAATCCAGTAATCAAAGAAACATAAATCCTTTCTGTTTGCTAAAAACCTAGTACATTTTCCTAATGCTGATGAATGCGCAAGACTCAACAGAAAAGGACCAAAATTTATTTTTGTTCTATTATGTTTTAATTGAAATAGAATGACTTACTTCCCTCTACTTTTTCTCCCTCCAGCCCTTCTCAGTTGTCCTTCCTCAACTATGGTGGTTGGGAAGGTGAATTAGGAGAACTAAAAGCCCGAGGCCAACCTGACTACATAGCAAGACCCCGTCTCAACTTAATATAAGTAAAAACATGTCATATACTTAAGTGGATTATAAATAAGTTTATAGGACTTATTTCTTAAATAGAGGGCATTGCAAAAGCTTCTCCTTCTAACACTAAGAATAGCTTTCTTTCTTTATTGTCAATAGCCACACATTCAGATTGTTTGCTTTCTTCCAGTATTTTACTTCAGGCTTCAACTTAAATAAGTTATGTTCAATATATATTCACATTGAATCATATAGATTTTACAGAAGACCACACAGGAATCTCTATGTGGAATGGAAACAAGCCCTGCTCAACTGAAAACATCATTAAAACATTCTGAGTTGAAAACTTTCAGATAATTCTGGCTTCTAGACAGAGAACAAGAGAAAAGTACTTCTCTGAGACTTGAGCAATTTTCAAAGACATAAGTAGCTTTCACTTTAATAAGTTGGCAAATTTAGGCATGCCTTGTCATATTTCAATAATTCTTAAAATAGGTAATTAAAACCACAAGACACCTTCATAAATATACTAATAATATGTTATGTCAGTTAGATGACATAACCTCTGTCCATACATACACTTGCAAGACAATTATTTAGATCATCTTCATTTAAAGTAAACAAATTCTTGAAAAAATTATGCGTCAACATATAAATGCATCGAGTGGTAGTTTTTTTTTTCATACTCATCTGAGGAAATGCTAAACAGAAAATAAAATAACACATAAATTAAGTGTAACAACATTTTTAATTTAAAAAATTAAATTTATGTGTACATGTATATGCCTGTTTATGTATACCACAGACATGCAAGTTCTTGCAGAGACCAAAGGCCATCAGATCTCCTGAAACTAATGTAGTGGCATTTCAATTACATTTTAATAAATAAAACATGCCTGGGGATCAGGAGAGTAAAACAGTCACACTGGTCAGCCTTACAGCCAGACAGTGGTAACACACACCTTTAATCCCAGTAGCCAGACTAGTTGCCATAGAAACCAGGTGGTGCATGCCCTTAATCCCAGTAGTGCATGCCTTTAATCCCACTACTAGAAAAGATTATAAAATGGGAGGATGAAGCTCTCAGACACAGTCTCATTCTGAGATTCTTGGAGGGAGGATTGCCATTTCAGACTGAGCTTGAGGTAAGAGCCAGTGACTGACTGCTTTGCTTCTTGGGTTCAGATTACACTCCAATTTCAGTCTCTGAGTTTTTATTAATCATGTTACAAATGTCACCAACCATGGTGCCCAAATCCATGACCCTGCTATTAAGAGTCTCATGTTTAACAAAGACTGATTTTTTACTTCCTGGCCACCCAGACCCGAATAATCACACAAAACTATATTAATTACAACACTGTTTGGCCAATGGCTCAGGAACATTTCTAGATAGCTCTTACATCTTAAATCAACCCATTTCCATTAATCTGTATATCACCATGAGGCTGTGACTTATTGGTAAAGTTTTAGTGTCTTATCCTTTGGCAACTACATGGTGTCTCCTTTACTCTGCCTATTTCTTTTCATTATCTCTGTTCAGATTTTCTGTCTGGCTTTACTCCATTTAACCATTGGTCAAAACAGCCTTATTCATTAAACAATAAAAGCAACACATATACAAAATGACATCCTGCATCATCTCTTCTTTTCTGTCTAAATAAAAGGGAAGGTTTTAACTTTAACATAGTAAAAATACATATAATAAAACAGTTATCAATCAAGAATTATAGTTACAATATTAAGTTTATTTGTATTATGCAAAATTAAAGAAAACACTCTACCATCTATCTTTGTGAATCTAAAGTTTTATATCTAATTTATCTTTTATTATAACTAAGAAAAACAATGTACTATTTGTCTTCAACTCCATCCAAGAATCCAAAAGGTTATAATATTACATAAGTAAACATGAAGTGAATTGTAAGTGAAATCCAAAGTTCTAATAATTATAGAGACATTTCACTGCCTGGACGGTAACACAAAGTTCTTTTGTAATGTTGGGGAATCCATATTTAGCTTATAGGCCCATAGTATCTGGTAGAATTTTCAGTGAAACATGAAATTTGAAGATCTGTTATACTTATATTGGCACTTTGTCAGTTACTTTCTTCTATGTCCTGCAGAATATCTGGCAGTTTCTTTTGTGGAGCAGTAATCATGAAATATTGTCTTACCTTCTTTTGGTAAGTTCAGCAAACATTTTTTGGTGGATCCTGCATGCCTGTTTATAAAATATACTGTCAAGCACTCCAGACAAGAGGAGTTTCTTGCCCAAATGGCAAGCCTTGTCATATAGAAGGCAAATTCCATAGTAAGTTTTGTCAGCGCCCATCAGCCTCTCTGAAGTAATTGGTGCTGCTAGAAGCAGACATATCTCACTGTTAAGAAAAGTCTAAGTTCTTCTTTTTGTAGGAAAAGGATTGTTTGGCTTATACATCTACATTGTTAGTCATCACTGGAGGAAATCAGGACAGGAACTCAGGCAGGGCAGGAGCCTGGAGGCAGGAGCTGATGTAAAGGCTATAGAAGGGTGCTGCTTACTGGCTTTTCCATTATGGCTTTGAACAGCCTACTTTCTTATAGAATTTAGGACAAACAGCCTAGGGAAGGCACCCACCATGTTGCAGGGGGCCGCTTGTTTATCCCGGATACCTGGCTAGCTTAGCCCTGAAATAACCATACAGAAATTATATTAACTAAATCATTGCTTGGCACGTTAGTTCTAGTTTCTTATTGGGTAATATTTTTTCGAGACAGGGTTTCCTTGTAGCTATCCAGCCTGTCCTGGAACTAGTTCTTTTAGACCAGGCTGGCCTTGAACTCACAAGAATACACCTGCCTCTGCCTCCTGAGTGCTGGGATTAAAGGCATGTGCCACCACTGCCCAGCACATCTTAATTTAACCCATTTCTATTAATCTGTGTATTTCAACATGGCAGTGGCTTAGCAGGTAAAATTCATAGTGTCTGTCTCTGCCAGATCCATGGTGTCTCTCTCTGACTCTACTCTTCTTTCTCCAACATTCAATTCTGTCTTCCCAGCCTACCTAAGATCTGCCATATCAACAGGCCCCAAACAGTTTCTTTATTAACCAATAAAAGCAACACAAAGACAGAAGTACCTCTTATACCATTTCCCCTTTTCTGTTTAAACAAAAAGGAAGGCTTTAACATAGTAAAATTATATATAACAAAACAGTTATCAAGCAAGAATTACAGTTAAAATATTTATATCTATTTTATCTTTTATCATGACTAAGGAAAACTATAACATAACCATAAATTCTTCAACTCCATCAAAGACTCCAGAAGGATATATTACCTATGTATATTGGAAGTGCATTGTAAGCAACTTCCAAAATTCTAGAATTGACAGAGACATCCTGCTGCGTGGACAGTCAGCCAAATTTCTTCTGTACCATTGAAGCATCCATCTTCAGCCTACAGGCCCATTAGATCCAGCAGACTTTTCTACGAAGCAGAAAATTTCAAAGACAGGTCTGCCTATATTGACAGTTTGTCAGTCACTTTCTTCTGTATCCTGCAGAATGTCTCTCAGACTCTTTCATGAGGCAGGAACCCCGAAGGATCATCCCACCTTTAGGCAAATTCAGCAGTCATTTCTCTGCAGGTACTGCATGTCCAGTTAAGCAGACCAGGCAAGAGCAGTTTCTTGCCCAAATGGCTAACCAACTCCATAAGGAGCCTCTTCAACACCAATCTTCTTAAAGTAGCTTGGTGCTACCAGGAGCAGATGTGACTCATGTCATGAGAAATCCCAAGTTATTAAAACATTTTAAATGCCATATTCTGAAGGTCTCTGAAAGATTAGAAGAATACCTATTTAACTGAAATATATCTCTATACATCTAGAAAATTTAACGTGATTACAACCTTGACTATTGTAGATGATTATCTATTAACCTATATTCCTTTATTACACATTACATTTTAAAATAAATTATACAATCACAATACCTCAATCAAGAGCAAAAATATACTTATAACAAAATTGACCTTATATTTGTAAACCAACATTCATACCAATGCAAATTATTCATATCTATATCATATTTCCCTTTAAATGCAAAAGAACATTTATAAACAATATTTGGAAATAAGCTGTTTAGGGGCACTGTTAATCAGGTCTTTCATGGTGCATACTGTGTGCTAGGTTCATCTCAGTCAGCAGTAGGGCAAAGCAATTTTTTGAGGGTGTTCAAGGCAACCTTTCGGGGTCATATCACATTGGTCTGGAAGGAGTCCACAGGTTCTCATCCTCTGTTGAAACAAAAGAAAAACCTCTTTTTCAAAGCAACATACCGTTAGACCCAAATTTGGATATCATAATAACTTTATACTATGCATGCTGGTTTAGCTTAGCAGCCCATACAATGAAAAGTTTAAGTTCTTAAAACATTCTAAATACCATGTTCTGTAGGCCTTTCAAGTGTTGCAGATTATCTATCTAACTGTATTTATCTTTATATATCTGCAGCATTTATAATCAAATGTCTTTTAGCAGCCATTGTTCCTTCCTCAGCAGTTAAACACTTCAAAAGCAACACAATAACATAGAGTATCTACATTCTCTATGTATTTTACATCTTTATGTAGCTTTAATGATTTTTACTCTATTTCTTTTCTTTTTATTTTTAAATTTTGTTTTTCTGTGATAGTGTTTCTCTGTGCATCTTGGACTGTCATGGAACTCACTCTGTAGAACAGACTGCCCTTGAACTCACAGAGATCTACCTGCCTCTGTTTCCCAAGTGCTAGGAATAAAGGTGTGTGCCACCACACCCAACTACTCTATTTCTTTTACTTTTTTCTCTTTTTTAAGGCATTTCCCTCTTCCTTTTGTTTTCTTGCCCAAGCATCGGTATATCTTTAAATACAATGTAAACTATTTAGAGGGTTTTTTTTTGTCTGTATCTGTATTTCTTGTATAGCTCTCTTATTCTGACCACATGAGTCTCTAATTTGATAAGCAATATGGCAAGGAGTAAGACCGTGGCTTTGCAAACTGGATCTGTCCAACTCCTTGGCTTTCTGAGAGATTAGTTTTATGGTGGAGATACTGGTGGAAGCCATGTTTTTACCACAACTCTGTGAAGTTTCTAGGTCAATGCCACCACAAAGAAGCATGCTGCTAGCTGCTCATAAACACCATAAATGTTTGATGTTAGGGCCTCTTTATAGAGCTGCACAGGTCTTGCTGCTAATGCTGTGTCAGGAAGCCTCTCTGAAAGGAACCACGCCCCTGCTTGCCACCAACAAACAGAGCTCACCCAAAACAATGCTGCTAACAGGAAGCTGGGCTTGACTCTATTCTTTTGTCTGTCTAAAATTCATTCCAAACATTTGGACACTATTTGTTGTTTTGTAAATAGAGACTGCACTTCCCATCCATCCTGACCCAAATATTCACACAGAAACTGTATTAATTACAACACTGCCCAACGACTCAGGCATATTCCTAGCTATATCTTATATCTTAAATTAACCCATTTCTATTAATCTGCATATCACAATGAGGTTGTCACTTACTGGTAAGGTTCTGGCATCATTCTCATTCAGCAGCTACATGGCCTCTCCTTGACTCTGCCTACTCTCTCTATCTTTATTCAGTTTTCCCACCTGGCTTTAGTCTGTTAAGCCATTGACCAAAATAGCTTTATTCATTATCCAATAAAAGCAACACATAAACAGAAGGACATCCTATATCAAACTGGAGTTATGGGCAGTTGTGAACTGCCTGATGTGGGTCTGGAACTCAAACGTGGGTTTTCTGGAAGAGAAGTAGGCACTTTTGTCATTGAGTCATCCCTGCAGCTCCAACACACTCGAAGTTTTTTTTTTAATTTTTTTATTGAAAGAAAGAAAAAAGAAAAAAAAGGAATTCCCACCTCCTCCCAGCCTCCCATTTTCCTCCCTCTCCTCCCACTTTTCTCTTCCTCCCCCCACTCCTCTCCCCCTCCCTCTCCACTCCGAAGAGCAGTCAGGGTTCCCTGCAATGTGGAAAGTCTCAGGTCCTTGCGCCTGAGTCCTGGTCTCGGAAGGTGAACATCCAAACTGGCTAGGCTCCCACAAAGCCAGAACATGAAGTAGGATCAGAACCCCGTGCCATTGTCTTTGGCTTCTCAGCAGCCCTCATTGTCCGCCATGTTCAAATAGTCCAGTTTTATCCCATGCTTTTTCAGTCACAGTCCAGCTGGCCTTGATGAGCTCCCACTAGAACAGCTCCACTGTCTCAGTGGGTGGGTATGCCCCTCGCCGTCCCAACTTCCTTGCTCATGTTCTCCCTCCTTCTGCTCCCCATTTGGACCTTGAGAGCTGAGTCCGATGCTCCAGTGTGGGTCTCTGTCTCTATCTCCATCCCTATCCAGATGAAGGTTCTATGGTGATATGCAAGATATTCATCAGTATGGCAATAGGATAGGGTCATTTCAGGTTCCCTATCCACAGCTACTCAAGGAGCTACCTAGAGACATCGCCCTGGGTACCTGGGAGCCCCTCTAGGTTCAAGTCACTTGCCAACCCTTAATTAAGTCCCTGCTCCTCTATCCAACCTTCCTTTCTTCCAATCATCCCGTTTCCCCAACCTCCCCCCTTCTCCCCTTCTTACTTTTCTGTCCCCTGCTCTCCTTACCTCCTTCCCACCCCACCCCCAAGTTCCCAATTTTTTGCCCGGCAATCTTGTCTACTTCCCGTATCCGGGATAATAACTATATGGTTTCTTTGGGTTCACCTTCTTATTTAGCTTCTTTAGTATCACAGAATATAGACTCAATGACCATTATTTGTGACTAGAAACCAATTATGAGTGAGTACATCCCATGTTCCTCTTTTTGGGTCTGGGATACCTCACTCAGGATAGTGTTTTCTATTTCCATTCATTTGCATGCAAAATTTGAGAACTCGTTGTTTTTTACGGCTGATATGTAAATATTCTCTAATATGTAAATATTCTCGAAGTTTTAAAACATTGTGATAAACTAGATGTGAGATTTCATATTATATGACTTCATGTTCATAATCTTCTGGAAAATTTTCTCAGAATATATACAGAGATCTGTATATGGGTATTGACAGCAAGGTCAGAGGAGAATCAAATTGTGTGAGCTGTTATATATCTCATTTGCAGGGCCAGTCAATTGGCATATATTTATTAATTTTACTGTATGACATACATGGGTTTATTTAATTTTATTTAAATTATTAAATGTAATTATACCATATAAACCTAAGTTTCTAAATTTGTATTATTTGTATTAAGTTAAAGAAAAGATAATTATGAATAAGGGTATAGAAAGAATAATGCATGTGTAATTCATTCACTAAATCACTTATAAATTTATTGAAACAAAGATGTGAATGTCAGAAGGGCAGAAATGCCTATAAAACAAAAGTCCAGGGTTTTAATTAATCCTCTAACATATTATAGGACTTTTACAAACATTTATAATGTAATAATAACTGCCTGTATTTAAATAACAGAGTCTTTAGCAACTAACTTGTGAATTCCCCCCCCCCTAAAAAAAGACAAAATGTCACATATGAGAACTTCTGCTTTGATAAAAGGTAGATGCTGATAGAGTGTCCTGGGAGCTTTCCTAACTAAATAAGCAGCGCCAGTCTGTAGAAGAAAAGAGTGTTCTGGTCTTCTCATTCAGCTTCTCATACTGGTGTGATCTGAGTGAACTCTTCTGTCTAGGAAGTGGATTTCTTTCTTTTCAGAGCCCATCATCCTCTCTGAATTAGGTTGGTGCTGCCAGGAGCAGACATGTCTCATTGTCATAAAAAAAAAAGAAAAGAACCTATGTTATTATAACATCTTAAATGCCATATTCTGCAAATCTCTGAAGTATTTGAAGATGATCTTTCTATATAAAATATATCTCCATTTGACCTTGAAAAATACCTACTATGACTACAAGTTTGATTGCAATGACTAACTTCTAAATTGCACTCTTTATATCCAAATTAGTTGGTAATAATAGCATTGGCATTACATTATTAAATGAGATGTATAGGTAGAATACTTTGAACAAGATTAGAAACGTATGTAGAGTATGTTCTAACAAAATTAATCTCAAATTTGCATCAATATACAAAGATCCAAATAAATGTAAAATATTTAAAGCTATTAGTTGCTTTTTTGGTTTAAAAATAAATTCAATATTCTACATTTTTATCCTATTTCTATGTCTCCCCTTTTCAGAGTAGATTCAATAATCTACCCTTACCCTCTGTCATATCTTTTTTCAAAACAAGTGATCTGGGTCTAATCTCCTTTTAACCTTTTTTCTGACTTTTACCAATAAAAACTTATAACCAACCACTCTAAATGTTGACAAATATTCATAACCCATTGAATAACCAAAAATCACCCCTTCTATTTTCTGGAAATGTGGATATCCTCTTCTTAAAACTACATCTTTCTATCTGGGGGCAACAGCATCTTTAGGGAGTCCTGAAAGGAAAAATTTGTGTTCATTGTCAAGTCCTGGGAGAGGTAGCTATACCATCTGTTGTCCAGTCTTTGTGTAATTGGAAAGTACAGAGCTTGTCACAGTCCTGGCTAGAGTAGTCTGTGAGACTGGATCAGCTCAATTGCTACCTCAAAATTGTCCTGAGCAGTTTTTAGTCCAAAGCCTATCTTTAAATTATGTTTTTTCAGCTTAATGATATTATCATAATCCTGGTAAAATTGTCCTTGTCCAGAGCATAAAACTTAATTCCTAGTTAAATTTGAGAGACTCAAACCCAAAATCATGTACAGGAAGTGAGATGAAGCCTTTTTATAGAATTAAGTAGTACTATATGACCACTAATATCATGACAAAAGTTTTTAAAAATATATATTAATCTTATAAATTTTGAAATAATATTTATACCTTAAGAAAAGCTCTCCAATAGGGGCTGGAGAGATGGCTCAGAGGTTAAGAGAATTGCCTGCGCTTCCAAAGGTCTTGAGTTCAATTCCCAGCAACCACATGGTGGCTCACAACCATCTGTAATGGGGGTCTGGTGCCCTCTTCTGGCCTGAAGGCATACAGACAGAATATTGTATACATAGTAAATAAATAAATTGGTGCCAAAATTATATCATTATATCTTTTGTTTGAGGAGCTCCTCACAGTCTTTTCATTAATGATAGACGCAGGGGTCCAATGACGGGAGTTAGTGTGGATCCTCGCCTGAATAGCACACCATACAGAGGTTGTAGAAACCGGCTCAACATGGCGTGGTACAGGTATGAGGGCGCTCTCCACATGGCCTAAGACAGGGTGTCCTGTGATCTGCTTACTTTAATCCTGCTAGATGCCTTTTATTTGAGGAGCTCCAAGGACTGGCGACTTATGGCAGGATAATCCCCCAACCTAAGGCAGGGCCCTGGGAACCCTGGGACGGGTAAAGGGGAAAGAAAATAGGCCTGGTCCCCACTCGACCTAGGAGTCATCGGGCACCCCTCTGTTCCCAGGAGAGAGGGATTGCTTCACCACTCGAGAGGAGGGTCTCTCCTTGTCTCAGTCCCTTCTCCTTTGGTCTGACACCATGGTTGACTCTGACTGGTGCTCTCCACGTGATAGCTGCCTGCCTTTGTATGGGAGGGGGGGAGGGGATCTGTTGGGAGCTGTTTCCCCCTAGAGATCATTGCAGGAACCATTGCCCTGGGGAGACTGCGGGGAACCCCACACCCATTGTTGTACTGGGAATGGTTCTGTTGCCCCACACCCAGTTGAAGCTGTTAATGGAGAAAAATTAAATAAATAAAAAAAAAGCTCTCAAAGAGTCAAAATAAAACCAAAGGATTATGATATTAATAGTAATACAATAGTTAATTAGTTTTTATTTTCCCATATCAGATACTCTCTGACATGAGACATAGATTTTGGATTTTACTTTAACAAGAACATTTAAGTTTAGAGTAGAGAGACACACTCCAACACCAAACCCAGCTTTAATTTTTAATTGGATTGGGACTGCAAAAAGACTGTTTGCATTATACATCTGTAGAGAACAGCAGAAACAGACATTTAGAAAGATTTATGACATTTTAACCTATTGAAAATGTGTTATATAAATAGGCCAAATTACTCTTTTTCTTGGGACCTTTTTTGGATAATTTTTCTTTCTTCTACACATGTCTCATTTGCCCAGTGGTCTTCAGATTCCTTAGCTGGATGCTTTTATTTTCCTGAAAAGACAGAAACAAAACCCTTCTCTCACCCTAGTTTTGTGGAGGTTCTTTTATGACAGGTTATATCTGATGAAATGAAAAACATTTTTTAGCTTTATAAGTTAGTTTAGATTGAATGACCACACTGTTAGATGAAATGTCATCTCTTTTAATTAAGAGGTCTCTCTTGTTCAAGTCAAATCTTTATCAATTTTCATGGTATCCACAGCTTTTCTTCTGCTCTGGAAGCAAAAGCAACATACCACATATTCTGGTTTCCATTCTGAGGTCAGCACATCTTTAAAGTACACAGGCTGACTTAATTCTGTAGTTTTTCTATTAACTTATTTGATCAATCTTTTCTCTGTTGTTGTTATTATTTTTAAAAAATTAGAAAGCTTTGATTTCTTTATAACCATATTTTAAATAAAAATTTACATTGTATCTAGACAGAAAACATGTGTTTGTTATTTAAATATCAAGCAGCATTAAATACTGCAAAATACCAATTTAAATTAACCATTTAATAAAGATTTAAGTCATTTTAACTTTGAAAGATTCCTGTTAAAAAGATTCTTTGCCTTCGTGTCCACACAGCAACTGAAGGTCAAGATCAAAGTCTGGCATATGTTCATTTAGTGCCTGCCATCTTCTTACAGAGCTAGTTATATGGTCCTGTGAGTTAGGTTAAGTATTAATTAGTCAAGGAAATCTTGGAAGATTTATTCCCCAGAAAGATACCCATTAGAGAAATCTGTATGCTGGAGAAGGAAGTATCCTCGCTGAAATTGGTCTATCCCTCAAGCAACATGTTACATCATCTTGTAGATACAGATTTAAGACAAGGTTCAAGGAGATAACATCCTGACCAAAACTGTTCAGTTATGCATATCCTTTAAAATTTTATCTGTTTCAATTCAAAACTCTTATCAACCCAGAAGAAAGATGTTGGACTGTTTGGTCTCTCCATTTGCTCTCCCAGCAAGGCTCCACTGATTAAATATGTTCACTCTATCCTACTCCAAGTCTGACTCCCTAATTATATTGGTAAAGATGACAAAATGTAAATTGGTAGGGCTTTTAGAGCTGGTTCATTTTATTAAATATTGTTTTATTAAATGAAGATTTGTGTTTACAAATGGAAAATTTTAATACAGTATGTGTTATTTTCTCCCCTAGGTTTTTTTTTAAAAAATAGACCATAGCAATCTTTTTGTTAATATAGAGTTTGTTCACTAGGAGATAAATAAGAGTCAAAAGCAAAGGAAAACAGATAAGACAGGCTTAAAGCAGATTTCTCAATTTTTTCTTTTGTTCTGACATAACCTATAATTAAATTCATCTTTAATGTTCGACACATTTTACATAAAATTTGTAGAGCTCCTGTTAATTTTGTAAATTACATACTTTTACATCTCTTTGTTAGTTGCCTAATATTTTTACTTACAAGCAGAAAGTCCATGAATGTTAGTCCAGGTATCTCTGAGTATTATTTAAGACTCTAGTTGTGCCCACAAAACAAACCAATTTAGAGATATTATGCTTCCCTACTGAGGGAAGTAACAAGAAATGTTCCATTTAGTAATGTCTCCATTTAAATAAAAAAACATGCTTAACACTGTGGTGTGGGAGGTCCTTCTGTATATGTGTTGCTTTTATTGGTTAATGAATAAAAAAGTTGTTTTGGCGATTGTGATATGGTAGAGTAGAAATAGGCAGGACAAACAAAACCGAATGCTGGGAAAAAGAAGGCTGAGTCAGGGAAAAGCCATGTAGCCCTGCCAGAGACAGATGCCAGAACTTTTCCCAGTAAGCCACAGCCACGTGGTGATACACAGATTAATGGAGATGGGTAAGGTAATTTAAGATATGAGTTAACCAGAAATATACTTAAGCTATTGGCAAAACAGTATTGTAATTAATATGGTTTCTGAGTGATTATTTCAGGGCTCAGCAGCCAGGAACAAACAAGTGGCTCCTTACAACAACACTGGAATTCACATAATTAAAAAATGTAAAACCAGCCTGAGGAGCAAATACCTGCCTTTTTCTACATGTTTTCCACTTCTTGAATTAGATATTGTAATGGTATCAAAGAAAAAGACTGAATACTAACAAATTAAAATTGAACATTTAGTAACCAACATAACTTTCAAAGCTAACAAAATGGATGCCTTAAACAAAAATGATTTCAAAACAAACCAGTACATGTATCCAACAAGTAAGATCATAAAACCAGATAAGAATAAACAAATTGGCCATCAACTAACCAGGATAATTGTGCACAAGAGACCCATGCTGTCTCACCCAGAAAAGACTGGATTGTTTTTGTGGGTTGTCCCTTGTTCAGATGGCACTAAGTGATGTTGTAAAAACTATAACTGTCCCCTCAAAGTGCATAAAATATTGTTTATTTTGGAGTCAAATATGAGTGGCTATAGCCTGGAACATAGGAGTTTGATAACCTTAAATTCTGTGTCCCAATATGGTAATAATTTCATTAGTTTTTTTTTATAGTAACAGAAAAAAAGAAACTCCTAAGTCAACATATTTCTCAAATACTTTATTGGGTACAGAGGTAGGCAGGTTACAGCAGAGCAGGGAAACCTATTTTAGGTCTTAAGTGCTATGTAGTACCCTTCTTAGCTTATGAATCATTGGAAGCTAATCACCTGATAACTGAATATATTCCAAAGTTTTCTCCAGCAGACATACAGATGATAGGTTAGACAGAGACTAGGCAATGAATGACTATTAAAGGAACCACAGACAGTGCCAAATAAATTTGAATTGTGTCCTGGCTTCTAATAGTTCATCCTCTCTACAATCACTTAAGTTCTAATCTGTTAATCAGACTTTGTAGAAGATTTAGGACAGGGTGCAGCTTCTTTTCAGGAAAGTTGTATTCATAACAGTTAAGCAACTGAAGTTATTAACAGAATTAAGACAAAGCCTCCCTCAACAGGAAAGACAGATAGGATAGGTGTCCAACTCCAATGATAAATATACCCTATTCTGATATAAAGAACTGTGTCTAAGAAGCAGCTGCTGGTCAGGAGCCAGCAGTCTTCAAGAATGAACATCTCCCCAATAATCTCACAACCAGAGTTTGTTCTCAGGAGACAAGTAACAGGGTGGGAAATGAGATACACAGATAAGTACAATAGAAATATACAGAAATGACTAAGAAAGCAGAGGTGCAGGGATTATTACATTCTAAGCCACAAGTATGAATTAATCAGAGACACGTACTAGGATGCAAGGTATATACTGTTAGCTTTTTTGCAAAACTCAGGAGAAAAAACTTAATGAATGTAAATAAATTTGTTCAAGGTATGCCTTGATGAAAATAAATAAGAATTATCTGTTCCAAAGCCCTGGGGTCTGGAGACAAAATATACTTTTCAAAGGTTTGTTTCTAAGTGAGCTGTATCCTCCAGCTAGGCCTTATCCTAAAAGTTATTACACCTCCAAGTATCACCACCAAATTATTGCAAGTTTTTCTTAGCATGTAGCTGTTGGGAAGCAGTTTAAATACAAACTGTAATTTATAGGCATATGTGCTCTATTTCATCTGGTGTTTAATATAATTTGTTAACTCTATAACCAACTCATCCAGGTATTATCTTACATTATCTTTAGAAGATTATGGTTTTATGTTTTATATTTAACACATTTAATTAAAAATTGGTTTTATACTGACTTATTTTGGTAATTAGTTCATAAAGATAGTTTTATTAAAATGTATTATGTCCCATAGTTACCATATTTACTCTCAGTAATACCTCCCTTTTCCCACTCCACCTTCCTCTCACCTTTTTCTTTCTCTAGGTTTGCTTCTTTTCTATCAAATACATACACATACATGCATATATTTAAATAAATATGCATATATATGAGTTCAGTAATCTATAAAATCTGGCATCCAAAAATGAGACAAAATATGATATTTGAGTATGGCTTATTTAATTTGATATTATGACATTTAATTCCATTACGCACACACACACACATACACATCTCATTTTTATTATTTTTTATCTATTTATAGATAATTAGGCTAATTCTATAATTTAACTATTGTGAATAGTGCTGAGATGAGCATGCATATGTAGGTTCATTTGTGGTATGCAGCCTTAGCTACCACTGTTGGGTTATGCGTTAAGATAACTTATCTCTGTGGCAGTGAATAAAGAAGGTGCTTGGATGTCACTAGAGGAGAATCTACTTTGCTTTTTACCACCATTTGGCTTTGTACTTACATAGGTGCTGATTAAATGGCCTTTGGGACACAGTCCACCCTGAGACAAAAGGAGTAAAGCAGTTTCAGCCTTTTATCCTGGCTCCACTTTCTCTACACAGTGAAACTCAAAGTTTTATTACATCTCTAACTCTAACCAAGGAGGACCCACTGCTCATTGGAGCATCATGGTAGACATATCTTTGAGCAGCTATGCAGCCATGCGATAAGAGACAAAGCCTTGGAGTAAATAGAGTATTTTCCTCTATAAAGGTAGCCACAGAAAGCTACTATGTGAGAAGTTGTTGTCTTGGGACTCAAACATTGTTTATACCCATATATCTTACTAAATTTAAATGCTCTACACCTATAACTCAACAAAGCAGCTGTAAATTTGAAGTGAGTTTGTCTTACTTTCAATGTACTTAGGTTGCTCTCCACAAACTGACAGTGAGGCTCTGTTGATGGAAAGATTACCTCCATGAGTTATGAACAAGCTGGGGCCTACCAAGAACCTCTGCCCCGTGTACTTGATGCCACAAGGTATTATGCATGCTATCAAAGGAGAAAGGTAAACACCAATCCAGATACACATGGGCACAGGAGACCACTTCCTACGTATAACCCCAGCAGCACAGAAATTAAGGGCCTCATTGAATAAATGGGACCTCCTGAGACTGAGAAGCTTCTGTAAAGCAAAGGACACTGTCACTAAGACAGAAAGGCAACCTACTGACTGGGAGAAGATCTTCACCAATCCTGCAACTGACAAAGGTCTGATCTCCAAAATATATAAAGAACTCAAGAAACTAGACCATAAAAGGCTAATCAACCCAATTATAAAATGGGGCACTGAGCTGAACAGAGAATTCTCAACAGAAGAAGTTCAAATGACCAAAAGACAATTAAGGACATGCTCAACTTCCTTAGCGATCAGGGAAATGCAAATCAAGACAACGTTATGATACCATCTTATACCTGTCAGAATGGCTAAAATCAAAAACACCAATGATAGCCTTTGCTGGAGAGGTTGTGGAGAAAGGGGTACACTCATCCATTGCTGGTGGGAATGCAAACTTGTGCAACCACTCTGGAAAGCAGTGTGGAGGTTTCTCAGGAAATTCGGGATCAACCTACCCATGGACCCAGCAATACCACTCTTGGGAATATACCCAAGAGAGGCCGTATCATACAACAAAAGTATATGCTCTACTATGTTCGTAGCAGCATTGTTTGTAATAGCCAGAACATGGAAACAACCCAGGTACAAATATAAAGCACTGTCTTGCTTACAAGATATGCTGGTGTAAGGGTGGCCCACAGCTTACAGGAGTAACGAACCAGTATCTGGTTTGAGTTAAGACTCACCCCATGAATTATAACCCATATCCAATACTACTTAGATGGCCAATAACCTGAGATTAGGTAGTTCAGAGATCTAGGGTGAAGCCAAATACTACCGTTCTACTAAAGGAAAATAGGAATAAAATGAGTTCTAATGATATTCTGCTATATTCATAGATCAGCGCCTTTCTAAGCCATCATCAGAGAAGCTTCCTCCCACAACAAATAGGAACAAATACATAGACCAATGGCCAAACATATACATGGTGAGAGACCTTGAAACACACTGTCCTAAACTGGTTGTCTCCACCAGGTTCTTTCCCTCATGGCTCAGGAAACCCTGTGGAAGAGAAGTAAAAAAGAGTGTAAGACTCAGAGAAGATGGAGAACTCCAAGGAAATAAAACCTTCTAAATCAGCAGGATCAGAGTCCATAGGAATGCGCAGAACTGAGGAAGCCTGCACAGGAACAGCATAGGTCTGTACTAGATAGGATCCTGGAGCTGAATGAAGAAGTGAACACATGCCCTCATTCCCAACCTAGAAGTTATCTCCAATTGATAACCACTTAAAAATGAAAATTTAGCTTTCTCTAAGGGAGTATCACTGGGGCAACAAACTACTCTTAAGGGTAGGCCATATGCCCAGCTGTAAATGGCCAACAAAAAATAAACTCAAGAGCATCTTTGGATGTTTCTTGTCTCATAAAATTGTGTTAAAGATATTCATTTTTATCTGTTTATTTATCCTACATATCCTTCTGTAAATATGTTTTTGCTTCCTGTTTTGTGTTTTTATGGGATTTCTGAGTGTGTGAATGAGTAGGTACCTATTTCTATATGTTTCCCACACCTTTTCTTGGATCCTTTTCCTTCTGTTTGCTTTTTATTGTTTTAATGTGTTTGCTGTTCTTGTATATTATATTATATTATATTATATTATATTATATTATATTATATTATATTATATTATATTATATTATATTTGGTTATTATCCCTTAGATACATATTTGTTTTCTAACAAGAGATAGAACAGGAGTGGATCTGGATGGGAGGGGAGATAGGAAGGAATAGAGGGGTAGTAGAGGGAAAAGAAACTTTAATAAAGATATACTGTATGAAAAAATATTTAGAACAAGAGAGATAAAAGTATTAGACTAGAAGCAATCTGTGTTATATTCTAGTGAATAACATGGCTGCATTCTCCTGTACTAAAGTAAAATAATACGAGGGAGGTTGCAATGGAATGAGAATTTGATGGAGGAAGTTTCAAGACTGCATGGCACCCAAACTGTGGAATGGTTACTATTCATTGTTTTTCAGAAGATCAAAAGGAGAAGAGAACAGAAAGACAGGAAAAGGATGTGGTTTGTCAAGAGGGTGTCAGCAGGTTTGCAGTAGTGGAGAATTTATGACAAGAAAACAACTGTAATTGCTATTTTCGAGCTATTAAGAAGAAACTTTCCACTATGTACCAGGGCAATGTGAATGTGCCTTGAAGACAAAGCTGCAGCTTTTGAAAATTTAAATTCATTGGAAAGAAGAGAGCCTGAACTCTCTAAGTTTGGCTTTTAGAAAGAGTACATATTCACAGAATACAAACAAACAACGTATAAGCAATCCTCTATTAATCAGGATCACAATTCCATAAGTTCTTTATAGATACAAATTTGCTTTCTCTTTTGATGTGGAATTCAGAAATCTTGGCTAAGTATAGTAAAGGTAGTCATTGCTTCTGTCTCTAAAAGTTTCATAAAAGTTAACAGCAATAACAAAACATAGTTTGGTGTTGTGGGAGTCCTCTCTAGCCATTTGTGCAAGAAACTGCTCTTGCCTAGACTGCTTAATGGAATGCTGTATGAACTGGACATACAGGACCCAATAAGAAAGGACTGCTAAACTTGCCTAAAGGTTAGACAGTCCTTCAGGGTTCCAGCATCATAAAAGAGTCTGCCAGGCATTATGCAGGACACAGAAAAAAGAAACTGACAAACCACCAATATAGATGGAACTGTTTTTGAAATTTCTTGCCTTATGGAAAAGTCTGCCAAATACTATGGATTTATAGGATGAAGATGGATGCTGTAGTATCACAGAAGAAACTTGGATGATTGTCCAAGTAGTGAGATATCTCTGAAAATTCTAGAATTTTAAAAGTTGTTTACTATGCACTTCCTGTTTACTTAGGTAATATTATATCCTTCTGGAGTCTTTAATGGCATTAACAAAAGACAGTTATAATTATAAAAGGTAGATTAAATATAAAACTTTAGACTCACAGTGATAGGATTAATGATAGAGTAATTTCCTTAATTTGCCAAATGCAAATGGACTAAATATTGTAACTATAATTCTTGCTTGATAACTGTTTTGTTGTACGTAATCTTGCTATGTTAAAGTTAAAGCCTTCCTTTTCATTTAGACAGAAAAGGGACGTGATGTGGGATTCCCCTATGTATGCTTTGAGTATGTTTTATTACCATTGGTTAGTAAAAGAATCTGCTTCTGGCTTAGGGCAAGACAGAATAGAGAAAGGCAGGAATTCCAAGCAGAGATAGAAGAGAAAAGGCAGAGTCAGAGAGATACCATGCAGCTGCTGAAGGAGACAGATGCCCTGAATCCATACCAACAAACCACAGCCACATGCCAATACATAGATTAATAGAACTGAGTTAATTTAAGATATAAGAGACAATTAAATTAGAAGCCTAAGCTAATAGGCCAAACACTCTTTTAATTAATATAGTTTTGTGTGATTATTTTGGGTCTGGGAAGCTGGGGAATGAATGAGCCATCTTTGCCTATAGTCTTAGGTCACTTACAAATATAGGGGACAACGTTAGTGTCATCAACAGATGAACACTTAATGTGCAATATATCATATAAAGTATCTCATAACAAGGCACACAGTAAGTCATTCAAAACATTCATACCAGGTTTGAAATGGCAGAATGACCCAAATAGTAGAATTTTTCCCACTTGAATTGTACTGAATACAAACATCCAAATCTCCAGGTATCTGTGGCATTTCAAATGTTTGAGCTTTAGATTAAAAACATCATGTAAATAGGAGAGAACTTGTTGGTTAAGGTGAACACATTAAAACTAAGTAACTAGAGGTGAAAATATTTCAGAAAAATCAAAGGGAGGTGAGATCTCTGTTGTTGCAATTTTCATATCTTGGTAACTATATCTGTCGCCATATCATCTTTGCATTTTTTAACTCATCTTATAGACATGTTTAATCAAACAGTCTGGCCATACATATTGAAAAGTTTTTCTCTTGGTGTGGTAATCATATGGAAGCAAACGTCTTGAAAGTATTTTTTCCAGCTACAATTCTAGGTTTGTTTCCTCCTCCTTGGATTCTTTCTTTTCCTTTCTTTTATTTAAATAAAACAAAGAGAAAATTATGATTTTTTTGATGTTGGTACCTCAGTAAGAACTAATTGAAATGCAGATGTGCAAGAGTTAGACAGAATTGAAACTGAGAAAGGGAAATGTGCAAAGAAACACATTTTAGTAAAGCAAAACCAGAGAGAACACTCTCTTCCCTGCGGCTTCCGGGACCCTTCACATTCAGAGAAATTTCTCTAATAGCAAATAATAGAAATTATTAGCAATTTAATTTTTAAAAATAATGTAAAGCTGAAAGATAGATATTTTAAAATTGTAATAGCGATGAGATTTGTGAAGGACCCAAAATATGAGCCTATTTCCACCTTGTCAGAAGGTCAGAGAGTTTCAGCTTGCTTGAAGCCCTTGCCAGTCCACCCTGAGCAAAGGTCAGAGAGTTGGAACTTACTTCTACTTTTTCAAGGTTATTTTCTATTTATACCTCAAACAAAGGTCCCACATAGATTTAAATCAGATAGTTCTGCTCTCTCAAGATTATTGTCAACAAGTGTAACTAATATCCAGACTACATATTTCAGGTCTAGAGAAGTAGATCTGTTTCTACCCCAAACAAAAGTCTAAAGGTCCAACTAAATTCTTGCTCCCTTAGGGAGATAACAATGGATTCCACCCAGGGAGTGGTTTGCCTACAGAATGTTTTGGTCTAGGGTGTAAGCATTACTTGTTCTAGCAACAGAATGTTTATCTAAGAATGTAGCCCACAACCTTCAACTGGTATGTTCATTTCCTTGTATCATGTTAATGTGTTTATTTTTTAAATCTTACACCTACCTTTTGGGGTTGGGAGTATTTTGAGCAAATGGATATTAAATGTGCGTGATTTCAGTATTCACTGGACTCCCTCCTAGTACTGTACTATGTTTTCTGTTTTATTGTTCTCATTTGTGTCTTAATCTCTACATTATTTTTCTAATCCCCAGGCCTCTTCCCTGGTAAGTAATATTTTTGTTGAAGTTGTTCTCTGACAGAGATTTGCTTAAGATATACGACAAAAAACAAATTTAGAGTCTGGCTACATAGACTGGTGATCACAATTTGTTTCAGATTATAACTGGTTTCACTATGTCATAAGCATGATTTGGTAAAGTTCAGTATTATACAACTTTGTCTTTTGAATTCAGATATTATTTAATTTTCAAAATCTACTTGAAGTCACATTTGGGCTTATTAATGTTTTTCATGAAACAGTAATATTCAAAAATATTTTTGGTACACTATTAACAGACGTGTAATCAAATAACAGAAAAATATGCTTTCTAGAGGAACAAAATTATCTGAAAAAAGAGTACTTTATTGAAAGTACATTCTAATTTAATATAGATTAATCAAATACCGGAAATAATCTTTAACCACTGGAGCTGTAAGATAATTAAAGATCATACTTTTTGCTTAAATACTTGGAAATGTTGGGCATTACGCATTTTTTGCTTCATTATTGCTGTGTTTTTGCCTTCCCATGGTAGTTTATACATAATTTTCCTAAACAGAAATTTCATTAAGGCAGCTGTTTAAGCAATAATATAAACATATGCTTGCTAATTTTTTTAGATTAGATTTATAGGGCAAGAGATTTGTTTCTTAATAAAATTACAAAGGATGGCAGCCTTTATAAATAACAACATTCCAGACTCAATAAGCTATTAAATTGCTATGCATACAATAGACAATATAGAATACATTGTTAAACTTGTATGCTTTAATGTATTACATTATGGTGTGATTTTTTTTCAATAAACCTTAAATTTGGAAAGTGAGAAGGGAATAAAAAGAATGAGCAAATCAGAAATGTTTAGGACAAAAATAGCTTACAAAAATAATGATTAATCAACAAATACATTCCTGACTCCTGACTGAGAACAATCAAGTTTACTCATGATTTTAAGATAGATAGATAGGGAGAGAGAGAGAGAGAGAGAGAGAGAGAGAGAGAGAGAGAGAGAGAGAGAGAGAGAGAGAGAGAGAGAGAGAGAGAGAGAGAGAGAGAGAGAGAGAGAGGGGGACAGAGAGAGAGAGAGAGAGAGAGAGAGAGAGAGAGAGAGAGAGAGAGAGAGAGAGAGAAGCAAAAGCACTTCTGAGAATCGAAGTTTGGCTGAGAAATGAAACTGAATGTCTCTGCAATATTGCAGTATATCTTGAGTCATGGAGGGATCTGTTAACTGAAGTTTGAAGGAGGAGGAGGAGGAGGAGGTGGTGGTGGAGGAGGAGGAGGAGGAGGAGGAGGAGGAGGAGGAGGAGGAGGAGGAGGAGGAGGAGGAGGAGGAGAGCCAAATATAGGAATTTATTTCTAGGTAGGCATTAGACCCATCTCTGCTACTTGTATTAAGGTCTTTCTCAGCAGATAAAGAAATATCAATGGGAAAACAAGAGTGCACACACTTACTGTTGTGTGTGTTTGTTTTGTGTCTGTCTGTCTCTTCCAGTGTTGTGTCCATGCGTATGAAAGTCTTCCCAAAGACTGAGATATATGAGTTTTCTGTTTCTCTGAATAACTAAACAAAATGATAAATTTTATAATCCTTGCTAGTATCTTGACTGATGGTTCAAACTTACCTGTGACTACTATTAAAATTCTTGCTTACTAGGATCTATTGATAGTCCTAGATGTTGGGAGAATGTAAGCACTCCTGGTAAGACATTGTGCCAGCACATGTAAATATCTTCTTCTGTCTTTTAAGGATAAGGTGTTACAGGTCTCTCTCTCTCTCTCTCTCTCTCTCTCTCTCTCTCTCTCTCTCCTGTATTTAGAGCACATCAGTTTTGGGGTTCTAGTCTTTTCATTTCTTGGACTCTGGCTTATGAAGTCTTTCCTGAAGGAGATCCTGCTAGAACTGACGCAGTGGTCAAAGTGCCCTTTCAAACCCAGATACCACTACTTGCTCCCCCTTTCTCATTGATGACCCTAGGAACTTTCACCTATGATGTCTGTTTTACAAAGAAAATAAAAACCAAAATCTTTGGGTTTTAAAGGTTGTTAACTCATTGTATCCTAAGTGAAAGGCAGATATTTAAAAGAAAAATTCTTTGGGTGATAAGGGAGAAAATGTGGGGAAAAAAGATACTTTAAAATTCTGATAGCAAAGACATATGTTTAAAAATTACTAAAACAGGGCTGGAGAGATAGCTCATTGGTTAAGAGCACTGACTGCTCTTTCAGAGGTCCTGAGTTCAATTCCCAGCAACCACATGGTGGCTCTCAGCCACCTATAATGAGATCTGGTGCCCTCGTATGGCATGCAAGCATACATGGAAAGACTGTTGTATACATAATAAATAAATACATCTTAAAAATCACTAAAACAAAATAAAGTTTGGTTTTGTGAACTGATCTTAATTTGTTTCACTATATCATAAATAAAATTTGTACTTGACTGCTTGGCTAAATATTCTTAATTCTTGAAATCCCTTTATGATTTTATGTTTGTGTCAATTATATTTCATAAAATAGTATACAAGACACTGTGTATCATTAATATATATTGATGCAGTAATATTTTTAAACAAGTACTTTAAAGCCATAGTAAATTACTAAAAATAAGGAGTTTACTTATAAGTTTATTTTCCTCTAATAGACACCAATGGCAGAAGAAATGAGCTTAAAGCAACAGACATAGCAAACTTGGTGTAACATGGTGAAAGATGAGGAAGCTAGAACTGGGCCCACAAGACAGCACACACCAGCATACACATGTTCAAATAAATAGCAAATAAATGAAATGAAATAAGACAGAACAAAAAACAGAGGCTTATAGTCAGGTGATTGAGGACCACAGTAGAACAAACTGGAAGAAAAATACTCCAGTTAAAAAGGGAGAATGGGGCAATGGGAGCAAGAAGACAAAGGGACTGAGAAGCAACAAAAATGTAGTAAGTACAAAAATTCAGTTACTTTGTTAGCTATTATATTAAATATATATAATATAAATGTATATAGTAAGTGTGGTGGCTCATTCCCATAAAACAAAACAAAAAGTGTATGAGAAGCTAAGACACAAGGATTATTGTAAATCAGCCTAGTTAATGTAGGTGTGAGGAGAGAGGGAAGGGGAGGGGAGGGAGAGATGAAGAGAGGGAAGGAGGAATAGTACAAATCAATTCATTCACTAAATTTCCAAATTGCCTCTTGGTAGTATAATTGCAGTCAGTGTGGGCTCTTCTAACAGCTATTTCTTTTTCTGTGTCTAGGTCCATGGTCTTCTCACGGCCAGGGTCTTTGTTGATATACATGATGCCTGTTACTATCAAAGGTTGTGTGATTGCCCAGAAGGTGGGCTGTCACCTGGGTCCGTGTTGTAGTCCAGGGACCACACCGTTGCTGGGTCCATGACAATAAAGGAGGCCTGCATTACCACCCAGGGAAATGATGATATCAGGGTCCAAGCTGCTGCTGATGACCATTTCTGGGTCCCTGGTCTTGCTGCAACTGGGGTCTGTGGTGATGTCTGTTACCACAGCAGCCTATACAAACCACGAGTTGAACCATGTGTTGAAGTACAAGAGCCATGCGAGCCTGCCCACCACTGGCCCTGGATGAACTATACCCCCACCTTGCCACCACCCCATCATCAGATCACCGGAGTGATAACACCTTACTGACCCTTGGGTAGGGGACCCAGATGGCCCCTGCACTTGGGAAATCTGGCCCAACCCTGCACTATGAGCATGGGCAGTCTGGCTCCATCCTTCACCTCACTAAAAGGAGTGGTCCCAGTGGCCTAGACTGACCAACTCAACTACCACCCAGGCCAACATCAGGGACTGAGTTAGCACTCTCCAACATCTATCCCATATATCACCTGCTGGAGTGTGTGCTGGAACTGGCCCTATAGAACAGCCACGGGTTCTCCATGACTTTGAGAAACAGCAGGATATCTAAGAGGAGATATTCCATGAGGGTCCAGTATTTGTGGTACACAAGATGCCAGAGGCCTTGAGTCTAACTAGCAGCACATCAGTTAAACAATGGACACTTGCAAGTAAACCTGTTTGGACTAAAGGGTATAGTACATGATAAATAACATCACCCAATGTCACTAAGATGAATGAAGAGGAGATGGATAAGTAGGAAAGTCAGAGGAGTAAAGTGGGTTCTTTTGTTTGCTTACTTTTCTGTTTCTTCATTTTAGATATTTTTAAATTAATATTCTGTTTGGATCCTCACCTTCCTAGACCTGGATGGAGGGGGGAGGTCCTTGGACTTACCACAGGGCAGGGAATCCTGACTGCTCTTTAAACTGGAGAAGAAGGGGGAGGGGGAATGGGGGAGGGGAAGGGAAATGGGAGGAGGAGAGGAGGTGAAAAATTGTAATAATAATAATAATAAATTAATATTCTCCCAGCATCCATGTGATTTCTTCAGGGGACCTGAGAATAGCACATATAAATTTTCATTGTGGCAAGTTCATGGAGAATTTAACCAATTTTTGGCAAGGCTGATGGATAGTATGCTGCATAATTCTGGGAATGACCTCAGAAACCAATAAGCCACCTGTTCTTTTTGTTTCTCTTATACAAATTATTGCTGGCTGCCTTCTTGTTTCACTTTCTTAGAACTGTGGATAACGTGGCTTTTACATACTGAAAACTTCCTTCTGGTGACTCTCCTCTGGGTGAACCAGAGAGGATATTGTCGGCAATATACAATAGACCTGATTCAGCCTCTTCCAGAACAGAGCGCTGTCTTTCCAATGCACCCTGTGACTAGCCTGAGAGAATCACAGAAGTTCATGACAACATTACAAATTTGCATAACTGTTTGGAGATAATAATTTTAACCACAAGAGTCTAAGAGAAATGCTAATAGTAGATGATATCAAGAGTTATTGGGAACAATCTAGGAGCAGGGAATGAAGCAGAAACCTGGAAACATGCAATCTCTCATTTCTATAGCTGGGCCAATACTCTAGGTGCCAACACTGTAGGAAGCTGAGAGGAAGCATACTTGAGAACAAGAAATAAAGTCTCAATTATTAAAAGCTTTTAAGTTATGAAGTTCACAAGATGATAGGAGAAAACCTGATGTTCCTCCACAGGAGATAGAATAGTATAGAATGAAGACTGAATTGATTTAGCCTTGGCTGATGGGTTAATTGTTAGAATTTAGATTTCACCAGAGCTAAGCATTCATCCTTAGAGGCAAAGCTTTCTTTTCCTTTGCATGACACTGTAACTGCAAATGCCGCCAGATGGGCAAACAGTTCTTACTGTAGGTGTGCCCTCTTAGAAAAATTTCCTCTGCTGTTTGCAATGCTGCATATGCTTTTAACATTAGAGCTATAAATCAACTGGATAATAGCTACCCATGGGAAACCTGGAGGACAGAAGCCAAATGAGGTAAAGAAACAAACTGGCAATTATTGCAACCATTTATATAAACTCAGGGTAACAATTTGGTTGTAAAACTGTTCGTGCAAACCATTGAAATTGTATAACTAAAAATTGTCCAATCGTTCACTTGATTGAAACAGGTGGTCAGAATTTCTTCATTTCGCTAAGACGCCATACGTTTGTCCCAGGTCATCGGACCCAAGGGGAATTAGGACTTAGTCTCCCAGCAATATTCTTATTTGTGATTTTAACTTTTTCTTATTTTTATTTTATTCTTACTATTTCTTTTTAAGTTTCTTTAGGGAGGTACACTACAAGGTCAAAGGGTGGGTACAGAGGGACTGGGAAATGGATGGGATTGGGGTGCATGATGTGAAATTCCCAAAGCATCAATAAAAATATTGAAAAGAAAGAATTCTTATTGCTCTTGCAGAGACCCAGTTTCAGTGCCCATGTGGTGGTGCAGGACCATCTGTGACTTCATTCCTAATGGATTAGATGCTCTCTTCTGACCTCTGTAAGCCCCAGGCAGCCATGTGGTACACAAATATACATGCAGTGAAAATACTCATACACATAAAATAATAAAATAAATCCTGAAAAAGAAGACATTTGACCCCATTATGTACTTACATAGATGTGTTTAGTTTGAAAATGGTCACTGATTCATTATGTATAACTAGCATTTCAGTACATAATACTCATGCTTAGATGCTGCATATCCTGAACTGACAGGAATAAGAGTTCCAAAAGGCAAGATGTTGAGTGGGAAGACAGACCAGAGATGAGAAATAGATAAAATGAGAAATAAAGAAAACAAAAGCAATAACTGAGACCAGGAGGACCCCCATGAGCTAATCACCTTTGTTTAGCAAGTTTATTAAGAAGTACAGCATCATATAACTCTTTGCAGAGAGAAATGCCCAATGATAGCAAGAAGCTAAGTTATATAATCTTGGCACAGAAAACGAGGGATACCTGAGATGTAGCTGCCTATAGACTGATAACTACAGTCCATGGGGAAGAGTTAGGCTACCAGAAGCTGTAACCTTGACTCATCTGAAGAGGCACTGGCTCCTGCGCTAGATCAATCTTGCCAAGTCAACTCCTGAATGAGTACGCACACAGAACTAAATTTCATTTTATCTTTTCATTAGAAAATAGTCTCAAATGTATGGAGCAGCAAACAGAAGAAGTCTATATGTGGTTGAGAAGGCCAGAACTGAGGACAGAATGACATCTTCCAAAAAAAAATCATCAGAACTAGGGTTTGGAAGATGGACCTAGGGGAAGCTGGAAACATTTTTTCCAAGATATTTAAAAGGGAAATGAAAATTTATCTGAGTAACTAGAAATGGACTATGAGTTTATAAGCAATTTAAATGTTCTCCAGTTTAGAATATGGTTGAATTAGAAGGAAATTCTAAGAAATCACAACATTTAAGAGGTAGAAATATTCCATAAACCTTCAAGGAATTCATTAGGAGAATAATATTTTCTAAAATACATTCCTCTGAGGTATGTGTCTGAACACCTTTGATTTGAATGTAAGAATATTTTACCTTCACACTTACTTTAGGAGATGAATTCAGATATATGTCTATAGGACAAATAACCACCATGTATGGAAAGTGGGTAGGTTAACAAAGAGTAAGTACAAGAGTCAAAGTTATATTTTAAGCTTTAATTAATATGCCATAGAGATTATATGCCCCTTGCCCGAGGACAGATAGCTCCTGAAATGTTGGAGGCTATTGCTTATACAAGATATAAAGTCAAAGGTCACTCCCCTAAAGAAGCTTATTTGACCCTTCTTCACTATAGGACCACATGTGGACGTAGGTTAGCAGGCAGGAGATATGTCACGATGTATACTTACTCCTGTTTGGAATATAGGCTAGAGGTACATCAGGATGTGTGCTTGACCCTGATTGGACCTGATGAGGAACACTTAAGCCACTGAAAAAACTTGATTTGGGGCCATTTCCTGGAAAACTAGGTATAGACCTGGCCCCAGAGTCCATTAACCTGGCCAGTATTGTATTAAATTTGGCTTCAATCTGGATTTAAATTTTGGTAGTAGTCTTATTCTCAACCAGTGGAATTAACATATGGCAGGTACTTGGCTGTCACCAGAGGAGAGCCTCCTTGCTTCTGACCAGCATTTGGTCTGGTTATTTGCACAGCTGTTATCTGAAGTGGTCTTTGGGACCCAGCCCACCCTGAGATAGATGGAGTAAAACACTTTTACCTTTCATTCTTGCTTTACTAGACATAACATGCCAACCTCCACATACAATAGTGTTAGGATTGGGCAAGCTTCCACAATGCTCCAAATATAACAGAAAAAAAGGACTGTGCTATCAAATCTTCTCACTTCAAAGTTTCAAATGGAGTACAAATTTGGGAATTGATAGCAAAAAAGCAAACAAAAAACCCAACATTGGTTAACCAACAGACATCCATCTGGTTAACAACACTACTTTTGTTTGTGGTTAAAAATGAACATTTCTGAGAAATGGGCCTTGACTGAGAAATGAAACTGAACATCTCTGTTCAGGAGAGGGGCAAGGGTGGCTTAAAAGATAAGAGGAAATATTAGCTGAAGTTTCCAGGGGAAGGCTTGGTGGAGGAGGCTGCACCTACATTAAGTTTCCCCCAAGGCTGAATGATTAGAGCTCCATTTATTTACTTTGGAGAGTGGGGATGCTGGATATAAAGTTATTTTGTGCTATCTTGTCCCCTAAATAGTCATTTGTGCCCACTTCTGTATTTGATCTAACAAACTTACAACTATGAGATAAGTATTTCAGAAATCACGAGCAAACCCCTAGCTTCTATCAACACAAAGGTTAAAAAAAATGCCATCAAATAGGATCTGAGGCCCAGTGCTGAAATTCCTCCACTTTGATGGTCCCTGCCTCACTCATGTTTCTGTCAATGTGTGGAAAAGTGACGTGATTCATGATTTTCATCATTCTATAACTGTGAAAGCTTAATTGAACTGCTACAATATTGGAACATAACACTTGAAGCAAGCTGAATCATCCCTGGGCTATAGTCACTCATGTTTAGCTGCACAATAACTTATCGTATTCCCTTTGAGGTAAGAACATTTGTTTTGTTGTTAGTTTAGTTGGGTTTTTGGTTTGTTTTGCTTCATCAGCAGAGAGTGTTGTCTCACCCTGTGAAATCTTGGGTGTATAAGACAGATCCTAGCTCGTATTAGATCACAGCATGTAACTATTAAAGCACAGAAACACTAATGCAAGACTTGAAAGGAAGTAAACAGATAAATCATTCAGAAAGGGAAAGAACATGGGGTATTTTCTCTTTTATTTACTCAAGGTTCACTGGTTAACTGGAATTATCTGGGAAGAGTAAATAGAAAAAAGCATATAAATATACGGAAATAAAACAACTATAGCATGGGGTTTTCATAGTGTGCTTTTTCCTGAAAGAGTTCATTTTACAAGCAAGTTTCTACCCCATTTTAAGAATAATAATAATAATAAATAGAAGGTGCTTGCACTACTGGGAGGACAAGTAAACAACACCTTGTGACTAGTAAAAGGTCTCAAACTCAGGACAAACCGCTAACTGGGGAGCCTGTTTAACCTATCAAAGCAGATATGCTGCCAAGTTGCCCCAGTATCCTCCAGGATCATAACTGTTTCTGGGTCCTGGCTCTTCTCAGCACTTCTCAACTCCACCCCCTACCCTGAATCTTTCCCACCCAGCTTCTGTTTCCCTTCCCCCAGCTTCTTTTCCCTGTATAATCTAAGCCATTTGGGACACACAGTCTTTTTGCCTCTTGTTCTCTAGGCTCACAGGTACTTTTTTCCCTCCTCTTCTCTTTCTTTCTTTCTTTCTTTCTTTCTTTCTTTCTTTCTTTCTTTCTTTCTTTCTTTCTTTCTTTCTTTCTTTCTTACCAACCCTCATAGACCAGCTTAGTCTGGACTCAGCCAGATGCCTCTGTCTGTTTTCTCCCACATACTACAGTAGACTTTCTCCTCCACAATACATAGGAGGGTCATGTCTTCATTTTTTTATTCAATGAGCACCGTCCACACAGCACAGATTGGGAAGGGACTGTTTCTGGTAGTAGGAAGAAGGACACTCTATATACTAACCAAGGTGAGGTGAAACTGTAGATATTAACACTGAAGTTGGGGTACCCTCTTGGGGTTCTTTATATCATTAATAAACTAGTTAAAGAATGGATCAAAAGGAAGCTCAAAGACAATTTTATTTGAATTGAAAAGAAAAAAGCTCAGGGCATACAACCTGTAAATCTTGGAGCAGAGACAGAAAAAGCCATGCCTTAGAGCTATGCTGCACAGAGATCAGCCACATGGTGGATAAGCAGCAGCATGGCAGAAAGGGAGCTTTAGAAGCTGAGGGAAGTCAAAAGCATAGGGAAAGCATGCTCGCAAAAGGGACAGACAGAAGCAAAGGAAGAGTTACACTTTTCTGAGTAACTCCGTAAAGGAACAAACTTATGAAACTGTATAGCCTTGGCTCTAGGCTCCTGCACCAGGGCCTGGAATTCTGAGAAAAAAAGACATTATATCACTAAATGAATAATTAAATTATTTTTCTATCTCTTTATCCACTTTCCTGGTGCAGGGAGCCAGACAGGATCGCCATTACAAGATGGCGCCGACACCCTGTCTTGTTGGAAATAAACAACTCCATATTCGGCTTTGCCTTGGTAGCTGCATGTTCCCCGCTTCCCGCATGCACGGTGGATCAAGGCCCTTCAGCCTATCCCAAAGTGTTCTGGTGTCAGCTGATGGTGACAGCCAATCACAGGGTACCCGTCTGCCTTTTCTCTTTTTAAGCAGCTGCCTGAGTCCTGCCCGGGCCCTTCGTTCCCTGCTCTCCCTTCCACCCCTACGTTCCCTGCCTTTTCTCCCTGCACCTCATTTCTTGCCCCCTTCAAGCAAAGATACTCCAGTAAAGCGTGATCTGAGTGAATCCTCGTGTCGTGGAGTTCTTCCTCGCTGGTCGAGAGGTCCGCCACATCCTGGGAGGGGAAAATGGTTCCTTGACCAGGTGATTAATTAGCCCCATTGGACTAACTCTTAAATGAGAAAACACTGACATGCATTCACCCATAGGTAGACACCATTCTGTACTGTAACGTGGGCACATATCTGTATTAAATATGTATTGCAGACACCAGGCCAAGAACTTGTCAAACAAAGGAGAGGGCAAACCTCCTTCACCATAAAACAGCAGGAACCCAGCACTATCACAGTAGCCTCCAAACCCACCTATCATCCAACAACTGCTGTGTGCATCAGGGGCCCACAGGCAGAGAATTTTGACTGCTCCTGGGGACTGAGCTTTGCTTGGTCCCCTGCTGTTGATGTGACCCAATCACATGCTATTCTGATGGGCGTGAGCACAGCATTTCATGCAGCTTTCCCTTGCAGCTGGATTTCCACCTGACCCTGGACCATGACTTCCCCAGGGCTCTGCTTGTATTTCTCTCAGTCCATTTCTCCAACCTCTTGAACTCTGCTGTAACCTATTTAACACAACTTCATTGTGTAAACTGCATAAAAAGGCACTTTTTATGTACTGTGAGATGTGTGATATGAGAGCTAATATTTAGTATGTAAAGTTGAGATAAAAGAACCTGCATTTGCCACTATCAGATCACCAAAATAGTTGTGATTATCTGGCAAATCATAGCCCTGAAACTGGAGAACCTTATGAATTTTTGTATTAATAAATTCTGACACGATGGAAAGACAGAAATGTGTCTGTTTCTGGCATGATGTGTTCCTGAGAAGGTGCTTGCAGGCAGAAGCAGAGGCAGTCTTCCAGAGAAAGATGTATAAATTGTCAAGTGTTATATTTAGCCAGGGTTCTGTAAAGAAATAGAACCAATAGAATGAATACATATCAAATTGTGGTTCATGTGATACAGTCTGATTACTCCAACAATAACTGTCTCAGACCAGAAGGCTGAGTAAATGTGCTAGTCTGTAAGGATGAATGTCTCAAGAAATCCAGTATGGTGCTAGGGGCCTAGAGGTCTTCTGGCAATAGGTTTATGTTAGAATCAGGAAGAAGCTGGTTCTAATATCAGCAAAAGAATGCCACAGTGACAGCAAAGGAAGAGACAAACCTCCAGAAAGAATGAAGGCAGGCAGCAGAAGGTAAAACTTTTCTTCTCCCATGTTTTTTTTATGTGGGCTGCCATCAGAAGGCTGTTGACCTTTACTAGGGCAGATCTTAACAGTTTAACTTGTCTGATTAAGACAGTCCTTCAGTACAATGTCCAGTGACTTGCTTGCAGGTGACCTTACAGGAGGAACCAGGTCTGAGACAATGAGGCAATGGACCACACCTTGGCCGACTGCGTACTTATGCATCTCTTCCTTCTTTCTGTAAGGACAACAAAAATAGGGTGAGACGTCTCTAAATATCTTTATGCTTCTTCCCCATGTGCCCATATTGAATAAAACCCATTTCTGCTTTTTGCTATTAACTTGACTCCTTTAATTCGCTTACCATGAATGGGTGGCAGAACCTGGCCCCTACAGGGGTACACAGTGTGACAAGACAGCACCATTTCTGAACCTGCCTGCTTTTTATTTTAAAGCTCTGATTCTGAACATATGACTCACTTCCTCTTACCCACCACCTCCTCTTGGCAGCTTTTAAGACTGACACCCAGGATTCTTGTTTTTGTTTTCTCTAAAAGTCCAATAAATCTGTCATTAAGTTTCTTCTTCAGATCATTTTTAAGTTTCAATTACAAAAATTTACACAAGGGACCCTGATTCTCTTGACACAAGTACAAATATAAGCAAGAAATGAACAAATCCTCTCAACAGGAAGGAAAGGGGAGGTGCCTCATCCGCAGGGGGAAATGAGCCTCTGCCCTCATAGAGCCCTATCTGAGCCTCACTGACGGTCAGCAGCCCGGCAGCCTCGAGGAAGGGGCATGACCTACTCTCACTTCTCTCTGGGGCAGCAACCTGAAGGCAGGAACTGGGCTTCAAGAAGACAAGTAAGTGAAAAGGGGAACGGGAGGACAGAAAAGTACAACAGACATAGAGGCTAGAGGAGAATTAGAAATGATGAAAATCACAGACACTTGTGTGACATGCTAAAGCCACAGATGGGATTTTAACATTGCCATGTTCCCAGAAAGAACCTAAAGTTTATACCATAACCACACATTAGTTCATGGCACCTCCAAGAATTAACAACAAAACAGGAATTAAATATTTAAACAGTGCTGTATTCAGAAAGCTGGGAGGTAAAATCTTCCTCCCCTCAGCCTTCTTTTGCTGGCTCTTAATATCTCTTTACCAGTTGTGTCATGTGTTGGGAAGGGTCAGGGGCTTGTTGACCATGACTTCCTTGGACACACTGAAAATTTTCTTCTGTGATGGTCATCATTATGTGGAGTGTGCACTGGTCCAGTCTTTGAAACTCTCTCCTTGTCGTCTATGATCAGGGAGACAGCTGATTTGCTGGACTATAAGACACTTAGAGGTGCCCTTTCCCCTGCTCCCTTGGTGATCTGGTGACCTGGTGACCTGGGAGCAATGGCCAGCATATTGATTTTCCTTTTAGCCTACAGATCCTCATTGATTTGAGCCTCTACCTGTGGTTATTGAGCACCCAGACTGTCGGTCACAACAGCATGGGAGAATGAATAGAGTTAGTTGTACGACATTAAAATAAATCTTGCAAATAATTTTAAACAAATGTTTATTCTTTTCAGATCTGGTTTCTTAATTAGAAAACATACACAGTTATTCTGAAAAAACATAAAATACTTGCCTTTTAGGAAGCTTTTTTAAAACAATAATACTTTCATATTTACTTAATTGCATCTATGGATGTGGTGTGTGTGTGTGTGTGTGTGTGTGTGTGTGGGGAATATGTGTGCAGAGCACACATGTGGAAGTTCAGAGGATAACTTGTGAAAGTCTGTTTCACCTAGCATAAGAGTTCTGTGGACCAAACTTGGGTTTTTGGATGTCTTTGCCCACTGAATCATCTCATTGACTCAATATACCGTTTCCTAATTTCAGGTTTTATAAACCACTTTATGATACACGTTAACTTTCAGTTTTTCCATGTCTCTTTTTACTTATGAACAATCTTTTACCTTAAAATAAAATCTACAAATCAAATACCCTCTCATCTAAAATTATGCTTTTATTCTCCTTACTAAAATAAGCTTTGCGTTCATAAAATTTTATCTCTTTCATTTTACTTGATATTCCTTATATATATTTGAGCTGACAAAATTTAGAAAACTCTTGATTATTAACAAGATATCTATATTTCAAATGGATACACAGGAAGGTGTATTTGAAACTCAAGCAAAACCCATTATCAGTCCTGGAAACTTTTTCATTTTAGTCTCCTGTCTTTGTGGTCTTAAATTGCAAAGATAAGAAACTTGGGGAGAAAGCTGTTTTGTCTACTTTCTTTTAAGAGGGGAGAGGGAGCACAGCCATGTAGAAAATAGTTTTTACATATTAAACTCACAATTCTTAGTTAAGATTTATTGTTAAGATTTTGTTTAGCATCACTACATGAATAACTTTTTAAAAGAAATGTATTCAGTAAGCTTACCTACATAATTAATGTTAATGATGTGGGATTGTTTCCTCTGAAATTTCAATTGTAAAATATAAAAAGTAACGTAAACTTATTTGACAAATATTTATGTAAGTGTATTTATTAATTTGTATGTATCACAACCTTGATGAAAATCTTAAAATTATCATTTGTACATGGGGATTTTTTTGTGAAAAAATTTCATGCCAATTAATTCAATCAAAGAATTTATATGTATATCAAAGATATTGGAGTAACATAAAACAATTTATATTTTCTTTTTTTTTTGGTTTTGTTGTGAAAATTCATTGAGCCAATAGCATTTGGATACCAGTGCATTCGGATGTGGTCTGAGGTACTGTATGTGTGGACTGATAAGTGTGACGAGAAGCTTGTACTCTCTCTTGGCTGGTGGTCTGAGGTTTTGCAAGCAGCTTCCAGCGCTGACACAGTGAAGGATCACAGCTGTTTTCTTATTGTTACTGTTTCCCAAACAAACAGTAGTTATCCTTTATTCTGGGTTCCTGTGGAGTTCCTTAATTATGCCTATATCCTGGTGCCCAACGTCCATGTGGCCAGAACCCAAAAGATTGGGCTCCACTTCTGCTTCCACTATGCCCCCCCTTAGCTTTCTGCCCTCCCCACAGTCCCTACGAGGCTTCCCCTGACCCCTAAGATTGCTGTCACTCCCACAGGGCTCCTGCCTTGTGGCTCCCGTGGCTTCCCTTGACTCCCGCTGCCCATGCGCACCTTTTCCCCTTTTTCTTTAACAAATATCCATTCAGTTTGGTTTTGAAGTTTTGTTTATAAATTCACAGGCTGGGCAACGTTGGGACAAGAAGAACTAAGCGCCAGTGTCCCTGAACCTCTCTGGCAGTACAACTGCAACACCTGCTGGCTGAGTGAGGTAGGTCAGCATCGTTATTATACTTTAAACCCTTACCCAATTGACCCAGCCAACTGAACACCACCTCCACCTGCTGGTCAATCTATATTATTACACCTACAACAATTTTCTGAGGATTTCAACTGAGGTAAGTTATTTGATAACTAAATATTAAATCAATATATCAACAAATAAATAAATATCTTTTTTGCAATTTGGAAATTGTTCTCAAGATAATGTCAGATAATATAACCATCCAGGAATTTACAAACCTATTCATTTCTATCATGGTTGAAATTCTAGAAGAGGTATATGACCTACCTGGGACATATAGATTCTTAGCCATAGCTGCTATTAGTTTGATACTTCATATAATATCCTTAAAAAATGAGGGGGAATTGATGGGAATGGATAATGAATAGATTAGCATATCTACTTGTGAAGTATTAGTTATAGGCAATTTACATTGGTATAGATTCTTGTAGATTTTACATATGTAAAATTATCTTTATAGTTCTAAGACAATTTGAATATTGATATAAGTTTAAATTGCATTTGTTATGTTATATATGTTTCTATTTCTGTTTATTGAAATAGTCTTTATTATTTGCTGATTACCTTAGACTGCTTAGATTATCTTAACATGTGTTTCTTGCTTTATGTTGTTCATGTTGGTTGTAGTTCTATTTTTGTGTGTTTTTGCCTTTTCTTTCTCCTGGACAATACTTGATAATTGCATATAGTTTTGGATTAGATTTAGAACCCTCTTATTTAGACAAAAGTGGAAAGTGTTGTGGGAATTCATTCAGCCAATAGCCTTTTGGGAAATGGCCCATTAGGGTGTGGTCTGAGGTAAAATGTGTAGGCTGATAAGTACTAACAGGAAACATGCTCACTCTCTTGGCTGGTGGTCTAAGTTTCTGGATGCAGCTCCCAGCACCTAGAGAGGACTGTGGCAGCTTTCTTATTGTGAGTGCTCCCTAAATAGACAGTTGTTATCTTTTATTCTGAGATCCTGTAGACTTTAGACTTCTTTAATTACATCTACATTTGACTATTTTTAATTAATTAATTTATAAAATTCAATTTGTTGATTTTTATGAAAATGCTAGGAATATTAATATTTATGTAGTCATACATTTATAGCTTAATAAAAATATTTTATGAATTAAAGAGAATTGTTCTAAATAAGCTATGTCTTAAATAGAGTATTTTAGATGTTTATTAGAGCTTTAAAAATAGAAACTATCTAAGTTTGTACTTAACCCACTGTAGTAATTTATAAAATAGACTTTAAAATATCACTTTCCTGGGTTTATAAGTAATAAGAGTAACAAAGGAGTATCATAGTATTTAACAATAGATATATAGATGTAATCTGTGAGTTTTTGATCCCATATTCTTCTCTTAGTTCATTGTTTCAAGAAGTATGTATACACCATGAATTTTTAAATATATATGGTTGTTGATATGAAGATTTCCAGGACCATATGCTGGAAAAAATTAGCTTTTCCTCTGTGATAATGTCCTTGACCCTTGATCTAAGGATATTTAAATCTATTTGCATATTATACATTTGGACCCTATTGTTTTCCACTGATTTTTTAAAAAGTCTCCATCAATTCCATGTGCCATTGATTGTTGTATCTTTTTCTATTAAGCCTTGAGATGTCAATATTCTACTTTTCTCTTTTAATATCGTATACTGGTTGTTCTGTACCTTTTGTTGTTTCATATAAACTTTGTTTGGTTTGTTATTCAGAAAGTAACTTGGTGGGGATTTTGATAAGGTTGTAGAGAATCTATAATGAACAAGTTGTAAAGAGCTAGTGTGATAGTTGCCCTTAAGTGACAATGGAACTAGGTAGAACTCTAGAACTTGTGCAATGCATTTGTATGGCTATGGAGACCTTTAAAGGTAGCACTGACATGTCAGACAGTGAGGAAGCCCCTGCTCTGAATAAGGATGGGATTATCTATGGGGTAAACTGCTCCGTGAAGAAGTGGGATGGAGGCAGCACACAGAGTGTAGGTCTTACTTTTCACAGTGATGGCTTCTACTGCTGCTGACACTTGTTGACATTAGAGGCCAGCTCTTCTTCTCCTCACAATGGACTCAATTCCAGCAACTCCCCAAGGCTCTCAGCATTAGACTGAGAGTGCAAAGGCGTCCTTCCTGGGCTGGGAACTAGTTCTCAGTCTCTGGAGCATGTAGTTGAACATTGTCCAGGTGCCTTCTTCATATCACAATAGCCAATGTTATGAATCTATTTAGCTGTACGTACATTCTGTTGATTCTTTTCATCTAGGGTCCATAGGGAGATTAGAATTTTAGGAGCATAAATTTAGGTATATGGCCTTATTACTTTACATACTCTTTAATCTGTTCCATCAGGATTTTACAGTCTTCTTCATATGTTTGTACATATTTTTATGTTTACATTGAATATTTATTCTTGGTATTCCTGTAAATAGTAATATGCTTTCAATTTGAAATACTACTCACTTATTCCTTGTTTATATACAAGAAGCAATTTTTCTAATTTTAACCCATTGGTGTTGTGGGAGGTCCTTCCGCCCCTCCAACCAATAGCTGCTGAGATACCAGCCCATTGGGGCGTGGTTTCTATCCCTTTTGAGAAGATACCAATGGGCTGGTATCTCAGCAGCCATTGGTTGGAGGGGCGGAAGGACCTCCCGCAACACATTATAAGGGAGATTTTCTTATATTCATGTTAGTTTAAGGCAGGTTTCATTTTCTACATACTAAGTGATATTATTTCTGAATAAAAGTAGTTTCTTTTCAGCTATTTCTTTCTTGTGAATACATTTTAGTTGCTTTGCTTATCTTCTTTATTACCTAAGACTTCAGGTTGGCTATTGAATAAGAGTGATGACAGTTGGATCTTTGCTTTGTTCTTGATCTTAACACAAAAGCATGTTTTCTCAATATTAAATATGATGTTATCTATATGTTTTTTGCATTTTTTTTTACCAAATTGAAGTATTTCCCCCTATTTTCCCATATGCTGAGATTTTAGAATCATGATTGGGAGTTTAATTATTTAAAATGCTCTTTTGTCTGATGGATATAATCATGTAATTTTCTTTACTGTGCTTATATGATGTATGTTCATTTTTCTTTACTGTAAAGCTAGTTTGCCACAGCTAGATAAATCCCTGTTGTCCATGTTCAAAATTCTATTATATATTGTTGGATCTTAAATAATAATAATTTTTCTGAGAGATAAGAGATATTTGTTTACAGATTTCTTTTCTGTTGTGTCTTAATCAAAATTTAGAAGTAAGGTAACAATGGCCTCAGAGACTCAATTAGTAAGTATGTATTTATTTTTAGGAAGAAATTATTTTTAATCTGGTGTCATATCTTCTTGCATACTTCACATATTTCATGGGTGTAATCTAGGTCAAGTATTTCCTTTTAGAAAGTTTACTCATTGTTGATAAATATAAAACATTATAAGGGTAAATTCATAAAATAATTTCTTTTTTTCATTTTTGTTATGGAGATTAAATCTGGACTCTCATACATTCTAAGCACATGCTGCAATGTTGAGATCATTGTAGACTATAACTAATCATTCTTGAATGATCTTTATCCTGTTCTTCTGTACTAACAATTTAGTGATGTTATTTGCCTTATCATAAGATTTGGTCTTACATCTGGCTTCCAACAGCTCATTCCTCATTTCTGCCAGAGATTCCACAGTACTACATAGAGCACACATTTGTCTAACATTGTCTGAATCATGACAACTCAGTTCATCTCCCAAAAGTCACAGATATTCTCATAGTTCTTCTCTTAGCCAGGGTCCTCACCAAAACTGCCCACAGCCCTGTATGGGCTGTAATGTAGTCATGTGCTTCCAAATTCTTTCCAACACGTATTTGTCATGCTGCTTCCACATCATCAGGAGTTTATCACGATACTTCATCTCCGCAGGTGTTTATCATGACACTTCATCTCCCAGGAGTTTATCATGACACTTCATCTCCTAGGAGTTTATCATGATACACTTCATCTCCCAGGAGTTTATCATGACACTTCATCTCCCAGGAGTTTATCATGACACTTCATCTCCCAGGAGTTTATCATGATACTTCATCTCCCAGGAGTTTATCATGACACTTCATCTCCCAGGAGTTTATCATGACACTTCATCTCCCAGGAGTTTATCATGACACTTCATCTCCCAGGAGTTTATCATGACACTTCATCTCACATGTGTTTATCATGATACTTCATCTCACATGTGTTTATCATGATACTTCATCTCACATGTGTTTATCATGATACTTCATCTCACATGTGTTTATCATGATACTTCATCTCACATGTGTTTATCATGATACTTCATCTCCCCAGGTGTTTACCCTGACACTTCATCTCCCCAGGTGTTTATCATGACATTTCCTCTCTCAGGTGTTTACCATGATACTTCATCTCCCAGGTGTTTATCCTGACACTTCATCTCTCTGATATTGTCATAACAGTTCAGCTCCACTCACCAATTTCTGTCTTCTTCAATCAGTTTTTTAACAGATGTGTGGAGAATAAAAATTTACAATAAAAACAATTTAAGGCTCACTATTCTCGATACTGAGAAATCAAAGATCAGAACACAGGCACCTAGAGTGAGCCTTCTTTTGTCTTTGTCACACAGAAGAAATACAAAGAGTAGAAAAGCAGTTGAACTCACCATTCAATAATGATGTTAATCTCATGTTTCTGAGATGAAGATTTATTGGTGAGCAGAGAAAAGTAAGGAGAAAAATGTCATGTATGTAATATAATCTCTGCGCATGAGATCAGTAATCACAAAACTAGGTCTTGCAAGGAAACTAAACCAAAAACATGTCTAATATTCTTATCTATATTTAAATATTACAGTAAATTAAATGATTTTGTTATGTCACCCTAATGAAAAATAACATGCAAACAAGTACATAACCTCATTAACTATCCTCTGCAACTGATAAGAGGCACACAATTAAAAAGACTGTTCAATTTAACTCCTACTTAAGAAACTCCCAGTAACTCTCTACTATGTAACTTTGAGAACAAATTCTCCTTTGTTTGGTATTCAGTGTTTGTTCTGTATTTCTGACATCTTTTTATGGAGATGAGAACTTAAAAAGACTGGTAGAAAACACTCTGTGTGTTCTTTCTCTTCATATTTCCAAATTCCTCACCACTGGCAGTACATATAAGTAGAATCTATGGGAAAAGAAGCTTTACAAAGTAAGACATATGCACCCTAATCATGTTGAATTATAATTGATTTAAAAATGAATCTTGAAGAGTAGAAAAGAAACAAATATCAGAAGTGATGCCTGTTATAGCTATTATAATAAATGCATATAGATGCAAAATATAATGAAGATCTCATAGGAATGCAAAGAAAACAAGTTTAAAGAGAGATTGGATAAGTCATTTAAAAACCATATGGTACTAAATTTATATTAAGTAGAAGAAAGATAAATATAATAATAATTAGTTAATATGAGGGTGCCTCTGAATAGGACAGGAATATAGGAGAATTAGAAACATAAGTAATATATGCAACTGAAGCAAATACAGTTTCCTTTGTCTTATGCATAAATGGACTGAGGTGTGTGTGTGTGTGTGTGTGTGTGTGTGTGTGTGTGTGTGTTAGAGGTGTGAGAATAACTCAAGGAAATGAGTTGGATAGAGTAGTGGATTAGAATATGCACACACAAATATGGCTGATACCAGTACATTGGGGGCTGTTTAATACATCAAAGAGCAAAATGAGAAACCACAAATAAACAAACATCAACCAAGATAGAGGTATGTTTAGAATCATGGGAGAAAAAACCAATATTGTATGATTTAAGATACAGTGACAAAAATTATGAATGGCAAGAGTAGATATGTTTCACAGAACCCAATGTAGAAAAGCTAAAGAACTGATGGAAAAGTCGTGTTTTAGAAATTAAAATCAACTAACATATTTTTGCATTTGAGCCATTGTATTGCTCCTTTTTATACCCTGCAGGAGGAAGTGATATAAAGCAGTGTATTACACTGTACATCACAATAACAACTAGATACATTAGCAACATTTAGTTCAAATGTGGACAATAATGTGACAAACTTACTAATGAAAATACAACTTCACAATTAAAGGTAAAGATGAGAAGTTCTTGCAGACTTGTAGACTCAGGACCCTCATTCTATTAGTCAAGAAACTAACACTACAAAAGAATCAGGCATCGATTAATTTAGTGTCTGTTCTTCACACAGCCATGAGCACAACAAAGAAGTTTCCTGAAAAGTCTCAGCCCAGACACAGAAAACAGCAAGATCTTCAGGAGATGCTGACTGAAGTGGGGTTGTCTGTTGACTACTGGCTGCCTAAGCTTCAGAAAGATCTGGGTGTGACCTGTGTCCAGGCCTTACAACACTTAGAAGAAAAAGACCTCCAGAAGCTGAAGTCCCATATACAACACACCTGGGAGCAAAGGGCTCTGAAAAAGCTGCTTGACCTCTCACAGCCAAACAGCATTGCAGAGTTCCAGGAGACTCCTGGGGAGATGATAAGGAACAGGCACCAGCAAGCAAAACAGGCACTGCAGGAACTGAAGGCCTTGCAGTCAGAAGGGAAACACAGACAGGAAAAGGAAGTGAGGAAGAAAGAAGCAGAACTGAGGCAAGCAATGGAGATCCCAGAAGAGTGCTGGCCAGGGCCGGAAGTACCCCTCAATGATGTCACTGAAACAATGGTGAGACATCTTAAGGATATGGATCCCAAACTTCCCTACAGTGGAAACCTCCCTGAAAGAGACCTAGTAAGATGGGCATCTGGAGGACTAGCTCTGCAGGGAATTTATAAGACAAGCAAACAAGGGGACCTGGTAGTGAAGAGAGAAGAGCTACTCAGGGTCCCCAAGGAATTCTTCCTCTTTGGACCTGAGCAAGGTAAAAGGATGGAAACAAGAGAATTCACATCATCTCAAGCAGAATCCCTATTCACCAAGACTGTGGAGAAGCTGGGATTTGGAGCAATGACATCAGCCACAGGTGAATCCTGGGGATTTAGTCTGGAAGGTGGTAGAGAGCAAAGCAAACATTCAAAATCTAAGGACACACACCAGTCATTTTCAGAGCACTCTTATTTCTGTTCAGCAAAGTTCAGTTATGTGCCCCTGGCCTCCTTTCACTTTCGAACTGATCAGCTCCAGCTCTCCCCTGCTGCTCTCAGGGAACTAAAAATCATCGAGGAACAACTGGAACACACTGATGGACCAGACAGATTCCTCTTACTAAGGAACAGGATTGAAAACTTCTTTAATAGGTTTGGCTCTCATGCTAATCAAGGCCCTCTACACCTTGGAGGAATCTACTGCTGGAAGGCCATTTCAGAGGGTTTCAACAGTGACCAGCTGGGTCATGTGAAGGAGCAGACAGCAGAGGCCTTGGATCGATACATAAAAGGGAGCTCCAGCAGCTTTGGGATTAAAGTTGTTGGAAGGGCGAAAGCATCACACTCACGTTATGTAAGATCGTGTCAGAATGTAGCTAACGAAAAGTTCCAATTCAATGTCCAGTTATCTGTAGCCCAGATAGGTGGACCAGTAGAAACAAATGGAATTGTTCACTGGACAACTGGTCTTCTTGCCAGCAACAAAACCTGGTCTATCATTGACCAGGAACTTCAGTTGGTACCTGTTTGGGACATCATCCTTAGCAACCACAGAAGTGATTTTAAGAACCCACTTCAACTGGCTAAATGTCTAAATGAAAACTATATTGTCCTGACTGGCCTTGCTGTTCAAATCCAAGATGAAGAATATTTGTGCAGTCTTGGGCAAGAAATTAGACTTTTCCAAAAAACTATGAATTTACAAGAAGTTTCTGGTTATGAGAGAAAACTTAAGAGACTGATAAATTCCATGAAAGCCTTAAGTCAAAAAATCACATGTTATAACATTTGGACTTATATGTTTTTTACAGATTGGCAACTGCAGAATTTTCTAATTAGCACAATCAACTTTCTCAAAGAAGCAGCTGTTTATGTAACTCACTTTATTAATGCTCAAGTGTGTAGATTTCTAGAACCTCATGTCTACAAAGTGACAAACTTCCCACAGGCGCCATCTACCATGAAGTGTATCTACCACTCAGAGACAGAGGAAGAAAAGGTCAAAATCATCTCCTTTACTCAATTCCTTAAGACCTTAAAGCAAATTAAAAAGAAACTAGTAGGAGTGAATATGAAAAATAAATCTTCACAAACAGTGGAAGAGGCTCAAAGAAAAGCTACATGTGATGTCACCACAGCTCTGAGATCCTTCTTGAACTTTCTCAGAGAATCAGAGCAACCTGACATGCAGCTGCTACTGCACTCCATTGCAGCTGGTGCAGGTTATCGGCTGGACGACAATGCTCTTCAGCCTCTTCTGGGGTGTGCAGAGTTAAACTTCCTCTTGAATGAAATACAAATTGCCCAACAGAAATACCAAGAGCTTAAAAATGTCTGTAATTACAGAGCCCAGGCATTCCTGGTGCTCACAGCTCTGAGAGCCACAGTTGGAAACACAGATATTTCTACAGGTGAGAAAAGACAACGTTTGGTATTAGTAAGACAACATATAGGACAACTCTTGTCTGAAGAAGTTGTAAACATCCTCACAAAACATGAAGTATACCATGATTGGGAAAATCTTGAGAATGATTTGAGATTATTCATTTATGGAGACTATAAAGCCATTACTCCTTCTTTGCGTATGGACTTAGTGAAAACAAAATTGCAAAGTCTTCGTAATGAAATTAAAGAGTCTTATAAACAACTAAGTACTGAAAACATCAAAAAGGGAGTGGTTGACAATGAATCTTTCATACACTTACTCCAACGTCTAGGTCTAGATCATCACTATCCAAAAAAGATGAGCAGAGCTGATTTCCAAAACATCTACAAGATGTCTGTCCACAAGTCTGAGCCAAGATCTGAACAGGAGCTTCCCTTCTATTTCCTGCAAAAACTACTGATGCTAGATTGCAGGCTGAGACAACTGATCTTCAAGGATGATGGAAACACAGAATACCAGGTCTCTAGATGCTCCTACAACCAGGATAATGAGGCTTTTGATCCATATGAAGAGTTATTTGAAGAGACTGAAGATATTGTAAAGTCATCAGCAAAAATGTCCTGGCCCCACATTCACCCAATGGACATCCAGATGGCCATTTTTCACTGTGCAGATGATCTTGCCAGGCAATACATTTTGTCCAAACTTTCCATTTGTCAGTTTGCACTCCCCGTTTTGGTGCCAAATCCCAACACTTCTCAGATGGAATTCTCTCTCTGGTCTCTCAGACAAATAAGGAGAAGTTGGCAAGAGTCAAGTAAATCACCACAGGACAAGAGCTACAGTCACAAGAATCAGCAGATGTGCTGTGTCTCTACCCCCATTGTGTCCTTCATTAGAGTTGGAAATGGCCTCTCTGCTTCCAAATCTCAGATCATGAACTCTCTCCTCAGTAAACGTAAACATGATGTGTTTTTTCACAGGCACTGCAGAGGAAGCAGCAAAGATTGTCTCCTGATGGAGGGAGTGGTGGAAATCTCCTGGTTCTGTCCTGGGGGTCAAGGTGAGGACACATTTGATAAGTGTGTGGCCTTCACCAATCTTCATGGAGATGCCAAGGACCATAGGCAACAACTCAGCTTTCTGCAGGAAATCTCTTCTGTCATTGTGGTACTCATGTCATCTTCTGATGGCAATAAAGAAAACCAGAATCTTGTCAGACACTTATGTCAGTCATCAATATGTCTAGTGTGCCTGCTGGATGATAAAAAAAATGTCTTGGCTAATAATTCTGGTAGAAGAGTAAGAATTGGCATCAGGAATAGAAATGAGGCAGAATTAACTGAGGAACTCACAAATGCCATTAAACATTTACTAGAGGTCTCTAATACTTCTCATAGCTTAGAGGACTGTTCAGAGATAGCTCGAAGACAAGGATTCCTGGTTGATGAAGACCAGAGACTCTGCAAGGATGCCAAAGAAAAGGCTGAGATTATAATGGCCCTACTAGCAAAACAGACATTATCAAAGATAAAGGAAAACCTACTACCTCTTCAGGGACAACTGTGGCATACTTGGTGTAAGAAGGACAAAGAACTCTATCATCTGAGAGAAAAGGGAAATCGGAGTATTGAACAACATAAAAGTGATATAGATATTCAGAAACAAAAAATACGATATGAACAATTAGAGAAAGCCTGTCCTCTCAATGAAGTAATGAGTTCTTTCCTTACAATCCTTCAAGAACATGAAGAAGCTCCTGCTACACATTACATCTTGCACTGGCTGGGTCATTTTTTACACAACTTGACCAAAGGACATTTGGAAAAATTACAGCAGAAACAAAGGTCTGTGTGGTCAATGGTACAAACAGAAAAACATAAGAAATATAAAAGTGACTCACTGACAATCTGTCAGAATCAGATAGAAGCCATCTCCACAGAGATTCATGACTGTACTTTTGGAACTGAGCATCTTCTCAGAGAAGTTGGCCAGATTTATGAAGCTCTGGAAGAAACTTCTTCCACTAGAGATAAAACTTTTCTCTCTCTCCCTCAGATTGTTGCAGACCTGATGATAGCTGGGGTTCCCATTGAGCTGATGGATGGGGATGCTTCATATGTGCCTCTAACGTGGGTGTCAGCTGTTTTTGAGAAGATCTCAGAGAAACTTGGAGACAAAAGGCTGTTTGTTCTCTCTATCCTTGGATTGCAGAGCTCAGGGAAGTCTACTCTTCTGAATGCCCTATTCGGGTTGCAGTTCAGAGTCAGTGTGGGTCGTTGCACTAGGGGGGCCTATATGCAGCTTCTGAAGGTAGATGAGACATTCACAAAGGAACTTGGCTTTGATTATATTCTAGCAGTAGACACAGAAGGACTTCGGGCTCCAGAAATCAAAAACAAATCCCAGAACTGGGACAATGAATTGGCAACATTTGTCATTGGCCTTGGAAACTTGACTCTGATCAATATTTTTGGAGAGAATCCATCAGAGATGCAGGATATCTTACAAATAGTTGTCCAGGCCTTTCTAAGGATGAAACAAGTGAAAATCTCCCCAAGTTGCTTCTTTGTCCATCAGAATGTGGGAGAAGTTACAGCTAAAGACCAAACTATGGAAGGACGAAGGAGACTGGAGCAGAGACTGGATGAGATGACAGCATTAGCTGCTGAACAGGAAGAGTGCTCAAACATAACCCGCTTCAGCGATGTAATTAAATTTGATGCCAATAGTCATGTCTACTACTTCGCCCACCTCTGGGATGGCAATCCCCCAATGGCCCCTCCCAATCCTCACTATAGCCACAATGTTCAGGAGTTGAAGGCTGGGATTCTTAGAACTGCCCAGCAGGAATCCAGGGGAAGGATCATGAAGATCTCAGATGTAAAATTCCGAGTTCAGGATTTGTGGAAAGCCCTGATCAGTGAGAACTTCATTTTCAGTTTCAGAAACACCCAAGAGGTCATGTCCATGAGTAAACTGGAAACCATGTATAACAACTGGACCTGGGAGCTGAGGAGTCATGTGCTGGATTTACAAATTCAGCTGTACAATCAGATTCATAATGGAAAAATCCTGACTCTCAAAACTAATGCAGTGGAGGGTCCAGTCAGTACAAAATATGAAACCGTCAAGCAAGATTTTGACAAGTATTTTGAAGAAAATCCAGATAGTGAAATATTGGTTCAATGGAAAGCAAATTTTGAACATAAGCTACTAATGCTCAAAGATGCACTTATTTCAGACACCAGAAGAAAATGTGATGAGCTTATCAGTCTTAAACAAAGCCAAGAAAGACTAGATAACCAAAAGTCACAATATGAAAATGAATTGTTAGAGAAGAGCCGAGAGTTGGCTTTGAGTGTGAAGGGTAAAGAATTCAGTGATGAAGAGTTGCGTGAGAAATTCGACCAACTTTGGACAAATTGGATCTACAAAGTTTCTTTGACTGCACCTCCTGTCAATGACCCTGACATTGATTTGGATGCTGAAAATATCCTTTTGGAATATTTCAAGAAAGAGAAAAACATCATGGAAAGACTGAAAATGAATTCGGGAGAGATGTTTGAAATCAATTACTCCAAACATGTCCAAATGAAAAAAAAATGTATTATATTTCCAAGGAGTTTAGAAGTCTGTCATCAAGAGTCTATTAGAAAGACTACTAATAACATTTATTCAAGAAATAATGAAACAATAACAAACATTTGGAAGCAAAAGCGTGATTACAGTCAGAGTGATTTTCATGAAATCCTGAGGATAATAGAAAATGAACTGAAATCTGTTCCCCCTGAGGAAGAATACACATTTACCAGAGACTACACCATTGACTTATCCTCATGCTTATTCCAAAGAGCATCTAAAAGTTTCAAGGAAATGCACAAGGCATTCAAGAAAGAAAATGATCCTGTGAACTATCTGGAGAGAAAGAAAGATGGTTTCTTCATGAGTTTTAAGATCTCCTGCCAAGGTGCTACCTCCATCACATCCTTTGTTGAATTCCTGTGGCTCAAGCTCACTCCTGCTGTCTCTACCACTATATGGGAAATGATGGGTCCTAAAGTAGCTGGGGACATGCGAGCCACCTGCCCTGCATTCAATGGCAACAGAGCTAACCTGGAAAAGCATATTCTCTACTCTCTAGCTGAAGAAGAAAACTTTGATAAGTATTTGCAATACATTCATCATCCAGAATCCTTTATGAAGGGTTATATTCGTTACCACATTAGAAGATACTGTTTTAAAAAAGGAGGTGAAAAAATAAAGACCTTCTTAAAAAGAAGTTTAGATGACATCAAGAATGCCATCCTCTCTGCCATTAATAAGTCCACAGCAGAAGCTAAAGCTGAAAACAGCACTGCTACTGACTGGTTGGATTTGTTCTGTGATCACCTAGGGAGCAAACTGATCTTTCCAAGAAGAGACCTGATAAGCATCGAGCACCAGGAAATAAAGGATACTGAGTTTCTCAAAGGAACCATGAGTGCAGCTTTGGATTCTGCACTGAGGAAAGTCAACGATGACTGCTCAAGTAAGCCCATAGATGAAATGGTTCCTGACATTGAGAAAATTCTCTCTGAGCATCTCTGTGGCTGCTGGAAACAGTGTCCTTTTTGTAAAGCAATTTGTACAAACACTATTCCCAAACATGATGGAGACCACAGTGTACCATTCCACCGTCCTCAGGCTGTTAATGGATGGTATTATCATGAAACAGACTACTTTGCCACTGAGTGCTGTACTACTTCTGTAGCGAGTGATCGTTCATTTATTTTACATGACCTCCAAAAATTCCCATATAAGAAATATCGAGAAGCAGGAGGTAATTTTGCCACGTGGAGCATCACCCCAGACTCATCTACCCAGCCATATTGGAAATGGTTTGTCTGTCGCTTCAGATCAGAGCTAGAAGAGAAGTATGGGAAAAAATTTAAAAAGTGGGGTGCTATTCCAGATTCGTGGACCAAAATCACAAAGCAAGAAGTGCTTGATGATTTGAAAAATAACATTTGCCACAAATAGGACACGAGCAGTGCCATAATAATTTCACATTATCCAAGGGAGTCTAATATTGATTTATATCACATCTTCATTCTTCTATCTTATAAAATAAGTAAAAAAATCACTTATTATTTCAAAATTTGAAAATTTTCTATTAAAATAACTTTATTTTTCTCAGACTTCTTGTATAACATAATGTACTAAATATGCTAATTATTTTGGCTTGTTTACTTTGATTTCTGTTTTTTGGGTTGGGGTGTTGTGATTTTCATGTATTTCTCATTTTTCCTGTTTTGTGTGCTTGTTTGGAAGAGGGAGATAAAAACTGTGTAGATAAGGAAATGGGTAGTACTGGTAAAGAATTTGGGAAGGTGTTCATACAAAATACAGTGTATGAACAAGGTTTTCAACAAAATAAAGACTATCAAAAAATTAAAAACCTCATTTGCATGTAGGTCCAAGAAGGAATCATTCCCAGATTACATTATGGTGTTCAGGTAATCAAGGCTTATGTATAACAGTGATTGTCAGTTTAACCTGATCTCAAATCACATAGGAGTCAAGACTCCAGGTCACCAGTGAAAGGTATTTTTAGGTTATATCAGTTTGTGCTTATGAAGGATGATAAGGAATAGATTAATGGAGGTAGGAAGATCTTCCCTAACTGGGCAGCCCCATTTCCTGCCCTGCAGTCCCAGATTGCATATAAAGGAAAGAGTTACCTGAGCACCAATCATTCTCTGATCTCTGCTTGTTGACCAGTGATGAGGTGAGACCATCTGGCTCAAGTTCCAGCCTCTGTAATTTCTCCCAATCTGAATTTTATCTGTGAGCTGGAATTCTGCTTAAGCTGAATTTATCCCAGTAAGGTATAATATTCCATAATTATATGAGACAATTTTCTGCTCTTGGGATAAAATATCATAACTAGAAGCTAGTTGCAGAAGAAAATGATTGTTTTGGATGAGGTTCTAGAGGTCTAAGTTTCACCACTATGGGGAAATACAACAACAAGAAGTAGGAGCAAGAAGCTAAGAGATCACATCTCAACAGCATGCAGGAAACACATAGCAAATTGTAACCCAAGGGGGCTACAAACTATCAAACCTTATTCCACTGTTATACTTCCTACAGCAAATGTGCATAGGCCGAGAAGAAACAAGGTATTTCTTAGAATTTTCACATCTCCCCAAACAGTGGCACCAACTAGGTACCAAATGTTGGAATAAATACGCTTATGGGCCATTTCTCATTCAAATAACAGTTTCCAATCGTGACCCCGAAAGGATCATGGCTATATCGTAAAGCAAAACACATTTAGTTCAACATAAAAATTCCCATAGTATTTAATAGTCTCAGCATTGATTAAACTACAAAGTCTAAGTAAATATGAGACTTCAGACAAACTCTTAACTTTGTCTCCAATAAACAATAATAAAAATTGAATAAAAACTTATAAAAGAACTACATATTTCACACAATGACACAGAATTATGCTACCAGTTCAAAATGGAGAACAAAGGGTAATAAGAGTAGAGCAAAGCAAGCAGGGAAAACGCCAAATCCTGTTGCTCTGTCTCTCGTGTGTGAGGCTCCATTCTCAAAGGCTCCAGACCTCTGTCTTTGCTGCATGTATCATCCAGTTCTTGCTTATATCTGTTCCACTCTCTATATGCAGCAGCCCTTGGCAGATGCCTCACACCTTGGATGTCTCCAACACCTTAGGAACATGTGCTATATTTGTCTGTAACATTTTGAGAAATATTCTCACTCATTCTTACAGCTTGCAACTACAGAGTGCAACAGTTTGCACTCTCACTCACAGAAGTGAGTGATTCTTTTCCATAATCCTCACCAGCATTTGTTGTGATTTGTATTTTTCACCTTGGCCATTCTGGCTATTTTACAGTGAAGTGCAAACAAGTCTTACTTTGTATTTTCCTGATGGTTAAGAATATTGACCACTTTAAAGATTACATTTATTGGTCATTTGTGTTTTTGCTTCTTAGAACTCTCTGTTTTGTTTTTTTTTTTAATTCATTTATTTATTTTTTCTCCATTAACAGCTTTAATTGGGTGTGGGGCAATAGAACTATTCTTAGCACAATTATGGGTGTGGGGTTCCCTGCAGACTCGCCAGGGTGATGGTTCCTGTAATGATTATTAGGGGGAAACGGCTCCCAACAGCTTCCCCCTTTCTCTTATATAAAGGCAGGTAGTAATTACGTGGAGAGCACCCGTCAGAGTCAACCATGGTGTCAGATCTAAAGGAGAAGGGAAGAACTCTCTGTTTTGTTTCATATCCCATTCATAATGGGATTGTTTTCTTGTTCAGGTTTTAGTGCTTTATATATTCTAGACAGTCACCCTCTCTCAGATGTAAATTTAATAAAAGAAACCATTTTCCCTTTCTTCTTCGTTACCATCATGATTGCATTCTTTGCTATACAGAAGTGTTTTAGTTTCATGTGATTCCATTTGACAATTTTTGTCTTAATGGATGTGATATAAGAGTCCTTGTTCAGGGCCTGGAGAGTGGTTAAGAGCACTGACTGTTCTTCCAGGTTACCTGGGTTCATTTCCCAGCCCTTACATGGCAATTCATGACTGACTGTAACTCCAGTTCCAGGGGATCTGACACCTTCACACAGACATATATGCAAATGAAACACCAATGCACATAAAATAAAATTAAGTAAATTATTAGAAAAAAGAGTTCTTGTTCAGAAACTCCTTTCTTTTGTCTATAAGCTGAAGTGTATTTTCTACTATCTTCTATTGGATTCAGAGTATGAGATTGTACTGGTTAAATATCTTCCACTTTACACAAGCTGGACTTTTATGGGAGGAAGGAATCTTAATTTGGGAATTACCAACATTAAATTAAATGCAAAAAGCATCAAAGCAATTCCACTAAAATTGGGAACAAGACAAGGTTATCCAACATCTCTATTATCTATTCACTATAGTACTTGAGCAATAAGACAAATAAAGGAGATCAAGGGATAAAACTTGAAATGAAAAATACAAAATATCATTATGTACAGATGATAAGATAATATACATAAGTAACTCTAAAAATTTAATCAGAGAAAGCCTACAGATGATTAACACTTTCAGAAAATTAACTAGATAAAAAATTAACTCCAAAATATCAATAGCCCTTCTATATACAAATGGTAAATTGACTGAGAAAAAAATGAGAGAAACACGTTTCATGATTGCTTCAAATAATGCAAAATATCTTGGGGAAACTCTAACCAAGCAAGTGAAAGACTTGTATGACAAATACTTTAAGAGATTGAAGGAAGAAATTGAAGAAAAAAATCAAACGATAGTGTCTCTTATCGCTATGGCTAATACAATAAACAAAGCCATCTTTGCAAAGAGAAATCTGCAAATTCAATGCAATCTTTATTAGAATTTCAGCACAAATCTTGAAAGATTTTCAAGGAACAGTTTTCAGATTCATATGGAAACTAAAAAACAAATGGACAAGAATAAAAGCAACAACAAACAGTCATAAACAATAGGATGTGGAAGGTATCTCTATTCCCGATTTTGAGTTGTACTGCAAAGTCATAGTAATAAAAGCAACATTGTATCGGCAGAAAAACCGGAATTACTGATCAATGGAGGCCAACACATGAATCCAAACATACATAGACCCCAGATTTTTATAAAGAATACAGAAATACACACTGGAATAAAAACAGCATCTTCAACAAATAGTACTGGTCAAACTGGGTGTCTCTATGAAGAATAATGTAAATAGATCTGTATTTATCACTCTGCACAAAACTCAACTCCAAACAAACAAATGTCCTCAACATAAAACCAGATACATTGAATCTGATAGAGGAAACAGTAGAGACAGCCTTAAAAGGATAGCACAGACACTGAGATCAATAATTTCTAGACAAAAATCATGAAACTGAAAGCTTTATAAGACAAAGGACATTCTAGACAGAACAAAATGGCAACCCACAGAATGGGACAAGATTTTTAACAACTCTGCCTCCAGCAGAAGACTAATATCCAAAATACATTATTAACACAATAATCCAGATATGAAAAAATGTAATCCAATTTAAAAAATAACAGGAATGATATATAAACAGAGAATTCCCAATAGAGGAATCTCAAATGGTTTGAAATAATTAAAGAAGTGTTCAACATCCTTAATCATCAGAGAAATGCAAATCAAAATATGTTTCAGATTGTATTCTACACATGTCAGAATGTCTAAGATCAATAATATAACTGACAGCTCATGTTATTCAGGTTGTAGAGGAAGCAAAACACTTCTCTGTTGATGGTGGGTGTGAAAACTTGTACAACTACTATGGAAATCAATATGTCAGTTTCTCAGAAAATTGAGGATCTTTATACCTCAACACCCAGCTGTACCACTCTTGAACATATACCCAAGTGATGTTTCTTCCTACCATGAGGACACCTTTTCAGCCATATTTATTGCTGCTCTATTCATAATAGCCAGAAACTAGAAACAACCTTGTTGTCTCTCAACAAAAAAATGATAAAGAAAATGTGTTATATTTACACAATATTACCAAGCTATTTAAAATATGACATCATGAAATTTAAAGGCAGATGTATAGAATTAGAAAAAAAAGGTAATCCTGGATGAGGTAACCCAGACACAGAAAGATAAATATGGTATGCATTCACTTACATGTAGATATTAGCTGTTACCTGAATGATAGCCAAGGTAATAATAGTCCATGGACCCCGAGAGATTAGGTAAAGAATGAGGAGTATGGGGAGGATACATGGATCTTCCTGAGAGAGGAAACAGAATGGACACAGAATTACGTTAGGACAGTGGGGATAGATAAAGTGGGTAAGGTGACAAGGATGAGGTCATCAAAGAATAGAGTGTTGGGAGAGAAGGCTGGAAATCGGGTGCCTTTGGCAGGTGATGTAGAAACCAATGGTAGTGGAAACTTTCTGGAATCCGTAAAGGTGATTCTAACGAGGACTCCTAGTAATGGGGGATAAGGAGTCCCTACTAGTCATTTCTAGTAGCCATATGAGGCTTCGCGTGGCAGGACTGAATTGCATTCAGTTGTGTTGGTGGCCAAATGAGTCCATGGAATTCCCCAAACAACCCAGGTTGTTGCCAAGAAAATGGGTTACTAATCACAACCATACAGTGGAACCCTGTTGCTGAGTATAATATCCACAAGACTCACAGAAAAGTCAACCTAGTGCCTACACAGAGCCTTCACCACAACTTTCTAGTTTCTTTGGTACCTTTGGTGCCTGAAGAAACTCTGCAGGTTACCCAAAGAGAAATGTAATTCTCAACCTAGGCTCCAAACCTTCAACCTACAATATGTCTTATTTGCAAAATATGGTAGGACAGTGGTGACACAGAATTTAGCCAATCAATGTCTGGATTACCTTAAAGCCCACTACGCCAAGGTAACCAAGAACCAGAGACGAAATAGCCCAGAGACCTAGGGTAAAACCAAAATACTACTCATATAAAAATTTATAAAAATGATTCCTAATAACATTTTGCTATATTCATAGATCAGTACCTTATCTAGTCATTATCAGACAGGCTTCCTCTGGCATCAGAAAGAAGAGATGCAAAGATCTACGGCCAGACATTATGTGCAGAAAGAGTTTAAATTGAAGGTCTCTATCAAATTCCTTCCCTTAGATCACAGAGAATCACAGAAAATAGGAGACAAAAAGATTATAAGAGTAGGAGAATATTGAGGGCACCAGGAGAACAAAGTCCTATAAATCAACTAAGTAAGGAGCATATGATTTCACAGAGACTAAAGCATTAAGCACAGGCCTGCATGATTATAAGCCAGGTCTTCCAAGTATATATTATAGCTATTAGTTTAGTATGTTTATGGGAGTCATATCTGTGAGAATGAGTGTGTCTCTGTTACTTGTGTTTGCTCTTCAGACTCTTTTTCTCCTGTTGTGTTGCCATATCAAGCTTTGAAATGATAGTTTTTGTTTCATCTTATACTTTATTTTGTCACATTGGCTTGTTATCTTTTAGAAGCCTATTCTTTTCTACTGATATACTGTAGTGATACTTTGTTTGTAATCTAACAAAGAAAGCTTGCCTGAAAATCACAGTACAGAGCTAAGCCATGGTTAGCCACACATTTAGTTAAGAGCTAAATCACTAGTCAGCACATATCTAGGACACCAATTAACAATAGATGAAAGGCCGTGGTGGTCACACCTTTAATACCAACCCTTGGCAATCTCTGTGTTTTCAAGTTCACCCTGGGCTACACAATAGTTAATCGGTCTAAAAGAGAAACAGAGTTCATGCCTTTGATCCCTGCTCTTGGGATAACATGCCTTTAACCCCAGCATTAGAGGGAAATATAAGGCAGGAGTCCAGTGCAGTCTCAGTGCAGACTGAGGTGTGGTGGAGAGCACTGCAGTCTGCAGTCATGTGGAGGACAGGATCACCCTTTTGTTTGTCTGAGCCTTGGCATATATGAGAACTCTCTAGTGGCTTTGCTTTTCTGATCTTCACCTTGAACCCCAATATCTGTCTCTGGATTTTTATTATTTATGCTACAAGATACAGAAAAGGAGTGGATCTGAAGGGTAGGGAAGGTGGAAAAACAGGGAGGAATAAAGATAGAGGAAAGTATAATCATGCTATATTATATGAGAAAATAATCCATTTTCAATAAAAATTTTAAGACATTTTTATAAAGGGTTGGTGATTAAGAATAAAAGTGACTGTGGAATGTTTAGATATGATACAAACCTCTGTTTGTAAGCCTGGGAGATCTATTAGCAGCAAGGAATTTCTGCATAGACATTGTCAAGAGATGAAAAACTTATTGATATGCTGTAAACACCCTTCTTCCATCCTGAAAAGATGCCAGACAAGTCATTCTACTGGGGGTATGGAAATTTTAATGAACTTGTAAAACTTATAATCTCAGGTCATTTCAAATTTTCTACTACTGGTGGGCTCAAGTCTTGCATATTCCCAGAGAATGCTGTTACATGTTCCTGCTTCCTTTTTGCTACAAAGTTCACATGCCTGCTTCACTACACATGAACACTCAACTTGTTTCTAACCTAGACTTCGGTATTATGATTACCCTCTTTGTTGTGCATATGGATTCATAGTGGGAAGCACATTTTACTTTTGAATTAATGGATTTAATGAATAAATTATTTGAACCATTTCATCCTCTGTGTTCCTATACCATATTCTGAAATAATTACAGTCAAGCCTTATTATATGCGTGCTATTTGTGTGCTTGGCTTTTCTAAAACTAAATTAAGGATAGCAAGGCTGATACATTTGCCTTTGATTCTCCATTGCCTAAAACAATACCATTTAACACATTAATAAATAGTTATGTAAGAAAAGTAAAATATTCACAATAAAATAAAAATTGTTCCTCCAAGGCAGAAGTCATTTGGGACCCCCTGGAAGTAAAGGAACATGGGAGTGAGAGAAGAATCTATTTATCAAGTAGGAAAGCACTAGGTTTCTATATTTCACAGGTGAACACAGTCTAAGGAACATTGACTCTGCTTATAAACAACCCCTGGCTTACTAATCTCTCACAGACTTGTCATGACTGATGGTGTATTACATTTTATGGGTCTCAGCTGTTATTTATATGCTGATGATTCCCTCTTCCAAGTATTCAGCCCATAATGTATTCTCAAACTCAATATAATGTGGCCAGTTTAATACTAGGGTTCTTGTTTTTTGTTGTTGTTGTTGCTGTTCGTTTGTTTATTTATTTGTTTTCAATGCTGGTGTGGAAGTCAATCACATTGGTCATAGAAACAAGTTTTTACCAATCTATGGACAAGTTGTACTTCTTATTCATGCATTTGTTAAAACTTATTTATGTTATCTGCATAGACTTCTTAAAGCTTTATTTATTTATTATGTATACAGTGTTCTGCTTGCATGTATGCCTGCAGGCCATAAGAGGGCACAAGATCTTATTACAGATGGTTGTGAGCTACCATGTGGTTATTGGGAATTGAACTCAGGACCTCTGGAAGAGCACACAGTGCTCTTAATCCCTGAGTCATCTCTGCAGCCCCTGATTCATGTATTTTATATAAATATTCTTCATAAGATTCTTTAAAGTATTCAGCTTAATACCACATAAAAAGCACTTGAAAAACTGCAAAAACATTCATGTTATTCATTATATTAATCCGGAATGCAGTTTATCAAATGAATCAATCATCTTCCTCCACACATACCTCCAAAGCTGCTCAAACCTGTGTCAATCTGATAAACACACCTCCCCCAAGTAAATACCATGCATAAAGTTAGTAATTACTATCAGAGTCTCCTATATTATAATTCCACAAATAAGTTTCTGCTTTATTAAACACTGTAATAGTTTTTATTTCAGTATATATTTTTTCTATTCTCTCCTGACACAATCCTATCTTTAACCCTTGTCATTTCTTACTTGGGCAAAATAGAGATACCAAATGTGTCTCATTTTTCAGTGTCTTCCTGGATCTGTCTATGTGCTAGATAGTTTTATATAAACTGAAGAAAGTAGTATGAGTGAAGGGAACCTCTATTAAGAAAATGCTTCTATAAGATTGCCTAAGGGAAAGCCTGTAGGGCATTTTCTTTATTATTTATTTTAAGGAAGGCTCAACTTATTGGTGGGTGGTGCCATCTTTAGGTTGGTTGTCCTGTATTCTATAAGAAAGCAGTCTGTGCAAGCCATAAGAAGCAAAGCCTCAACACCCACCTTTAGGTTCCTGTCCTGGTTGAGTTCCTTCAGTGATGGAACGGGATATAGAAGTATAAGCCAAATAAAGCCTGCCTGCTCCAAGTTGCTTTTGGTCATAGTGTTTACCACAACAATGCAAACCCTGACTAAGACAGTCTGCTTACTGTCACTTACCACCCACATGTGACTAGCAGGGGAGCAAGACTCTTCTGCTGGCTGCCAGTGTGGGCTTTTTTTCCAATGTAATGTCCTATTTGGAAGACCCCAAATGGTCCAGGACATGGCCTGACCTGCACATGATTCCCCTCCCTCTAAAGGTCCTCCTTCTAGTATCCAGAGTCCTGTGTGTCCTGGACTTCCTCTCCTATCTTTGGCTCCTCTCTGTCTCCAGATACTCCTTCACATTCTTCATCAAATCTACATTTATGACATCAAGGCCCCAATCTTTCATACAGTGATGCCATGCCAATCACCTGTTAGATCTCCGACATTTTAGATGCTGCTGCTTTGAAAGGATTTAAGAACACACACACACCACGCATGCATGCACACACAGTGTCTTACTGACTCCTAGTGTAGACACATCTAAGTTATGCAGTCCTCATAACATAGGCCATAAATTGATTTAAAAAGTTCTCTCTTATAGGAACATAAAAGAGCAGAGTCAAGATGAGTGCAGTGCCCAAGGCTCCTGCTGTGGGCTAGAGGCTGAGACATAGTTGAGGTCACCACATCATGCCCCCCCTCTGTGTATCCCATATCATGGCATAGTCAATGACTCACATAGGCCATGTGGGGCTCAGTGCAGGGATAAGAGAAGCCACCACCAAGCCAATGCCCCATCCCACTCTCATTGTCAATCCTCCAGCCTCCATGGAGGAGCTGAGATAGCAGAACACAAGCATGAGCCAGAACTTGCCTTGCCATGAGAAGGAGTCTGCAGAGACCAGTATCTTTGGAACAACTAAAAGACAGGTCTGATGGAAAGATGCTTTTAAAAGATGGTTTCACAGAATTTGAAGGAAAGATGGCAGAGCAAGATGCTCCAGTGGGGAGGAGAATGACAAAACTTAAGATGCAGGGATCAAAGAACACCGAATGTGTGTCTACAGAATAGATCCACTGTTGTTGCTCATCCAGCAAGAAGAATGAGAATACTCAAGCACAACATGCCCAGTGAGACATGGAGTGGCTTGCACAGAAGACAGGGATGTGTGCTGCAGCCTGGAACAGCACACATATCATTACTGAATAGTGCTGACCTGTGGCACACTACCGAGTCAACCTGCAGCATTGAGCAAGCCCTTGTTGCTTACCTAGCTGGAAGAAGGGGAGGTGGAGGCAATGGTAGAACCCATCGGCTGAAATCACAATGGCCACGTAAGGTGAATCTCAGGGTAGCCAGCACCATGGGCAGTGAAGAGTGTAGCTACCTTGGTCCTTCTGTCTATGCATTGCTTTTATTGGTTAATGAACAAAGAACTTCTTTGAGCCTATGTCAGGGAAGAACAGAACTAAGTAGGAAAAGCTAGGCTGTATGCTAGGAGGAAGAAGGGCAGAGTCAGAGAGATGCCATGGAGCCACCACCTCCAGAGATAGAGATGCTGAAATTTTGCTGGTAGGCCACGACTTTGTCATGATGCACAGATTAATGGAGATGGGTTAAATTAAGATGTAAGAGATAGCAAATAAGAAGCTAGAGTTAATGGGCCAAGCAGTGATTTAATTAAAGTAGTTTCTGTGTGATTATTTTGCGTCTAAGCTAGCCAGGCAGCCAGGACCAAGCAAGCAGCCACCTTCTCCAGCACTACTTGGTGTTCCTACAAATGCTGCTCTTAGATGCCTAGCTCCAAGCTCACCCTGGCTCAGGGCTATAGCAGGATATCTGATAAGAGTCTCTGGGGATGTTCCAGTATTTATGGTGCTTCAGAGAACAGAAACCTTGAACCAGATCATTAACTTATTTCAATGAGTGTTTGCATGCAAAATATACATAGTGTGCTTTACAATTTTGTTTGCAAAGCCACTTGCATGAACAAATACATGTAGAGGTGGGGAGGATGAAGAAAGAAAACAGGATGTGTGAAGTGGTGAGGGGTGGAACTGGAGATACAAAGACAGTGACAGATGTGGAAAAGGACTGTGATAGATTAAAAAAAAACATGTCCTTGCCAGTTAGGGCCAGCAGAGCAGCATGCTGGAGCTTTCACAGGCTCAGCTCATGGTGCACAGTCACACAATCACAATGAATCCAAATGATGACCAGATGTTCTAAATGAAGACCAGTTTATTTTCTGGATTGAAACTCCTTAAACAACCTTCAGGGTTCATGCTGTTCCCTAGAAACCATGTTGGCATGGGTGATCTGTGCTACAGATGGAGACATACTGGTTTCCATGGTCCATGCTCTTGCCCTACACTTTGTTGATGTTTGAGGCCCATATAGATGCCCATAGTCTAATCTACCACTGGAGGCAATGTTGATGCCCATGGTTCATGCTGGTGTCAGAAGCCATGTTGATGTGTGTGGCCTGAGTTGCGACCTAAAGTTTGTTGATGCTCATGGACTTTACTTTCACTAAGGGCCATGATGCTTTCCATGGCTTATACTGCAGCAAGAAGTTGTGTTGATGTCCATAGTTTGGGCTCCTGCTAGAGACCATGTTTTCATCTGTGATCTGTATTACCAATGAAGGTACTTTGATGTCCATGTTGCTGATGGAGACCATGTTGAGGTCCACGGTCTGTGTTGCCACCTGAAGCCATGCTGATTTCCATGGTTTGTGTTACCGCTGGAGGCCAGGTTGATATTCATAGGCTATGTTGCTGCCAGAGACTGTGTTTGTGGTCTATGCTGCTGCTAGAGGTCATGTTGATATCTGTAGCCTTTGCTGTAAGCAAGGTCCATGATAGTGTCTGTGGTCTGGTGGACATATTATACTAAGGTGTTGATGGACAGAGGGCTTCCTTTTCATCCCGGCCACCCAGCTACCTTAACCCCCAAAATAATCACAAAGAAACTATATTTATTTAAATACTGCCTGGCCCATTAGCTCTAACTTCTTACTGGCTAATTCTTACATCTTAATTTAACCTATTTCCATTAATCTGTGTATTGGCACATAACTGTGGCTTACCAGCAAGATTATAAGCAGATCTGTCCCAGGCAGGAGATCCATGGCATTCTTCCATCTGCCCTTCTTCCCAGCATTCAGTTCTGTCTACTCTGCCTACCTAAGTGCCGCCCTATCAAAAGGCCATAATAGTTTCTTTATGCAACCAATGAAAGAAACACATAGAAAGGAAAACCTCCCAAACCATTAAGGTGTGTTGCTTTTGTTTATGTTGCATTTGTTTGTGAAACTGTGATACTTTGCCTGTCTAGAACACCTGATGGTCTAATAAAGATTTGACCAGCCAATAGGCAGGACAAAGGATAGGCGGGGCTGGCGGGCAGAGAGAATATATAAAGGGAGAAATTTGGAAGGTTTGAAGATGTAGCCAGAGAAGGAGGAGGACATTAGGGGCCAGTCATTCAGCTACACAACAATTCATGACATAAGAATAAGATTTACAGACATAAGAGAATAAGAAAAACCCAGAGGCCAGAAGGTAGACAGGATAATTTAAGTTAAGGAAAGTTGGCTAGAAACAAACCAACCTAAGATCAAACATTTCTAAGAATAAGACTCATTGTGACTTATTTGAAAGTTGGGTGATGGATACCCCCGAAAAAGTAAAAAAAGAGTAAAAAACACACTACTATCACTCCCATAGTTGTCCATAATTGTAACAGGGATCATGGGGTGTGGCTTTCCACAGTGTATGGCTTCTGACAGGTGACAGGGTGGGGAAGAACTCAATTTTCTTTAAGGGGCTGGCCACTGGGAGTTGGACCATGCTCCAGTGATGATGTGGGATTGATTTCTGTATGCTGTAATTACCATTAATGAATAAGGAAAATTGGGTTGACCTGTTGATAGGGAAGAACTTTGGTAGGTGGGGAAAACTAAGCTGAATGCTGGAAGAAAGAAGCTCAGAGTCAGAGAGAAACCATGGAGCTGGCGCAGGAGATAGATGTGCTGAAATTTTGCTGGTAGGTCATGATGTCATAGTGAATATATATATATATATATATATATATATATATATATATATTATATATATAAATGGGTTAAATTAATATGTAAGAGTTAGTCAATAAGAAGCTAGAGCTAATGGGCCAAGCAGTGATTTAATTAATACAGTTTCTGTGTTATTATTTTGGGGCTGAGCAGCCAGGAACTAACAAGTGGCCCCCTGCAACATAGTGAGTATATGGGCAAAACAAATTGAATGTGGTACTTTTTCTTTTAATTTTTTTGTGCTTCTTCTTCTCTTTGGGGAGTTTGCTAGGGGTGGTGGACCTGGAAGTGCTGGGGAGTGAGTGTGATCATGGTGTGCTATGTGAAACTCCCACACATCCAATAAAATGTGTTTGAAAAAAAACATAAAAGTAGGAAAATGAATTTGTCTGGTGTACTGTTGATGTCTTCTACATCAGAATTACTGTTGTTTGTGTGCCTAACATGATCAAATGGCAACTTACTTGAACTTCTTCTGGAACTGAGAGAAGATTGTTTTAATATAGTTAAAATTTTTCTCCTAGAATAAGGAGTACTTTGTTGAAATGAAGTGAAATGAGATAATATTCCCATCCCAGTTACACTGAGTTCCATTTAAAAGAAAAGGAGAAACCTCTTAACTATTCTGATACTTTTCAAAAGTATTCCATAACATTAGCTTTTTGCTACATCGCTTTTTGTGTCCTGAAATCATAGTTGTATTTTGGTCCAAATCCCACATTTTTAAAGAAATTTTTAAGTGGACTTGGAGTCACCCAAATATTAAGCTAAATGAAGGCAGAACCTAAACTCCTGTGTGACTGAACCTTTGACAAATCTTACTTCAACATTTGAGCTAATCCTCACCACTTCCTGAAATACCATTCTATCTAGAAGTACTAGAAAAAAATTCTTTTTCGTCCCCCTAAAACTGTTTGTTAGGATGAGAATATACTCCAAATCAATAACTAAAAAAAGTCAAATTACAGAGCATGCATAAAATACAAAGTAGCAATGTATAAGTAGAGAGCATCTTTATAATCAATACACTAACATAACAAATAGCTACAGAATAAAGACAAAATAACTAACGACAGCAATGCCTTTTGTGCTCCCCACACCTCATGAGAACTGCAAAAAAGAAATTAGCCATAAAACATAGTCGTATATGTAAGTCACACAAGTTTTTTTGCAGGTATCCCACCATCCTGAACAATACCTTTGCAGTTAACTTTCCGAAAACTACAGGGTATGTGCTTAATATTATCCACAAGGAAGTAAAACTAAGTATTAGTGTGCACATTTCTGAATGAGAAACTATTTCAGGACCCTACAATGCCTAAGCACATTCTATCTAAACTCAAGGTACTATTTCATTTTACATACTAAAAGAACATATGCCTTTAAGTGGTACCGCTTGAGCATAAATTAACCTCTCACTGTATTCTTTAGACATACCAAAACCCAAGGTTTAACTAAACTGTATTCCATAATACACTACAGAGCTCAAATAAAAGCATTATTAAAATAATTGTCCATGCTTGTTGGTGGATATGGTGATAAAATAAAGCTGTATTTCACTAACTAGAAGGGTTTAAACACAAAATTAATACTTCAAAATGTTCTATTACTATCATTTAGCTAGTTACTGCATGAGCAATAAAAATGCCACACAATCTACTGCTAAGAAATGAAACTGGTTACTACTCAGGCTGCCAATCACTGCAACAGAGACATCTCAGACAGAAGTCCACTAGCCTGCCAGGCAGCAGGTTAACTTGCGACCCTATAAACATGATGCCCTACACCAAATATAACAGTCTTTGTTTTTATTAAGATAACTCTTTTCCAGAAGAGAAATCCCCATCATCTTAGATGCTTACAAAACTAAAAAAAATTATAACATAAACCTATTAAGGCATTTTAGAAATTGACTTTCATGATGGAAAATCTTCCAGCTCTCAAAATGCTGTTAGGCTTATAGAACAATCCTTAAGTATGTCAAAATATGTACTGCATTAAGAAGAATTTCTTGCAAACTGGTCTGTGGCAAAATAACTTATTTCCAAGGTTGTCTTAGATTCAATCAGGACCAGTAGGTCTGAACTTCAAGTGAGCAAGTCCTATTATGTTCTACAGTGACAGACTTCCATGATGAAGGGTAAACAATGATAAGGAATTCAAACATGCAGTTTATTAAACTAAATCTACAGAAGCCATAGTATAAAAAGAGCTGCAGTAGTTCTTAAGACTTAAGAAAAAATTCTTAAGTCATTTCCTGAGCTCGTAAATTCATTTGCATCATAATAGCACATTGGAAACATAAGCCAAACAAAAAGTACAAGAGATCTCTTAATCTATTTTCTTTGTGAAAAAGTGGCAAACACTTCTAATCACTGCAACAGGCAAGAAAAGAATAAGCCTCAATTATGTCTCCAAAGATATATATAATCTCACTTTACAGCAAAGAATAACTAAATTTTATGTTTTACGTCTTACTTTTTCATTTTCAAAGTATATGAACTTTCTTCTGAACACTGTTTTCTTGGTGTCGCATAAGTTTGGATATGTTGTGCCTTCATTTTTATTGAATTCTCGGAAGTTTTAAATTGTTTTCTTTATTTCTCCCTTTACCCAGAGGTGTCTCAGTTGAGAATTGTTCAGTTTACATAACATTGTAGACTTTCTGTGATTCGTGTTGTTTTTTATTTTTAATTATTTTATTTTTTTATTGGAAAAAAGAAATTTCTGCCTCCTCCCCGCCTCCCATTTCCCTCCCCCTCCTCCCCCCTCCCCCCACTCCTCCCACTCCCTCTCCAGCCTGAAGAGCAGTCAGGGTTCCCTGCCCTGTGGAAAGTCCAAAGTCCTCCCCCCTCAATCCTGGTCTAGGAAGGTGAACATCCAAACTGGGTAGGCTCCCACAAAGCCAGAACATGAAGTAGGATCAAAACCCTGTGCCATTGTCCTTGACTTCTCAGCAGCCCTCATTGTCCGCCAAATTCAGAGTCCGATTTTATCCCATGCTTTTTCCATCACAGTCCAGCTGGCCTTGGTGAGCTCCCAATGGATAAGCCCCACTGTCTTCGTGGGTGGGTGCACCCCTTGTGGTCCTGACTTCTTTGCTCATATTCTCCTTCCTTCTGCTCCTCATTGGAACATTGAGAGCTCAGTCCGGTGCTCCAGTGTGGGTCTCTGTCTCTATCTCCATCCATCGCCAGATGAAGGTTCTATGGTGATATGCAAGATATTCATCAGCATGGCTATAGGATAGGGTCATTTCAGGTTCCCTATCCTCAGCTGCCCCAGGAACTAACTGGGGACATCCAAGAACACATTAGAAAAATTATTCATTATGATCAAGTAGGCTTCACCCCAGAGATGCAAGGCTGGTTCAACATATGAAAATCTATCAATGTAATCCATCATATAAATAAACTGAAAGAAAAAAAAACATATGATCATTTCATTAGATGCTGAAAAAGCTTCTGACAAAATTCAACATCCTTTCATGATAAAAGTCTTGGAGAGTTTAGGGATACAAGGGTCATACCTAAATATAATAAAAGCTATTGTGTTGTTTTTTAATTATAACTTTATTCCATGGTGGTCCTATAAGATACAGGGTGTTAATCCTATGATTTTGTATCTGCTAAGATTTGCTTTATGACCAAGTTTGTGGTCAGTTTTAGAGAAGGCTCCATGAGATGCTAAGAATAAGGTGTATTTTTTTGTGTTTGAGTGGAATGTTCTCTTCTTGATGGCTTTTCCATGCAATGAGTATGAAGTGTCCTTATCAATCTCTTTTGATTGATTTTAGTTTGAAGTCTATTTTATTATATAATATGATAGCTACACCAACTTGTTTCTTGTGTCCATTTGATTTGAAAATCTTTTTCCAGCCCTTAACCTGAGATAATGTCTGGTTTTGAGGTCGGGTTTGTGTTTCTTACAAGCAGCAGGTCCTGTTTTCTTATCCATTTTGTTACCTTGTGTCTTTTTATAGGCAAATTGAATCCAATGAAATTAAGAAATATTAATGACCAGTGATTATTAATTTCTGTCATTTTAGGTTTTGTTGGTGGTAGTGGTAGTGTGTGTGTGTTTCCCTTCTTTGAGATTTGCTGGTGTGAGATTATCAATTGCCTATCTTTTCAAAACTCTCTGTTTTGAAATCACCTTTCCATTGTCTATGAAACTTATTTTTCTAATTCATACGACAAAAACCTGGAGGTCCCTGGCTCTATAAGGTTTTGAGTAACCATGAATGTACAACATCCTAATTCCTAAGTGAAAACCCTTTTGAGATTCAGAGTCCTCCATCACTCTCAAGGAAATCCCACTATTCTATAGAAACATTTCTTATACTTATTTCTGTATTGTTCTTCTGTTTCTTTCTTTCTTTTTTATCTTTAAGAGATAGTTTATTCTGGAGTCATTTTTTCTTTTTTCATTTATTTATTTTTATTTTTTTTATTATTGAAAAAATTTCTGCCTCCTTCCCGCCTCCCATTTCCCACCCCCTCCCCCCACTCCTTTTCCCCTCTCTCTCCAGTCCAAAGAGCAGTCAGGGTTCCCTGCCCTGTGGAAAGTCCAAGGTCCTCCCCACTCCTTCCAGGTCTAGGAAGGTGATCATCCCTCAAAGGAGGTCTCCTGTTCTTTCCTCCAGCAAGGTCTCCTGATTTGTACCACTATGGAAGCTTCGTCTCTTAGGGACAACTTCTAAACAAGAGACTCCTCTATCCTCAGGTATGCTTGTATGCCTACTTCTTTTGAATCCTGGGTACCGAGTTCAAGCCACTATGTAATGGGGTCCCTAAAAGTCCAGCTTCTAAAGGATCTCTGTCATGATTTAAAATGTCTCCACAATAAACGGCTTGTAGAAGTTAGTTGTGTGTGCAATAAGAGGATTCTCATTTATTATCTCATACAAAGGCAAATATTAAAGCAAAGTAGATCATAGAATTATTGACTTGTTAGAAAACCATAACAAAACATCTGGATGACAGTGTTTAGACAATATATTTTAATGAATAAATCTACTAATAAGTTAATTACAATTAAACAATGAAATAATTATTAAATAGCTTGCATTTAAAAATAAAAATTGATAAATATGTTAAGAAAAACAGCCAAAAAGACAAAATGTCAAACTATTGATCAAGGGAAAGTTTTTCATGAAGATGTCTAGCCAAAGACTTAAAATCTATAAAGAAACCAGAAAGATAAAAAGTAGGAAAACAGCCAAAAAGAAAACAGGCATAATATTTGAAAACACATTCCATAATAGAAGGTATGTTAAAGATGAATAAGAACATAAAGATGTATCCAACATAGTCCCACAATAATGTAAATTTAAACCACAATGATATTATGAGGTCCATTCAAATCACTAGCAGTACCAGTGAGGACCTGCAGGTGGCACATGAATACTTTACACACACTGCTGTAAGGATGACAAATGGTTTTGTGACTTCAGAAAACACTGTCAGTATTTGAAGGTAAACTTCCATTGACCACGTCATTCTGACACTATACTTTCAGGTGTCTGTTGACGAGATACAAATATAAATGTCTACTAATCAATCATACAAAAATATTTAAGCCTTGTTATTTATTTATAAGAAACACAAACTGAAACAATTACAATATCCAACAACTAACTGATCAACAGACAAAGAAGCTGCTTTATCACTGTATATTTGCATTTTATAAAACAGTACTATCTCTGTCCAGTGAGGCGTCTCAATGGGTTGAGACACTTGCTGCCAAATCTGAGGATCTGAGTTAAATCACAAGGACTCACAGAGCAGAAGAAAAGAAGTGACTCAGTTGTCCTCTGATTTCCAAATGCATGCAATGACACAAGTGCCCTCCAGACAAACATAACATAAATAGATAAGTAGATGTGCAATTAAAATATTACAAGTGTTAACTCAGTGGAATAGAATCTGTCTTCCATTTCATTTTCCCATTATAACCTGGATATATTTATGCAAGATAGCTATAGCTACATATTAAAGAAGAAAAGTCTAGCTCACAAACTATTTTGTAGACAAGAGAAATTCAACTTGCTTGAATGAATTTATCCAAGATTTTTTAAAAGCTGGTGCTCAGCCATGTTTACTGCTTCTCTATTCACAATAGTTAAGACATAGAAACAGTCTAAATATCCTTCAACCTGTGGGTGGATAATAAAAATAGAGTACACAAACACTATGGAATGGTTTTCAGCTGTAAAGAAAAAAATGAAATTTGTATGTAAATTAATAGTACTGGAAAAGATCCTATTGAATGAAGTAATCCTGGACCTGAAAGACAATGTCACATGTTCTTTCCCATGAGAGGCTTTTTGATCCAAATCTTCAGATGCGAGAAATATCCTGGAGTAACTGCAAAATCCAGGAAAGTAAAACAGATCTATTGTCAGGAAAAGGGTCTGGTGAGCAGCAGAGTAGGGGAATAGCAAGGTAAATATGGTCTGATCAGGTAAATGGATAAAGAGTTGAGGGACAGGGAAGGGAGTAAACACAGAAGAGGGTGGTAAAGGGCAATAGCAGGGTACAAATGATTGCATAAGAGACAAGGGAAATGGAAGATTCTCTAGAAAGGGAAAAGGAGGGAAATAAGAAGAAAGAGAGAGGGGTAAGGTAAGAGTATGGATGTCTGAAAAAGTCATAAAGAATTCTACTACTATCTAATATAAAACCATATAGTACATTTAATTCTTTACATAAATATTCATATACAGTTTTAATAAACTTGCATCTGGCTAACAACACTCACTCCAAAAGCCAAAGACCACCTAACAAAATCTCCAGAGCCAAGCATGAAAAGTTCTCTTTTGACTTGTTAGGCAAGATTATCCCAAACAGAGGGCCTATGACTATTTCCCTTGGTTGTTTTTTGGGGGTTTCTGCAGATATCATAAAGGGAAGCAATTTGAACAATGGGACAAAAATAAAAACCCAGTCACAGCTGAAGGGCCCAGCTCTCTGGACCCTAGCCCCCAGAGACACATTCCATGCACCATCCCCACGCAGGTAGGCCCCAGAGACTTGGGAGCAGTCTCCTCACACCCTGCCTCCATCACCTACCACATCTCTGACCAAGAAAGCCTTGGCCCTTATGCCCCTGGAGATTGAGTGTCTGGGTTTGCAGCTGAAGAGCACACCTGCAGTCATCCCCCACCATATCTATGATAACATGAGCCTTGACCCTGACTGCCCTTGGAGAGGTGAATACCTGAATGTCATGGCTGGAGCATTCAACTCTCTGACCCTAACCCATAAGGGAACATGCCATGCCCCACCCCAAACCACCAAACCCGAGAGACCCTGGAGTAGCCTCCCTACACCCGCAGTCATCCCCCACTACACCTACGACCACTGGAGCTTTGGCCCTTGCTGCATATGGAGAGGAGCCCTCAAAGCTGCATCAGGGACTTCCAGAGGCTCATTTCCACCAAAACCAGGAGAAAGAGTGACCACCTAAGTCACAGGCTCCACCTGTACCAATTGGAGAAATAGAGACCCCCCCTAAAGAACAGGCACCATCTACATCCCTTGGAGGAAAAGATGGGTAGGTCCCAATGCAATAATACATTCAAAAACCAAAAGAACAATATGATAACACCTGAACCTAGTGGTTTTACAAAAGGAAGACCTGAGCATCCTCACCCAGAAGAAAAGATATTTAAATAAAACTTTCTTAAGATGGTAGAGACCCTTATAGAATAAATGAAAAATTCCCTTAAAGAAATAGAGGGATAAACAAAGAAAAAATTGGAAGAAATAAATAATTCACTTAAAGAAATCTAAGAAAAACCAAGAAAAATGAACAGGTGAAGATAACATTTCAAACAGTTCAAGACTTGAAAATTGAGATAGAGTCAATAAAGAAAACACAAACCAAGGAATTCTGGAAATGAAAAATCTGGGTAAAAGAATAGGAACTACAGATGTAAGTATAACCAACAAATTAAAAGAGATGAAAGAGAGAAACCCAGGAGTTGAAGATAAGGTGGAGCAAATAAACTCATCAGTCAAAGAAAATGTTAAATCCAACAAATTCTTAACACAAAACATCCAGGAAATCAAGAACACTATGAAAAAATCAAACCCGTGAATAATAAAGAAAGAAGAAGAAGGACTCCAACTCAAAGGCACAGAAAATACAGTCAAGAAAATCATAGAAGAAAACTTTACAAACTTAAAGAAGTTTATGCCTGGGAAAAGAAAAGAAGCATACAAAACATAAAGTAGACTAGATCATAAAAAAGTTCCTTTCCATATAATAATGAAAACACTAAACTTACAGAATAAAGAAAGAATATTAAGAGCTGCAAAGAAAAGGCCAAGTAACATATAAAGGCAAACTTTTTTTGGGGGGTGGCATTCTCTGTAGCTTTGGATCCTGTCCAGGAAACCAGCTCTTGTACATCAGACTAGCCTTGAACTCATAGAGTTCCAACTGCCTCTGCCTCCTGAGTGCTGAAATTAAAGGCATGCACCATCACTGTCTGGCTTACACCAGACTCCTTAATGGAAATCGTAAAAGTCATAAGGTCCTGGACAGATTTGCTGAAGATAATATGAGACCATGGGTGCAAGCCCAGATTTCTATACTCAGTAAAATTTTCAATCACCATGGATGAAAGAAAGCAAGGTATTTCATGAGAAAGCCAGATTTAAACAGTACCTATTTACAAAACCAGCCTTACTGAAAGTACTAGAAGGAAAACTCCAACCAAAGGAAGCTAACTGTACCCACAAAAACACAGGCAACACATAACCTCACACCAGCAAAACCCAAAGAAGGGAAATACAAAAACACTAACACTGAAAAAAAATAGGAATTAACAATCATAGCTCATAAATATCTCTTAATATCAATGAACTCAATTTATCTATAAAAGAGACACAGGCTAAGAGAATGGATATGAAAACAGGGTCCATCATTCTGGTGCGAACAAGAAACACACCTTAACCTCAAAGACAGACATTACCTCAGAGTAAAGGTTTGGGAAAAGATTTTTTTCCCAATCAAATGGATATAAGAGACAAGCTAGCGTAGCTATCCTAAGATCTAACACAATAGACTTCAAAGTAAAAACAATCAGAACAGATGGTAAAGGACATTTCATACTCATCATAGGAAAAATCCTTCAAGATGACTTCGGAATCCTGAACATCTATGTGCCTAATACACCTATGCAAAGGAAACATTACTAAAGCATAAATTGCAATCAAACCCCACACGCTAATAGTAGGAGACCTCAACACCCGACTCTCTGCAATAGATAGGTCAACCAGTCAGTAAATTAACAGAGAAATAAGAAAGCTAACAGATGCCATGACTCAAATGGACTTAAGAGATATTAAGATATTATAGAACATTCCAGCCAAACACAAAGGAATGTGCCTTCTTCTCAGCACCTCATAGAACCTTCTATACAATTGACCACATACATGGTGCCAAAATAAACCTCAACAGATAAAAAAATGGAATTACATCCTTTACCTTATTGGATCACCATGGCTTAAAGCTAGAATTCAGCAACAACACTAATTGAAGAAAGCCTACAAACTCATGGAAATCAAACAGTGCTCAATTGAATCATGCCTGGGTTAAGGAAGAAATAATAAAAAGAAATTAAGGACTTCCTAAAATTCAATGAAGATAAATGCACAACATACCCAAAGCACAACACTATGAAAACAGTATTAAGAAAAAAGTGCATAGTGCTAAGTGCCTACTTAAAATAAGTGGAGAAATCTCACATTATTGATTCGACAGCACTTCTGAAAGCTCTAGAACAAAAAGAAGCAGATTCACCAGAAGGAGTAAATAACAGGAAAAAAATCAAATTGAGAGCTGAAATCAATAAAATAAAAACAACAAAAACAATACAAAGAATCAATGAAACAAACAGCTGTTTTTTTAAAGAAAATAAGGAAGATAGACAAACTCTCATCCAAACTAATCAATGGCAGAGAGAGAATATCCACATTAACAAAATCAGAAATGAAAAGGGGAACATAACAACAGATACTGAGGAAATCTAGAGAATTATTAGGTCATTCTTCAAAAACCTGTACCTGTACTCCACAAAATTGAAAAATGTAAAAGAAATGGACAATTATCTGGATAGGTACCCCATACCAAAATTATATCAAGACCAAATGAACAACTTAAATAGATCTATAATCTGTAAGGATATAGAAGCTGTCATCAAAAGAATCCCAACCACAAAAGCCCAGGGCCTGATGTTTCAGCCAAGAATTCCACCAGAACTTCAAAGAAGAGCTAATACCTATACCCCCTCAAATTGTTTCACCCAATAGAAACAGTAGGAACATTGTCAAACTCTTTTTATGAGGCTGAACCCTGATACTGAAACCACAGAAAGGCTCACCAAAGAAAGAGATCATTATCCTTCATGTACATAGATGCAAAAAGCTCAATAACATACTGGCAAAACAAATCCAAGAACACCTGAAAAAGAATTATCCACCATGATCAGGTTGGCTTCATTGTTGAGATTCAGGGATGGCTTAACATCCAAAAATCTATCAATGTAATCCACAATATAAATAAACTGAAATAAAAACACCCATATGATCATCGTATTAGATGCTGAAAAATCATGAAACAAAATTCAACACCCTTCCTGATAAAGGTCTTGAAGTGATCAGGGATACAAGAATGTATCTAAACATAATAAAAGCAATACACAGCAAGCCAACAGTCAACATCAAATTAAATGGAGTAAACTCAAACCAATTCCACTAAAATCAGGAAAGAGACAACTCTCTCCATATTTATTCAACATAGTTCTTGAAGTTCTAGCTAGAGCAATACAAATTGGAAAGGAAGAAGCCAAAATTTGGCTGTTTGTAGATGATGTGATAGTATATATAAGTAATCCCAAAAATTTGATGCAGCAACTCCTACAGTGGATAAACACCTTCAGTAACGTGGCAGGATACAAGAATAACTAAATGAAATCACTATCCCTCCTATATACAAATTATAAAGGAACTGAGAAAGAAATTAGAGAAACATTGCCATTCACAATAGTGACAAATAACACAAAATATATTGAAGTAACACTAATCAAAGAAGTGAAAGGCCTGTATGACAAGAATTTTAAGTCACTGAAGAAAAAATTGAAGAACGTATCAGAAAATGGAAAGACTTCCCATGCTCTTGGGTAGGTTGGCTCAGCACAATAAAAATGGAAATTCTACCAAAATCAATCTACAGATTCAATGCAATCCCCATCAAAATCAAAATACAATTCTTCAAAGACCTCAAAAGAACAAAACTCAAATTCGTATGGAAGAGCAAAAAACCCAGGATAGCCGAAACAATTCTGTGCAATAAAGGACCTTCTGGGGGCATTCCCATTCCCATCATCAAGCTCTATTATGGAGCTATTAGGGAGCTATTGTGGGGTTAGTAATGATAAACACCTTGGTATTTGCATAAAAATGACAGAACAATGGAATTGAATCGAAGACCCAGATATTAATCCACACACCTATGAATACCTGATATTGGAAAAAGAAACTACAATTAAACAATGGAAAAAAGAAAGCATCTTCAACAAATGGTGCTGGCGTAACTGGATGTTAGCAAGTAGATGAATGCAAATATATCCATATCTATTGCAATGCGCAAAACTCAAGTCTAAATAGATCGAAGACTTCAATATAAATCCAAAAACTCTGAACCTGATAGAAGAGAAAGTGGGAAGTAGCCTTTAATGCATGGGCATAGAAGACAATTTCTTAAACATAACAGCAGTAGCACAGACACTGTGAGCAACTGTAAATAAATGGGACCTTCTGAAATGGAGAAACTTCTGCAAAGCAAAGAACGCAGTTAATATAGACAAAAGGGAAGCCTACTGAATAGTAAAAGACCTTCACCAATGTCTCATCAGAAGAAGACTGATCTCCAAAATACATAAAGAACTCAAGAAGCTAAATATCCAATACAAATAATCCAATTAAAAAATGGGGTACAGATCTAAACAGAGAATTCTCAACACAAAAAAATCTCAAATGGCTGAAAGACACTTAAGGAAATGTTCAATAACCTTAGCCATCAGGGAAATGAAAATCAAAACAACTTTGAGATACCATCTTATACCATTCAGAATGGCTAAGATCAAAAGCACTAATGATAGTTTATGCTGGAGAGCATGTGAAGTAAGGGCAACACTATCCCATTGCTGGTGGGATTGCAAACTTGTACAGCAACATTGGAAATCAGTATGGCAGTTTCTCAGAAAATTGGGAATCAACCTACATCAAGACCCAGCAATACCACTCTTAGGCATATACCCAAAGGATGCTCAATCATACTATGAGGACATTTGCTCATCCATTTTCATAGCAGCATTATTCATAATAGCCAGAATCTGGAAACAACCTAGATGTCCCTCAACCAAAGAATAGATAAAGAAAATGTGGTACAGTTACACAATGAAGTACTACTCAGTGGTAAAAATTAACAACGTCATAAAATTTGCAAGCAAATGATGAAACTAGAAAAAAATCATCTTGAGTGAGGTCACCCAGACAAAAAAAAGAGACAAAAATCAGTATATACTCACTCATAAGTAAATATTAGACATAAAACAAAGGATAATCAGCCTATAGTATACAACCCCAGAGAAAACAGGAAACAAGAAGAACCTTAAGAGGGACATACATGGAACATCCTGGGAAGGAGAAGTACACAAAATTTCCTTAGTATATTGACAGCATGGGGGAAGGGATAGTGTGGTAGAAGAGTGAAGAGGGGAGAAGGGAAGCAAGGAGAACATGAGGGTTTTGAGAAGATTGAGTTAGTTAAAGGGCAGAGAGTGAGAACAAGGAGAGAGATGCCTTGAAAGAGGGAGCCATTGTGGGGTTAGCAAGAAACCAGGCACTAGAAACTCCCAGAAATCCACAAGGATGATCCCAGATAAGAATATAAGCAATAGTGGAGAAGACTGCCTTCCCCTGAAATCTGATTCATGACTACCTTAATTGTCATCATAGAACTTCATCCAGAAACTAATGAAAGCAAATGCAGAGATCAACAGCTAAGCACTGGGCCAGACTCTTATAGTCCAGTCTTAGAGAGTGTTGAGCTACATTACAAGCAAAGGAGTCTAGACCATGATGGGGATACCCACAGAAACAGCTGTCTTGAGCTAGTGGAGGCTCACTGACCCTGGACTGACAGCTGAGGAAACAGTTAAAGATTAAACTAGGCCCTGTGAATGAGGGTGACCATTGTGTGGCATGGACAGTAGGTGGAGCCACTAGAAATTAAACCAGTATTTATCCTTATTGCACGAACTGGTTCTTTGGAGCCCTTCTTTAAGGAGGGAATTCTTGCTCTGCTTAGATACAGTGGGGGAGGGCTTTGGTCCTACCTTAAGTGGTATTACAGACTCTGTTAAATCTCCATGGGAGGCCTCACCCTCTCTGAGGGTTGGCATGGGAAGAAGGTGGGAAAATTGGGAGGTTGGAGGGAGAGTGAACTGGGATTGTTATATAAAATAAGATTGCTTTAAAAATAAAAGGTACATTAATACAATGGAGTACAACTCAGTGATAAAAATCAATGATGTCTTGAAATTTGCATGCAAATAATAGAACTAGAAAAAAAAACATCCTGAGTGAGGTAACTCAGACCCAGAAAGACAAGTGCAGTATGTACTTACTCATAAGTGATATTAGACATAAAGCAAAGTATAAGGAGCCTAAGAGAAGTACCTTAACTTATCCTTGATATCTTAATCAAGGAGATCCCTAAGAGAGACACACTTGGATCCCCCCTGGAAAGGGGACATAGACAAGTTCTCCTAGAAAATTGGGAGCGTGGGGGTAGGGGAAGACAGGAGGGTTGAAGGGAAGGAGGAGGGAAGAACAGAATGGGGAAGAGATCTTGAGGGAACAGGATGGCCTAGATAGAAGAATGGAGAGGGAGAGCAAGGAAAGAGATATCTTAATTTACGGAGTCATTGTGGGGGTAGCAAAAAACCTGGCAGTAGAGAAATTTCCAGGAATCTACAAGGATACCCCTAGCTAAGTCCCTAAGCAATTGTGGAGAGGTTGCCTGAACTGGCCTTGCCTTGTAGTCAGATTGGTGAATATCTTAAATGTTGTCATAGAACATGGTTATCCAGTAACTGATGGAAGCAGATGCAGAGATCCACAACAGAGCACTGGGCTAAGCTCGCAATGTCCAGTCGAAGAGAGGGAGGAATGATGATATAATTAAAGGAGTCAAGACCTTAATGGGGATACCCATGGAAACAGCTTACTGGAGCTAATGGAACTAATCCACTTGGACCGGGCAGCAGGGGAATCAGCATAGGACCAAACTAAGCCCTCTGAATGTGGATGAGAGTTTTATGGCTGGGGCAGACTGTGCAGCCACTGGCAGTGAACCAGGCTTTATCCATACTGTTTGTACTGGCTTTTTGGAACCTATTCTCTTTGGAGGGATACCTTGCTCAGCCTAAATATAGTTGGGAGGGACTTAATCCTCCCTCAGAGCAATGTACTAGACTGTGATGACTTCCCATGGGAAGCCTTACCCTCTCTGAGGAGTGGATGGGGATGGAATGGGGGGAAGGCAGAAGCTACAGGAGGAGGAGACAGAGTGTAAACTAGGATTGGTATGTAAAAGAGAAAATATAGTTTATTAGAATAAATCAATAAATTTAAAACAGCATAATAAAAGCCCAGTAGAGATTGACTTCATCAGCCTGATCAGGCTTCGAGGAGTCTAATACCAGGCGGTTCATTGTCAGTGTATTTAATAAACAGTCCACTCTCTCCATACCTCTTCAATATAGTGCTTGAAGTTCTCACAATAGCAATAAGACAACACAAGGGGATCAAGGGGATTCGTATTGGAAAGGAAGAAGTTAAGCTTTCGTTATTTGCAGATGATATGATAGTATACATAAGCGACCCCAAAAACTCTACAAAAGAACTCCTACAGCTGATAAACACCTTTAGTAGCGTGGCAGGTTACAAGATCAACTCCAAAAAATCAGTTGCCTTTTTATACACTAAGGATAAGGAAACAGAGAGGGAAATCAGAGAAGCATCGCCTTTCACGATAGCCACAAATAGCATAAAATATCTCGGTATGAAAAAAGCCCGGGATAAGGCCAGTCTCGCGAAACATAGCGGACCAGGAGGACTACTGAGAACTCAAGAACAATGGCAATGGGTTTTTGATCCTACTGCACATATTGGATTTGTGGGACCCTAGGCAGTTTGGATGCTCACCTTACTAGACCTGGATGGAGGTGGGTGGTCCTTGGACTTCCCACAGGGCAGAGAACCCTGATTGCTCTTTGGGCTGACAAGGGAGGGGGAATTGATCGGGGGAGGGGGAGGGAAATGGGAGGCGGCGGTGGGGAAGAGACAGAAATCTTTAATAAATAAATAAATTAACTAAAAAAAAGAATTTAGGTATTTGATTTGTGTATCCTCCATTGAGGATACATCCCTGAAGTATAAACCCTAGTTCCCTTTGTGCTTCTCTCTGAATATAAGGACCTTTTTCTGTCCAGGAACCCCATAGAGATGGACTTACCCAAAGATAAGTCCCTATTGCTGAACATAGCACACATTCCAGAAACAGGGTCAAGATGACCCATATCTGCAACTAACCTGAATGCATTCTCCCTGACACCTAGCTTTCATGTGACCAAAAGTAACCATGCCAGATTGTAACAAGAGGGCCAGTTTGTTGGGGTTTCTGTCCCACCCAGTACCCCACAGCTGGCAATTCCCAAAGAAAATCCACACAGAGATCTCCATAAGTTATAATATTGATTGGCCCATTAGCTCAGGCTCATTGTTAGCTCTTGTAGCTTATATTAACCCATTATTCTTATCTATATTAGCCACATGGCTCAGTACTTTGCTCAGCAGGTTAGCTCACATCTTGCTTCTTTGGTGGTCTGGGTTGGACTGAGGAGGGAGCTTCTTGCTTCCCATAATATTCCTGTTCTCATCGCCCTGCCTCTGATTTCTGTCTGGTTGACCCACCTATACTTCCTGCCTGGCCAATCAGCATTTTTTTAAAGCATGATTGACAGAATACAGACAATTCTCCCTCACCACAAGCTTCTAGAGGGAGAAGGCAATCAAAAGTCATAGCCAGTTGTGATGTCTATGAACCATGTCAACAGCCAACATGGTAAGGAAGAGTACAGTAATGACATACATACCTGGGCGGTAACCAAAAGTTCTGTAAGAGGGAAACTTCCTAACAACAATTTAAAGATTTGTCCTTAAATCAACAGATAAATGTTTTTCTCACTTCTCATCAAGGAAATTTCCCTTGCAACAGAACAAAATCAATACAGAAAAGCCACAATCAAGCAACAATGTCTAGTCCATTTGCATTTGACAAATTCAGAGAAAATATTCCATATCTATCCTATCTTGGTGAGTCCAAAGTCTTGTACCTAATTTACTTTCTATCATAATTTGCTTTCTGTATCAGGAAAACAAGGAAAACTAGGAAAACTATAGCTACCTTGTCTTCAATTTCCTCAGAGACCCAAGAAGGAAATAATGCTGAGTAAACAGAAAATACAAGCATGTAAAAATTGGACTAGACATTATTGATGATTTATTGCCTGATATATTATATATAGTCATTGTACTTATTGTATATGGTTTTCTTATATTAGTTATAGGCTTTTAATTTTAAACAAAAAGAAGAAATGTAGTAATATTTCATTTGCATTTTAATAAACAAAACTGGTCTAAAATCTGGAATAGGAGGGTCTTCTTAATATGTATTGCTTTCATTGGTTAAATAAAGAAGCTGCCTTGGCCTTTTGATAGGGCAAAACTTAGGTGGGGAGACAGAATTGAATGCTGAGAGGAAGAAGGAAGAGACAGGGAGAGCCTCCATGGAGCCAGATGCCAGGTCAGACATGCTGAATCTTTCCTAATAAGCCATAACATCGTGGTGAAATACAATTAATAGAAATGGGTTAATCAAGATGTGAGAATTAGCCAATAAGAGGCTAGAGCTATTGGGCCAAGTAGCAATTTAATTAATACAGTTCTCCATGTGATTATTTTGGGCATAAGCTAGCAGGGCAGCCAGGAGCTGGGCAGGATGTGGACCATTCCTCATTACTACAGAAATCAGAGGGGAAAACTGGTCCACTGGTCAGTCTTATAGACCAGACAGTGGTAACATATACCTTTAATCCCAGGAGCCACAGTAGCTTGCTATAGAAATGGTGTGACGCATGTCTTAATCCCAGAGATTTAATCCACACCTTTAATCCAAGTTTTAGAGAGAATTATAAGATGGGAGGTAACAGCTCTCAGACACAGTCTCATTCTGAGATTCCTGGAGGCAGGGTCACCATTTCAGAGTGAGGTTGAGGTATGATCCAGTGGCTAGCTGTTTTGCTTTTTTGACCTTTAGGTTGAATCCCAATTTCTCTTTCTGAGTTTTTATTAATTGTGCTTCAAAGAGCTAAGTCAGACAATGCTGGCAAACAAGATGAGGGTTACCTCACACATATCTGCCTGTCGACTGAAAACTACAGCCCAGGGATAAGGGTCAGCCTCCCAGAAACTGCAACCTTGAATGCTCTAAGGAAGCACTGGCTCCAGACCTGCCTTGCCAAGTCCACTCCTGAACAAGGACAAAGAACTAAAGCCCCCTTTCTCTTTTCATGAGAGCCTCTGAGAAAGTCTTGGATAGGGTCTGGATCACCACAGTTTAGTAAATATCTCTTAAGATCTTTAAAAGAAAATCATTCCAGCTTCTCCTTCACTGATGAACGTGTTTTGAAAAAAGAACAGACAATAACAGTAACAACAAAAGAGATTGCTTGAACAAGAATGATCCTGTAATTTCAGCATGGTAGACATGAAAACAGCAGGGCTTCCTTCCCACATTCTAGTGTTCCCTTTCCAGATAACTAGTGTGGACAGCTGTGAGAAAGATGGATGTGAGATAAGAAAGAGAGGCCCCAGGTAATTTTTATCTAGTCACTGAACACTGAGAGTTGGATGTTCTCATAAATGAACTTACTCCAAGCTCTCATAAAATTCCATAATTTTTTGAGACAGTATTTCTCTGTAGTTTTGGAGATTCTCCTGGAACTAACTCTTACTAGTTGGCCTAGGACTTACAAAGATCTGCCTACCTCCATCTCCCTAGTGCTGGAATTAAAGTCATGTGTCACCACTGCCTAGACAATTCCATAAATTTTACACAAAAATTTCCAAGGGTCTGTCTGCTAGCTGAACTCTCTTTCAGTCTCTCCAAAGGATATATTCTAACTAGACATATATTGAATCTGTAGGGTAAATGCCAAGCACCAATGTCAAGCCCTGAGAATGCAAATGAAAGTAAGGTGAGGCTGCACAATCCAGTGTCCCTGGCAGGAATGTATGCTGAGTGTGAGAACTCTCCTCAAACCTCCACATTGTTGTGTGCCTGCCTATCTGTTCTCATAGGTCTCTTTCTTAAAGAACAGTCTGCTCCAGCATCCCTATTTTCATAAGGTTGCTGAGACTGTGAGGAGCCTGGTGTGAAGAGAATGTTTCTTGGGGCTCTCTCTTTCAACATGCTGCTTCCTCCATGCCAAGCACTGGCTCCAACTACTGGCTCCGTATTCTGCTGGTGAAGGAAGTTAGTTCACTGGGAGCTCTGTCTTCTACATGTGAGGTGTAACATACAACATTCAACGGATATGTTCAAGACCCAAGATTGTGGGACAACAAATGGAAGAAGTCTACTGATGGATGAGAAGCCAAGAAATGAGGATAAAATGGCATCCTCCAAAATGAAAACCATTAGAACTGGGATTTGAAGACAGAATAGAGGTAAACTAAATACTTACTTTTGAGGTTGATAGCTGAACACCTTTGATTTGAATGTGAGAATATTTTTGCCACCGCACTTACTTTAGGAGATGAATTCAGATATTTGTGTATACGACAAATAACCACATTTCTAGAGAAACTGTACATTAACAGGGAGTGAGGAAGGTACTTGGATATCACCAAAAAAGACTCCTTGCTACTTGCCAGCATTTGATCTGACTACTAATACAGTTGTTGTCTAAATAGGCTTTGGGACCCAGCTCATCCTGGGAGAGATGGAGTGAAGCATTTTTTCCTTTCATCCTGGCTCTACTGTACACAGCATGCCAGTCTCCACAAACAATAGAGTTGAAAACTGGACAAGCATTCACAATGCCCTTTAAATAAAGAGAAAAAAGGACTGTGTCATTAAATCTTCTTACTACAAATGGAGTATAAATATGGAAAGTGACAGAAAAAATGAAAGAAACAGGAAAGTGTAGGAAAAAATAGCAGAAAAAGAAGAAGAAGAAGAAGAAGAAGAAGAAGAAGAAGAAGAAGAAGAAGAAGAAGAAGAAGAAGAAGACGACGACGACGAAGAAGAAACAGAATTGTTAATTATCAGACATCCAGCTCATTGACAACACAACTTTTGCTTGTGATTATAAATAACCATTTCTGAGAAATATACTTTGACTGAGAAACTAAACCGAATGTCTCTTCAGTACAGGGGCAAGGGTGGTTTAAGTGATAAGAGGTGTTATTAATGAAGTTTGCAGTAGGAAGGGAGGTGAGGGAGGGAGCCTGAACCTACATTAAGCTTCCTCCAGGACTGATTAATTGGAATTCCAAGTATTTTTAAAGAGTTGGAATGTCAAGTTATTTTGAGCTATCTTGTCCCCTAGTCAGTTGTGTCAACTTTTGTATTTGACCTAACAATCTTCTAACTATGAGATATTTCAGAAATCACCTAGCAAAGCCCTAGCTTCTCCCAAACCAAAGGTTAAAAAATGTCATCAGATAGAATCTGAGAGCCAAAGCAGAGATTTCATCACTTTGATGTAACCTTTCTCACTCATGTTTCTGCCAATGTTAAAACATACTTGATTCATGACTTTCATTGCTCTGTAACTATAAAAACTCCAACAAACTGCTACCATATTGAAACACAACATTTAAAGCAAGTGGAATCATCCCTGAGCCATGATCACTCTTATTTAGCTATAAAATAAATTAGCTTATTTTCTTTGAGGTAAGAGCATTTATTGTTGTTGTTACTTTAGTTGACATTTTTTTTTGTTTTGCAACAGCAGAGCTGTACTGTGGAAAGAAATCTTTGTATAATCATAAAGCACAATACTGTGGTCCCTCCATCTATAGACAGTACTACCTCACTCTCTAAAATCACAGGTATAAAAGACAAACTAACTCTTCTTAGATCATAGCATTTAAATACTAAAACACAGAAACACTAATGCAAGAGTTAACAGAAAGTAAAAATATACATCACTAAGAAGATAGACAAAGATCATGGGAACTTTTTCTTTTATTCACTGAGGTTCACTGGTTCACTAGAATTATCTGGGAAGAGTAAATATAAAAAATATGTTGCATGTGTGTGTGTGCTACAGCATGAAATCTTCATACTGCACCTTATCCTTATAAACAACTCTGTACTCCAGTTTGATAATGGAAGGTGCTTGCACTCCTAGGAGTACAAGAAATGTCAACACCTTGTGAAGAGTAGTAGTATAAGGTCTCAATTTCTGGACAAATGGCTAAGATGCCTATTTAAGATATCAGAGTTCCACACTGGAGCACCGGACTGAAACCCCAAGGTCCATATCAGGAGCAGAAGGAGAGAGAGCATGAGCAAGGAACTCAGGACCGCGAGGGGTGCACCCACACACTGAGACAATGGGAATGTTCTATCGGGAACTCACCAAGGCCAGCTGGACTGGGTGTGAAAAAGCATGGGATAAAACTGGACTTGCTGAACATAGCGGACAATGAGGACTGCTGAGAAGTAAAGAACAATGGCACTGGGTTTTGATCCTACTGCACGTACTGGCTTTGTGGGAGCCTAGGCAGTTTGGATGTTCACCTTACTAGACCTGGAAGGAGGTGGGAGGCCCTTGGACTCCCCACAGGGCAGGGAACCCTGACTGTTCTTCGGGGTGATGACACTGGGGGAGGGGAAGGGAAATGGGAGGCGGTGGCAGGGAGGAGAAAGAAATCTTTAATAAATAAATAAATAAGATATCAAACAGATACTATCTTCCAGAGTCTCCCAGTATCCCCCAGAATCACAGTTACCTGTTGCAGAGTCCTAGATCTTCTCAGAACTTCTTAATCTACCCACTAAGTTCAACCTCTCCAACTCCTGATCTTGGCTTCCGCTTTCCTTCCCCAAGCTGCTGTTTCCTGTATAACCTCGGGATTTTGGATATGAAGTCTTTTTGCCTCCTGTTCTCTAGGTTCACATGCACTCTCTTTGTTAACTCTCTCTTCTCTTGGCTTCTCTCCAACCTCCCCCCATAGCCCTGTTTAGTCTGGACACTTTCACATGCCTCGGGATGTTTTCTCCTTCATATCTCCTCCATCATACCTACGAATGCCTTGTCCTTGTTACATTTATTTTTATTCAAGGAGCACCATCCACACAGAACAGACAGGCAAGAGACTGTTTCTGGGAGTGGGAAGGGTTTCATCCTATAGACTGGTATTACCAGGGTGAAGTGAAACTGTAGCTATTAACACTGAAGTTGGGGTACCCTCTTGGAGTTCTTTATCTCATAAACAAAATAATTTAAGAATGGATTCAAAAGAAAGCTCAAGAACAGTTTTATTTGAATCGAAAAAGAAAAATCTCAGGGCAGAAAAGCTGTAAATCTTGGAGCAGAGAGAGAAAAAGCCATGCCTTATAGTATGCTGCACAGAGGTCAGCTACATTGTGGATAAGCAGCAGCATAGCAGGAAGAGCAGCTTCAGAAAGAGTGAAGTAAAAAGTGTCAGGGAAGCATGTTTGCAAAAAAGACAGACAGGAACAAAGGAAGAGTTACACTTTTCTGGATAATTCAGTAAAGGACAAACTTATGAAACTGTATGGCCTTGGCTCTAGGCTCCTGCACTAGAGGCAAGAATTCTGGGAAGGAGAAAGACATTGTCTCACTAAAGGGATGATTAAATTTTTTTTCCTATCTCTTTAGCATGGCTTAAGATAGCTCCATTTTCTTGGGAGGTGGGTAGAATCCCTTGGCTAGGTGATTAATTAGCCCCATTGAACTAACTCTTAAATGAGAAAACACTGACATGTATTCACCCATAGGTAGACACTATTCTTTACTGTAACATGGGCACATGTTTGTATTAAATATGTATTGCAGACACCAGGCCAAGAACTTGCCAAACAAAGGAGAAGGCAAACCTCCTTTACCATAAAGCAACAAGAACCCAGCACTATTACAGTGGCCTCCAAACCCACCTATCATCCAACAACTGCTATGTGCATCAGTGGCCCACAGGCAGAGAATTTCTGACTATTCCTGGGGACTGAGCTTCACTTGATCCCCTGCTGTTGATGTGGCCCAATCACATGCTCACCTGATAGGCCTGAGCACACCAGTTCCTGCTTTTTCCCCTTGCAGCTGGACTTCCACCTGATCCTGGACCATGACTCCCCAATGGCTAGTTATGGGTTCCTTATCTTATCAATACAGACTCTGCTTGTATTTCTCTCATGACATTTTCAAACTTCTTGAAGTTCTTTCATAACCTCCTTAACATAACTTCATTATGCAAACTTTGTATCTGAGAAAGGTATTTATTATGTGCTATGAGGCGTATGATGTGAGAGTCAATATTTAGAAATTAAAATTGAGATAAGAGAAACTGTATTTGCCACTACCAGATCACCAAAATAGGTGCAATTATCTGGTAAAAATATATTAAACGGTGGTATGCATGATATAGTCTGGCTAATCCAATAATGGCAGTCTGAGACCAGAGAGGCTTAGTAAGTATGGTCAGTCCATAGAATGAATATCTCAATAAGCCCAGTATGATGCTAGGGGCCAGGAGGCCTACTCATTTTAAGTTTATGTTTAAAATTACAGCCATTGAACTGGGGAAACTTATAAAGTTTTGTTAGGTTGTCTTCCAGAAAAAGATGTGTAAGTTGTGAAGTGTTGCGTTTAGTCAGGGTTCTGTAGAGGAACCATGGGAACAAATATATATTAAATGGTGGTTTGCATGATATAGTCTGGCTAATTTAATAACGGCAGTCTGAGACCAGAGAGGCTTAGTAAGTATGGTCAGTCCATAGAATGAATATCTCAATAAGCCCAGTATGATGCTAGGGGCCAGGAGGCCTACTCATTTTAAGTTTATGTTTAAAATCTGAAGAAGCTGGATCTAATATCAACAAAGTAATGCCACAGTGACTGCAGCAGAATAGATAAACTCCAGCAAAAATGAAGGCAGGCAGTGGAAATCAAACTTCCCTTCTCCCTTAGATATTTCAGCAGTCGTTAGAAGGTTGTTAGTTACACCTAGAGTAGGTTTTAGCAGTTTAAATGGTCTGGGTAAGAGAGTTCTTCAGGAGAGTGTCCAGTGGCTTGCCTTGCATGTGACCTTATAGGAAAAACCAGACCTGAAACAAGGGAGGCCCCGGCCCACACCTTGGCCAGACTGCTTAGTTATGTATCTCTTTCTTCTATTGAAAACTTACTTCTTGACTAAACTACAAAGATAATCACAGGAAAGGGTAGGTCATCTTTGAAACTCGTTATGCTTGTCCCCTGTGTGGTCACAATGAATAAAAGCTCTTACTGCTTTTTAGATTAATTTGGCTTTTTTAGTTGGTTTGCCAAGGTCATGTGGCAGAACCTGACTTGTTGGGGAACACACTGTGACTATAAGCCTGATAGCACCCATTGGTGGAGATCAATTTTTTTTAAAGCTCCAGAAAGTATAACTTTCTTCCTGTTACCTAAACTCTCTTCTTTGCAGCTCCTAAGATTTGCAGTCAGCCTTCCTTGTTATTTTGTTTTCCTCTAAAACTCAAATACATCTATCCTTAGTTTGTTTCTTTTATCATGTTTTTAAAGTTTTTCGAGATACAAGATCTTATACAAAGGACCCTGATTGCAACACAAGTAAAAATATAAGCATGAAAGAAACAAACCTCTATCAACAAGAAATAAAGGGGAGGTGCCTCCTCCTTCGTGGGAAATTCATCCTCTGCTCTCATAGAGCCCTATCTGAGCCTCACGGATGGTCAGCAGCCTGGTAGGCTCGAGAAAGGGGCATGACCTCCTCTCTGGGGCAGCAACCTGAAGGCAGGAGCTGGGCTTCAAGAAGACAAGTAAATGAAAAGGGAGAACGAGAGGATAGATAAGTATAACAGACACAGAAGCTAGAGGAGAATGAGAATTGATAAAAATATAGACACTTGTGTGACATGCTAGCGCCACAGATGGGATTTTAATATTGCCATGTTACTATAACCTAAAGCTTATACCAAACCCACATATTAGTCAATGGCACCTCCAAAATTTAACAAAAACCCCCAGAAATTCAATATTTAAACAGTGCTGTATTAAGAAAGCTGGAAGGTAAGATCTGCTTTCCCTCAGCATTCTTTTGCTGGCTCTTAATATCTCTTTACCAGTTGTGTCATGTGTTGGGAAGGGTCAGGGGCTTGTTGACCATGACGTCCTTGGAAACACTGAAAATTTTCTTCTGTGATGGTCATCATTATGTGAAGTGTGCACTGGTTACAGTCCAGTCTTTGAATCAGTCTCCTTGTCATCTATGATCAGGGAGACAGCTGATTTGATGGAGCTATAAGACACTCTTAGACGTGCCCTCTCCCCTGCTCCCTTGGTGATCTGGTTACTTGGGAGCAATGGCCAGCATATTGATTTTTTTTTGGCCTGCAGATCCTCATTGATTTGAGCCTCTACCTGTGGTTATTGAATACCCAGACTGTTGGTCACAGCAGCATGGGAGAATGAATAGAGTTAGTTGTACAACATTAAAATAAATCTTGCAAATAATTTTAAACAAATGTTTATTCTTTTCAGATCTGGTTTCTTAATTATAAACCATACCCAATTATTCTGATAAAACATAAAATCCTTGAACCGGTTTTAAGCTCCTACACTAAGGCTACCCATCCAGAGCTAGCCAGGAATCCCTGCCTTCCAGGCAGGTCTCAAGCCTCCCTGTAAGGGAGCTCGGGCACATATAGAAGGTGCCCCAGGGCCTCCAGTGGTCTCCTGGACCCAGTGCCGCCTCCCACGTCCGATTGGCATCCGAGTTGTGGTGCTGAGGAGTTCCATCTGGACGGGTCGGTTCCTGCTTCTACAATGAAGAGATACACCCAGAGACTCAGTCACAGCAAAGACTGGACCAAGACACCAGGCCTCTCCAGGCTCCATTTGAAGGAAGAGATGGGAAGGCGCCAATGCAAGAATTCCCCCAACAACCTGAAAGGCAACATGTCATCACCAGAATCCAGGGATCCCGAAATAAGAAGAATTGTACACCCTACTCCAGAAGAATTAGAAGAAATCGACTCAAAAGTGAATTATATGAAAATAATAGAAGACCTTAAACAGGAGGTGAAAAACTGCCATAAACAATTAGAGATGACAAACAAAAAGGTAGAGGAAATGAATAAATCGCTCAAAGATACCCAAGAAAACCAAGAGAAACAAGAAAGGGCAATCAAACAGGTAAGAGAAGCGGTTCAAGACTTGAAGAATGAAATGGAAGTAATGAAGAAAACACAAACCGAGGGAAGGATGGAGATGGAAAACCTGGGTAAACGAACGGGAACTACAGAGACAAGTACTGCCAACAGAATACAAGAGATTGAAGAAAGAATCTCAGACGCTGAAGATACCATAGAGAAAATAAATGTACTGATCAAAGAAAACAACAAATCCAAAAGCTCTCATCACAAAACGTTCAGGAAATCTGGGACACAATAAAAAGACCAAACCTAAGAATAATTGGAGTCGAAGAAGGAGAAATGCAGCTCAACGGTCCAGAAAATATATTTAATAAAATTATAGAAGAAAACTTTCCCAACCTAAAGAAAGATATACCTATAAAGATTCAAGAAGCATACAGAACACCAAATAGGCTGGATCAAAAAAGAACATCCCCTCGACATATAATAATCAAAACACAAAGCATACACAATAAAGAAAGAATATTAAGGGCTGCAAAGGAAAAAGGCCAAGTTACTTATAAAGGTAAACCTATCAGACTTACACCTGACTACTCTATGGAAACCATGAAAGCCAGAAGGTCCTGGATAGATGTACTGCAGAAGCTAAGAGAACATGGATGCAAGCCCAGACTACTATACCCAGCCAAGCTTTCGTTCACTATAAATGGAGAGAACAAAGTTTTCCAGGATAAAAACAACTTTAAACAATATGTAGCCACAAATCCAGCCTTACAGAAAGTATTAGAAGGAAAACCACAAACCAAGGAGCCCAATAATGACCACAATAACTCAAACATCTAGACTCCCTTCACCAGTGCAACTCAAAGAAGGCAAACAAACTCTATGACTAAAAATCTGACCAGAGTTAACAACCACTGGTCATTAATATCCCTTAATGTCAATGGACTCAACTCACCTATAAAAAGGCACAGGCTAAGAGATTGGATACACAAACAGGATCCAACATTCTGCTGTTTACAAGAAACACATCTCAACCACAAAGACAGGCACCTACTTAGAGTAAAGCGATGGGAAAAGGTTTATCAAGCAAATGGTCCTAAGAAACAAGCAGGTGTGGCCATACTAATTTCTAACAAAGTTGACTTCAAACTTAAATCAATCAGAAGAGATGGAGAGGGACATTTTATACTCATAACAGGAACAATTCATCAGGATGAATTCTCAATCATGAATATCTATGCCCCTAATATAAAAGCACCCATGTACAAAAAAGAAACATTACTAAAAATCAAGGATGCCATCAAACCACACACACTCATAGTAGGAGATTTCAACACTCCTCTTTCACCAATGGACAGGTCAATCAGACAGAAACCTAACAGAGAAATAAGAGAATTAATGGAGGTAATGAATCAAATGGACTTAACAGACATCTATAGATCATTCCACCCAAATGGGAAAGAATATACCTTCTTCTCTGCAGCTCATGGAACCTTCTCGAAAATTGACCACATCCTCGGTAACAAAGCAAACGTACACAGTTATAAAAAAATATTCGTTACCTCCTGTGTCTTATCAGATCACCATGGACTAAAGTTAGAATTCAACAACTATGCTACCCCCAGAAAGCCTACAAACTCATGGAAACTGAACAGTCAACTATTAACCCACACCTGGATCAAAGAAGAAATAAAGAAAGAAATTAAAGTCTTCCTTGAATTCAATGAAAATAAAGAAACAACCTACTCAAACTTATGGGACACTATGAAAGCAGTCCTAAGGGGAAAGTTCATAGCCCTAAGTGCCCACTTAAAGAAAACAGAGAAAGCACACATTGGAGACTTAAAAACCCACCTGAAAGCTCTAGAAAAAAAAGAAGCAGACTCACCTAGGAGGAGTAGAAGGCTGGAAATAGTCAAACTGAGGGCAGAAATCAACAAAATAGAAACACAGAAAACAATCCAAAGAATCAATGAAACAAAAAGCTGGTTTCTGGAGAAAATCAACAAAATTGATAAACCCCTATTCAAACTAATCAAACGGCAGAGAGAGAATATGCAAATTAGTAAGATCAGAAATGAAAAGGGGGACATAACCACAGACATAGAGGAAATTCAGAGAATCATTAGATCTTACTACAAAAACCTGTATGCCACAAAACTGGAAAATGTAAAAGAAATGGACACATTTTTAGATAGATACCATATACCAAAGCTAAATCAGGACCAGGTGAACAATTTAAATAGACCTGTGAGTCGCGAAGAATTAGAAGCTGTTATCAAAAACCTCCCTACCAAAAAAAGTCCAGGACCAGATGGTTTCAATGCGGAATTCTACCAGAACTTCCAAGAAGACCTAATGCCTATACTGCTTAATGTATTTCACAATATAGAAACAGAAGAGTCATTGCCAAATTCCTTTTATGAAGCTACAGTCACTCTGATACCAAAACCACACAAAGACTCAACCAAGAAAGAGAATTACAGGCCAATCTCACTCATGAACATCGACGCAAAAATCCTCAACAAAATACTGGCAAACCGTATCCAAGAACACATTAGAAAAATTATCCATTATGATCAAGTAGGCTTCATCCCAGAGATGCAAGGCTGGTTCAACATATGAAAATCTATCAATGTAATCCATCATATAAATAAACTGAAAGAAAAAAACCATATGATCATTTCTTTAGATGCTGAAAAAGCTTTTGACAAAATTCAACATCCCTTTATGATAAAAGTCTTGGAGAGATTAGGGATACAAGGGTCATACCTAAATATAATAAAAACTATTTACAGCAAGCCGACAGCTAACATCAAACTAAACGGAGAGAATCTCAAAGCCATCCCACTAAAATCAGGAACACGACAAGGCTGTCCACTCTCTCCATACCTCTTCAACATAGTGCTTGAAGTTTTAGCAATAGCAATAAGACAACATCAGGGGATCAAGGGGATTCGAATTGGAAAGGAAGAAGTTAAACTTTCGTTATTTGCAGATGATATGATAGTGTACATAAGCGACCCCAAAAACTCCACCAAAGAACTCCTACAGCTGATAAACACCTTTAGTAATGTGGCCGGGCACAAGATCAACTCCAAAAAATCATTTGCCCTCCTATACACAAAGGATATGGAAGCAGAGAGGGAAATAAGAGAAGCTTCTCCTTTCACGATAGCCACAAACAGCATAAAATATCTTGGGGTAACTCTAACCAAAGAAGTGAAAGATCTATTTGACAAGAACTTTAAGGCATTGAAGAAAGAAATTGATGAAGATACCAGAAAATGGAAGGATCTCCCTTGCTCCTGGATTGGGAGGATCAACATAGTAAAATGGCAATCCTACCAAAGGCAATCTATAGATTCAATGCAATCCCCATCAAGATCCCATCAAAACTCTTCACTGATCTTGAGAGGACAATAATAAACTTTATATGGAAAAACAAAAAACCCAGGATAGCCAAAACAATCTTATACAATAAAGGAACTTCTGGAGGCATTACCATCCCTGACTTCAAACTCTACTACAGAGCTTCAGTAATGAAAACAGTGTGGTATTGGCATAAAAACAGAGAAGTCGACCAATGGAATCGTATCGAAGACCCGGATCTTAACCCACAAACCTATGAACACCTCATTTTCGATAAAGGTGCTAAAAGTATACAATGGAAGAAAGAAAGCATCTTCAACAAATGGTGCTGGCACAACTGGATGTCAACCTGTAGAAGAATGAAAATAGACCCATATCTATCACCATGCACAAAACTCAAGTCCAAATGGATCAAAGACCTAAATATCAATCTGAACACACTGAATCTGATAGAAGAGAAAGTGGGAAGTACCCTACAACAGATGGGCACAGGCGATCGCTTCCTAGGTACAACCCCAACAGCACAGTCATTAAGGGCAACATTGAATAAATGGGACCTACTGAAACTGAGAAGCTTCTGTAAAGCAAAGGACACTGTCACTAAGACAAAAAGGCAACCCACTGACTGGGAGAAGATCTTCACCAGCCCCGCAACAGACAAAGGTCTGATCTCCAAAATATATAAAGAACTCAAGAAACTAGACTTTAAAATACTAATTAACCCAATTAAAAAATGGGGCACTGATCTGAAGAGAGAATTCTCAACAGAAGAAGTTCAAATGGCCAAAAGACACTTAAGGTCATGCTCAGCCTCCTTAGCAATCAGGGAAATGCAAATCAAAACAACATTGAGATATCATCTTACACCTGTCAGAATGGCTAAAATCAAAAACACCAATGATAGCCTTTGCTGGAGAGGCTGTGGAGAAAGGGGTACCCTCATCCATTGCTGGTGGGAATGCAAACTTGTACAACCACTTTGGAAAGCAGTGTGGCGGTTTCTCAGGAAATTCGGGATCAACCTACCCATGGGCCTAGCAATGCCACTCTTGGGAATATACCCACGAGATGCCCGATCATATGACAAGGACATTTGTTCAACTATGTTCATAGCAGCATTATTTGTAATAGCCAGAACCTGGAAACAACCTAGATGCCCTTCATTGGAAGAATGGATGAAGAAAGTGTGGAATATATACACATTAGAATACTACTCAGCGGTAAAAAACAATGACTTCGCGAATTTTGCATGCAAATGGATGGAAATAGAAAACACTATCCTGAGTGAGGTAACACAGACCCAAAAAGATGAACATGGGATGTACTCACTCATAATTGGTTTCTAGACATAAATAAAGAACCTTCATCTGACGAAGGATGGAGATAGAGACAGAGACCCACACTGGAGCACGGGACTGAGCTCCTAATGTTCCAATGAGGAACAGAAGGAGGGAGAATACGAGCAAAGATGTCAGGACCACAAGGGATGCACCCACCCACAGAGACAGTGGGGCTGATCCATTGGGAGCCCACCAAGGCCAGCTGGACTGTGACTGAAAAAGCATGGGATAAAACCGGACCTCTTGAATTTGGCGGACAATGAGGGCTGCTGACAAGGCAAGAACAATGGGACCGGGTTTTGATCCTACTTCATGTCCTGGCTTTGTGCGAGCCTAGCCAGTTTGGATGATCACCTTTCTAGACCAAGATTGAGGGGGGGAGGACTTTGAAATTTCCACAGGGCAGGGAAGCCTGACTGCTCTTCAGTCTGGATATGGAGGGGGAGGAGGGGGGAGGGGGAGGAGTAGGGGTGGGGGAGGGAAATGGGAGGCGGGGAGGAGGCAGAAATTTATTTTTTTCCAATATAAAAAAACTAAAAAAAAAGAGGATAGCTTACAAACTTTTGTTTGGATGTCCAATGGTTAAACCTCTAGTGATAATATTCTTATGGGAGTTCTTGAGCTGCTAGGTAAAATTCTTACAAAAAACAGTTTCCAATAGAGAGCTTAAAACAGCTGCCTAACAGCTACTCAAGCAGGTAAAGTATAAATCCACAGATAAAGTATACAATAATCAACAAATACAGTACATTAATCATAATTCAGCTATGGCAAGTGTGTATATTAGATGTAAAACTTATTATACAACAGCTTTATAAAACATGCTGCTTATGGCTAAATCTTCTCAGTTTTGCTAGTTAAGATATTAAACTCTTAATTTAATCCAGTAGCTTGTCTGATATAAAATTACAGGATAGAATCTGGATAATGGTTTAACAAAATATTGTCTATGATCAATGTTTCTTATACTAAACCGTAGATTCATTGATAATTTTAAGATTGATTCCTGGACAATTGCCTTTGCTAAATTCAAAGGCCAAAAACAATGGTCTTTTCCCAGATCACTGCTACTATTTATGCACCTGTATTTTGCTAATGTTATAGCAAAAAAATCCCTTAAAGGATTTTATGCTAAATTTTACAAATGGCTCTTCCAATGGAGGAACTGCATATATGGCTAACAATAATAAAAATTATAGAGCATAACAAGGCTCCTTCAAAGCAACTCATAAAAGTTGCCAGCAGATCCTGATGCAAACGGATCTGGCTTGATGACACCAAGCTTACCTTTGATAAGACAAGGTGAAAAAGCCCTTGCAATGCATTATGAAAAAACCCGACCTGTATATATATTTGGGGTCGAGGACGTGTTTGTGCTTTTTTCACAGAAAGAAAATAAATCCTGGACGTGATGCCGAGGCTGCGGACACAGAGGAGTGCCAGACTTCCAGATGATTGAGGAGAGGTCCTTGGTCCGGTCTTCCCTGCCCCCAAGGAAAGGAGTGCCTGCTAACAAAACCACCTACACCACTCTGCAGAGGGTCATCCTGCCTCCAGATTCCAGGGAGACCCGGCGGACATAAGTGCCAGGATGTGCTTCATGTAGCTGAATCCAACTCGCCTCACCCAGGTTCCCCCACCTGTCCTGGAGCACAAATGCTAAACTGCTTCTGCAGCTTGAACTCTAGTCTGCTTTGGAGCTGAGTTGCAGACTAAACATCAGACGGCTTTAAACTTTGGGACACAGAACTCATTTTAATTAAAATATTAACCTCTATTCACTTAAGAAGGGGGAAAATTGGGGGTTCCTGTCACTGTTGCTCAGAGACTGGAACTGGTGGTATTTGATAACATCAATGTATGTCATTGTACTCCTACTGAAATTGATCAAATGATATTTGTAACTGCTTATAGATGTTGAGAAAAGTTTGACACATGCTGTAAAGTGTTTGGGTTTAATGCATATGTTAAAAGTTTAGATTTTGATCCCTTTTACACTGCCCTAATTTTTGGCAGGCAGCACACGTAGCTTTATGTGGAGTAGGCACTTAGGAAGGAGGCCATACCATAGGCCAGACTAAAAGGTGAATACTGGGTTGGGAAAAAGCCCTTTCTTCTTGTCTGGAGATGGAGTTATTGGTGCCAAAATTATATCATTATATCTTTTGTTTGAGGAACTCCTCACAGTCTTTTCATTAATGATAGACGCAGGGGCCCAATGACGGGAGTTAGTGTGGATCCTCGCCTGAATAGCACACCATACAGAGGTTGTAGAAACCGGCTCAACATGGCATGGTACAGGTATGAGGGCGCTCTCCACATGGCCTAAGACAGGGTGCCCTGTGATCTGCTTACTTTAATCCTGCTAGATGCCTTTTATTTGAGGAGCTCCAAGGACAGGCGACTTTTGGCAGGATAATCCCCCAACCTAAGGCAGGGCCCTGGGAACCCTAGGACGCCTAAGGGGGAAAGAAAAAAAGGCCTGGTCCCCACTCGACCTAGGAGTCATCGAGCACCCCTCTGTTCCCAGGAGAGGTGGATTGCTTCACCACTCGAGAGGAGAGTCTCTCCTTGTCTCAGTCCCTTCTCCTTTGGTCTGACACCATGGATGACTCTGACTGGTGCTCTCCACGTGATAGCTGCCTGCCTTTGTATGGGAGGGGGGAGGGGATCTGTTGGGAGCCATTTCCCCCTCGAGATCATTGCAGGAACCATCGCCCTGGAGAGACTGCGGGGAACCCCACACCCATGGTTGTGCTGGGAATGGTCCTGTTGCCCCACACCCAGTTGAAGCTGTTAATGGAGAAAAATAAAATAAAATAAAATAAAAACAAAAAAAAACATAAAATCCTTGGTCTTTAGAAAGCTATTTTAAATAAATAATACTTTCATATTTACTTAAGTGTCTATTGATTTGTGTGTGTGTGTGTGTGTGTGTGTGTGTGTTGGGAATGTGTGCCAGAGCACACATATGGAAGTTCAGAGGATAACTTGTGAAAGTCTGTTTCACCTAGCATAGGAGTTCTGTGGACCAAACTCACGTCCTTTGATGCCTTTAACCACTGAATCATCTCACTTACCCAATATACCATTTCCAAATATCAACTTTCATAAATCATTTTATCATACATGTTAACTTTTATTACATTAGGTAATATCCTTTTCTTGGGATAAAATAAAATAATCAAAAGATGCTTACAGAAGGAAAAGATTGCTTGACTGAGGTCCCAGAAGTCTAAGATCCATGACAGTGGGGAAGCACAGCATGTAGAAACAGAAGCCATAAACTTGTTCACAAGAAATACAGAGTGTGAACTGTAAGGAGATGGGTGTACAAACTATCAGGTCTGACTCCACTGTTATACTTCTTACAGAAAATGAACATAGGCTAAGAAGAAATGAGGGATGTCTTAGAATTTTTACATCTCCCTATATTCAAATATGCAAGCCCAAGGGTCATTTCTCACTTAAACCAGTTTTCCACTCCTACACCCAGAGGCTCAAGGCCATATCATAATGTAAAACCCATTAATCCAACACAAAAATATTCATAGTATTTAACAGTCTCAACATTGGTTAAAAGTCCAAAGTCTAAGCAAATTCTGAGGCTTAAAACAAACTCTTAACTTTTACCCAATGAACAATAATAAAAATAACAAAAAATTATAGTATAATTACAAATTTCCAGCAGTGGCACAGAATATTTGCTCCCAGTTCAAAATGGGATATAGTGAGGAAAGAGCAGGGAAAGCAAGACAGAAATCCAGCAGGGAAACATCAAGTCCTGTAGCTCTGTCTCTGGTGTATGAGGCTTCAGTCACTTGACTCCAGACCTCCAGTTCTCACTTATGCCTGTTCCACTCTCTGTAAGCAGCAGCCCTTGGCAGATGCCTCATGTCTCAGACATCTCCAACATCTTGGGAGCATGTGTTATATCTGTTCCTATCACTTTGAGGAAGATACACATTAATTCCTACAGTGGCTCCAACAGTTTACATGCCCACTCACAATGGAGAAGTGCTCTTCTTTCCCATAATCCTCACCAGCATTAAAAAAAATCATTTACTGTGATTTGTGGTTTTGACCTTGGCCATTCTGGTTGTTTTAGAGTGAAGTCCAAAGTAGTCTTACTTTGTATTTTTCTTAAGGGTATGAATATTAAACGTTAAAAAATACATTACTTGGCCATTTGTATTTCATCTTCTGAGAACTCTGTTTAGTTCAATTCCACATTTGTACTGAGATTGTTTTTTGGTGTTTAGTTTTTTGGGAGTTTATGTATTTTATATAGTAACCCTCTGTCAGATATGAAGGTGGTAAAATTTTTTTCCATTCTTCCTCTTACCATCATCATGATATTCTTTTCTACACAGAAGCTTTCTAGTCTCTTGAGGTCCTATTGATTAACTTTGATATTAATGCCTGTGATGGTCCTTATTCAGAAAGTCTTCTTTTGGTTTTATAAGTTCAAGTGTATTCCTTACTTTCTTCTTTATTGGATTGAGATTATTAGATCACACTTGTTAAATATTGTCTACCACACACAAACTGAGGTATTATGGGAAGAAGGAATCTCAATTTGGGAATTATCTCTATCAGATTGGCTTGTGGGTGTGTGTCTATAGGGCATTTTCTTGGATAATGATTGATATAGAAGTGCCAATCCCATAGATATCATTGCCACTCCTGGACTGATGACCATAGGTTATATAAGAACACAAGTTTAGCAAGTGATGAAGAATAAGCCAACATGCAGCAGTGTTCCATGCTCTGCTTCAGTTCCTATCTCTAGGCTCGTGCAAAATTTGCTTAGTGATGGATTGCTAACAAATCAGAAGACAGGTAAATTAATCCCTACCCAAGTTGCTTTAATTCAGTGTTTTATCATAGCAAGAGAAGCAAATTAGGACTTAGAATTGATGCTGAGGTCCTTAATCCATGTGTGATTGAGTTTTGTGAAGTGGTGTGATGAAGATTTAACTTTATTCTTCTACCTAGAATTAAGCTAATGATCAGTACCCTTTATTGAAGATGTTATCATGTCTCCAGTGTTTATTTTTGGCCTCTTTTTCAAGTATCAGGTTGCTGTAAAGAGTGGGATTGTATCTGCATTTTCTACATTTATTAGTCTGTTACATTGAGTAATGTGTTTGCTTTTATGGTGTTATACTGTTTTTATTTTTACAGCTCTGTCATATAACAAATGCCCCATGTTCCCTCTCCTATGTGGATGTTAGCTTTGAATCTTCAAATGGGTGTGTTTACATTGAAGTGCCCATAGAAGGCACAGAACTAGCAAGGGTCGAGGAGGGTGAGCTTTGAAGGGAGGTAAAAAGGACACAGTTAGAAGAAAATGGGTAAAAATGTATAGAGGTTTTGACAATCCTCCCACCTTCTGAAACCCTCTGCCTTGTGAAGCAGGTCCCTTCACTGTTGAGTTAGACACTACAGTTCCTGTCTCTGGGTCTGCAGGGACCTCTGAAGCTTTCCTTGTTGATCTTCTCAATCAAAGAGCATAGGAGATCCTTCCATTTCCTGGTGCTCTCTTCAATTTCTTTCTTCAAATCCTTAAAGTTCTTGTCAAATAAATCTTTCTTTTCCTTGGTTAGTGTTACCCCACGATACTTTATGGCATTTGTGGCTATCATGAAAGGTGCTGTTTCTCTGATTTCCCTCTCCACTTCTTTGTCTTTGTGTATAAAAGTACTACTGATTTTTTTTTGAGTTGATCATGTATGCTGCCACATCACTGAAGGTATTTATCAGCTGTAGGAGTTCTTTGATAGAGTTTTTGCGGTCACTTATGTACACTATCATATCATCTGCAAATAATGAAAATTTGACTTCTTCCTTTGCAATTCAAATCCCGTTGATCTCCTTATGTTGTCTTATTGCTATTGCTAGAACTTCAAGCACTATATGGAAAGGTATGGAGAGAGCAGACAGCCTTGTCTTGACCTGATTTTAGTGGAATAGCTTTATGTCTCTCTCCATTTAATTTGATGTTAGCTTTTGGCTTGCTGTGTATTTCTTTTATTATATTTAGGTATGATCCTTGTATCCCTAATCTCTCCAAAACCTTTATCATAAAGGGGTGTTGAATTTTGTCAAATGCTTTTTCAGCATCTAATGAAATGATCATATGTTTTTTTTCTTTCAGTTTGTTTGTATGATGGATTACATTGATAGATTTTTGTATGTTGAACAGCCCTGCATCTTTGGGACGAAGCCTACTTGATCATAATGGATTTTTTTGATTTGTTCTTAGATTCGGTTTGCCAGTATTTTATCGAGAATTTTTGCATCAATGTTGATGAGTGAGATTGGTCTGTAATTATCTTTCTTGGTTGAGACTTTGTGTGGTTTTGTTATCAGGGTGACTGTAGCTTCATAAAAGGAGTTTGGCAATGACTTTTCTGTTTCTATTGTGTGAAACACATTAAAGACTATAGGTATTAGCTCTTATTAGAAGTTCTGATAGAATTCTGTATTAAAACCATCTGGTCCTGGGCTTTTTTTCGGTGGGAGTTTTTTTCTTTTTAATGGCAGCTCCTAATTCTTCTTGACTTACAGGTCTATTTAAATTGATCACCAGGTCTTGATTTAATTTTGGTATATGGTACTTATCCAAAAAATGTCCATTTCTTTTACATTTTCCAATTTTGTGGTATACAGGCTTTTGAAATAAGACCTAATAATTCTCTTAATTTTCTCAATGTCTGTTGTTATGTTCCCCTTTTCATTTCTGATCTTGTTAATTTGTGTGATTTCTCTCTCTCTGCATTTTAATTAGTTTGGTTTAGGTTTGTCAATCTTGTTGATTTTCTCAACAAACCAGATATTTTTTTTTCATTGATTCTTTGGATTATTTTCTGTGTTTCTATTTTGTTGAAGTCAGCCCTCAGTTTGATTATTTCCAGTCTTCTACTCCTCCTGGGTGAGTCTGCTTCTTTTTTTTTCTAGAGCTTTCAGGTGTGCTGTTAAGTCTCTCATGTGTGCTTTCTCCATTTTCTTTATGTAGGCACTTATTGCTATGAACTTTCCTCTTAGCACTGCTTTCATAGTGTCCCATAGGTTTGGGTATGTTGTGTCTTTATTTTTGTTTAATTCAAGGAAGACTTTAATTTTTTTTCTTTATTTCTTCCTTGACCCAGGGGTTGATCAGTAGTTGACTGTCCAGTTTCCATGCATTTGTAGGCTTTCTGGGGGGTAGAATTGTTGTTGATTTCTAACTTTATTCCATGGTGATCTGATAGTACCCAGGTAGTTACTGCAATTTTTGTATCAGTGGATGTTTGCTTTATTATTGATTATGTGATCAATTTTCAAGAAGGTTCCATGACATGCTGAGAAGGTGGTATATTCTTTCGTATTTGGGTGGAATATTCTATAGATGTCTTTTAAATCCATTTGATTCATTACATCTCTTAGTTCTCTTATTTCTCTGTTCATCTTTTGTCTGGTTGACCTGTCCATTGGTGAGAGAGGAGAGTTGAAATCTCCTACTATTAGTGTATGGGGTTTGATTTGTGCTTTGAGTTCTAGTAATGTTTCTTTTACATATGTGGGTGCTTTTATATTAGGGGCATACGTATTCAGGATTGAGACTTCACCTTGATGATTTTTTTCTGTTATGAATATATAGTGTCTTTCTCCATCTCTTCTGATTGATTTTAATTTGAAATCAATTTTGTTAGATATTAGGATAGCCACACCCGCTTGTTTCTTAGCTCCATTTGATTGGAAAACCTTTTCCTATCTTTTTACTCTGAGTCAGTATCTGTCTTTGGGGTTGAGGTGTGTTTCTTGTAAACAGCAGAATGTTGGATCCTGTTTTTGTATCCATTCTCTTAACCTGTGTCTTTTTATAGGTGAATTGAGTCCATTGGTATTCAGTGATAGTTGCCACTATCACCTCCAAGTCCATTATATCCACCATCACAACCTCCATAACTACCTTTGCTGCCACCACCTCCACCATCATAGCTTCCTCTTCCACCAAAGATTCCACCATGACGAAAATTACCTCTACCACCTCCGAAGTTCACTCAATGGCCCATAAAATTGCCAGATCCACCTCCACGGACTCTCTGTGATACAGTAGACTGCATCTCTTGTTTAGTAAGGGCCATTTTCACTTCACAATTATGTTCATTAATAGTATGGTATTTCTGAACAACAATTTTATCAACTGTGTCATGGTAATCAAAAGTCACAAAAGAAAATCCTCTCTTTTTCCCACTCTGCCTGTCTTCCATAACTTCTATTGTTTCAATCTTGCCATACTTTTCAAAGTAGTCTCTCTTCTGAATGCTCTTTAATACCATTGACAAAGATTTTCTTCACTGTTAAATGGGCACCAGGCTTTACAGAATCATCTTTAGAAATGACTCCCTTTGGTTCCAGCACATGTATATCAACTTTGTGTGGCTGAGCACACATTGCATTATCCACTTCTTCAACACAAGAGTAGGTCACAAAACCAAAGCCCCTTGAAAATTTTGTTTGGGGATCTCAGAAAAAGAGGTGGTCATCAATCCAATTACAGGAGTAGGCCAGTTTAGCCATCCTCTCCACTGTTGCTTGTTGCTTAGAGTATTAGCTTGGGTCATCCTTATAGATTCCTGAGAATACCATCTTACCCTCTTGCACCAGTAAGAATGACTATCATCAAAAACACCAATGATAGCTTATGCTGGAGAGGATATGGAGCAAGGAGGAATACTCTTCCATTGCTAGATGGAGTACAAACTTGTACAGCCACTTTGGTAATCAGTGTAGCAGTTTCTCAAAAAATTGGGAATCAATTAATCTATCTCATGATCCAGCATTGCCACTCTTAGGCTTAGACCCTAAGGATGCACACTTATACCACAAGGACATTTGCTCAACTATGTTCATAGCAACATTATTCGTAATAGCCAGAACCTGGAAACAACCTAGATGCTCTCAACCTAATAATGGATAAAGAAAATTTGGTATATTTACCCAATGGAATACTACTCAGTGGAAATAACAGACATCATGAAATTTGCATGCGGATGGATCAGGAAAAAAATCCTGAATAAGTTAACCCAGACCCAGATAGACAAACACAAAACTGTGTGTACTCATTCATAAGTGGATATTAGACCTAAGACAAAGGATAACCAGCCTATAATTCATGATCCCAGAGAAGCTAGGTAACAAGGAAAATCCTAAGAGAGACACATATGGATCCCCCTGGGAACAGGAAACAGACAAGATCTCTTGAAATAGTTGAGTGGGGTAGGTAAAAGGAAGGGTGGAAGGATAGGAAGGGGGAGAAGGGGAGGAAAGAGGAGATCATGAGGGCATGGGATGATCAAGAAGTGTGGGGACAGAGAGGGTGAAAATGAAAGAAATATCTTGATTGAGGGAACCATTAAGGAGATAACAAGAAACTTGAGTCTTAATTACATTAGAAATCAAGCTGATACTGACCCAGTGGGAGAATTCCTATTGACTAACTTTCACAGTACTAGAAGATGCTGTGCATGATATAGAGGGAGAAAAAGAAAACAGCCTTGCCCCACTATGAACACTGTGAGCTATAATAAAACTACCTTGGTCAGATATGCTCACTGTTCAATGGCAACAGTGTTTTGATGACAACCAACAGCTCTCTGATTGGGCTTAACACTCATTCCATAATATGGAACCCATACCTGGTATTTTTCATTGACCAAAACATCCTTAGTTCATTATGTGATGCTCTGTGGTCAGGAACTTTAAGCTAAATGAACTGTTTCTTCCCTAAGTTGGCTTTGGTTAGTGTTTGGTCTGCTGAATCAACACAGTAATAAACTGATCCCTGCCTGACCTCTTATCTTTACACAAATGTATTAAGTAATTAATGCATCTCTCAACCATCAGTAGAGAAGGTTCTAGTTGACGCAGATTAATTTAGAGATCTATAACCAATCAATATGCAGTGAATGACAGAATGAGGAGTGCTCATCTATAAATGATGAATCTGTATTATACCTCCTTCTAGGCTAGGAAACACTGTAGAAAAAAGGACACAGACAATTTCAGAGCCAGAGAATGAGTTGTCTGCGGTAACATAGTATTTGCTGCAGGATACAACAATGCAGTTGCACACATGAAGTCACAATGTCTGGGATTACTTGTGGGCGTCCTGGGCAAAATCAAGCCAGCTGGGCTCTGAGGCCCATGCTCCCACACCAATGCTTACAGGGGCAGAACAGTGAATATTTGAAAAAAACAAGGCAGCACATAAAAGTGAGGAGGAAAAGTAGCAAAGGGTTGAAGAGTTGGAGAGGATTTGATCAAAACACATTAGATACACATATGGATATCAAAAAAAAATAAAATTTTAGGTTTAATTGACTATTTTTATTTCCTCATCTGAAGTCTATCTGTTGGGTTCATTATCTCATTTAACATCTGAAATTTTGAATTTAAGGTATTTAATTTTGTAATTTTTAAATATATTCTCAATATGAATCAACAATCTGAAGTATATCTAACAAAGATATTTTTCCATTTGTGGATTGTCTTTTATCACAGTGTCTATTTTCTTGCATGACAAAAACTTTTAAATTTCATGATATCAGCAGATAAAAACAATGACATCATGAAATTTGCAGGCAAATGGATGGAACTGGGAAATCATCCTGGGAGATGTAATGCAGACTCAGAAAGACAAACACAGTATGTACTCACTCATAAGTGGATACTAGATGTAATACAATCCACAGACTATAATCCACAGCTCCAGAGAAGCTAGGTAAAGAGGAGGAACTTAGAGGTATTCATGAGTCACCCTGGGAAAAGGAAATATATGAGATCCCCTGGGTAATCTAGGGGAGGGGTGTAGTAGGGGGAGGAAATGGGGGATGAGAACATGAGGGAGCAGGATGGGCCTTTTGCAGGACGAGTAGAGTGGGAGGGCAATGAAAGAGGTATGTTGAAAGAATGAGCCATTGTGGAGTTAGGGAGAAACCTGGTGCTAGGAAAATCCCAGGAAGCCACAAGGATGACCCCAGTGAAGACTCCTAGCAATAGTGGAGAGGGGGCCTGAACTGGCCTTCCCCTCTAATCAGATTGGTGATTACCCTAATTGGCATCATAAAGCCTTTTATCCAGTAACTGATAGAAGCAGATGATTCCACAGCCAAGTACCAGGTCGAACTCCAGAAGTCAAGGCAAAGAGAGGGAGGAGAAATTATATAAACAAGAGGGATAAAGATCATTATGGGGAAATCTACAAAGACAGCTGTACCCTGTTGGGGACTCATAAATTATAGGTCAACAGCTGGGGAGCCTGCATGGGACTAAATTGGGCCTTCTGCATCTGGCTGATAGTTGTGAACTTTGGTCTTTTTGAGGGGCCCCTGACAGTGGAATCAGGATCTATCCCTGTTTCATGAGCTTGCACTTTGGAGCCCATTCCCTATGGAGGCATGCTTTGCTCAGTCTTAATGCAGCAGGGAGGGTCTAGGCCCTGACTCGGGTGAATGTGCCAGGTTTTGTTGACTTCCCATGGAAGCATTACCCTTTATGAGGCTGGACGGGGCAGGAGGGAAGTGACTTGGTGTGTGTGGGGAAACAAGAGGAAGTGGGAGGAGGGGTGGGATAGGGAACTCTGGTTGGTATATAAAATGAATTAAAATTTTTAAATAAAAACGAGAATTAACAAAAATATGAATTTTGAGAGTGAAAGTTGTAGGTGCACCTGAGAATAATTTTTTATTGTTTAAAGCAACTATTTTTACTACTTCATAACAATAGCAACAATAAAATAATGTGTACTTAAGATATTTACCCAACTAAGGGGAAAGGAACTGGTTCTTGAACCCAGGACTTTAATAATACCGGGTCAGTTCTTTACCAATAAGCTTTGTCCCAATTCTCGCTCTTCTTCTCCCTTTTTTCTCTTTTTTTCTTTTTATTTCAATAATACACCCCTTTCTGAGCACTGAATGAACCTGAAAATGACTGCCAATCTAAAAACTTAATTTGGATGAAACCCACTTAAAAATGTACTCTACTAAGCTTCGCTTAGAAAGATTGCACATTTGGGGATACAAACACATTCATACATAAATAAGTTTCTAGTAACTTGGCACATAGTCTCACAGAAGTTTTTTACAAATATCTACATAGTTTTTCTTTGTGTGTGGAACTCAGAAACGTTGGCTCAGTAGGACACATATATGGCTCTGCCTTTAATAAATGCATAGTTAACAGTACTGCTCAGAAGGACACCTACAGCATGCGGCTCTGCCTTAGCAAGCATAGTGCTGGGTAGATAGAGACATATTTATACCCACAGATCAGGGCATCTCAGTTTTGGACAGAGATGCTTCTATTTCCTATGTCAGGCAGGGAATGCTGAAGCTCAGTACTGGTCAAAGCCATGTGAATGTGGCTGTTGAGTGTGTGCTAAGCATCATATATTTATGACTGCCTCCAAGTCTCAGGGAATTTCCTGGAAGGGGTGGGGAAAGAATTTAAGAGTGAGAAGATAGGAAATAGTTTTGGATATGACAGTATAGTTGAATTCAAACTAACATCAGCTGTGGTTACATGTACAAAATAGGGCACATGAGGCACATCTGTCTCTTAGGGAGAGGGAACCATTTTCCTCTGTGGTGTAGCCACTGTACAATCACTGCACAATCTTGGAAATAACCCACACCTACACTTATATCACCAGTCCCAATTTAATGCACTGGGATATATATATATATATATATATATATATATATATATATATATGACTGTAATTAATATATAAATATGTATGTACATTTATAGCTGTAATTAATATATGAAACATAAGTGTTTATGTATGCCAAAATTCACTGTGCTATATTTATCTGACAAACTATCCATTACATGTAAAAATTACAGGACATTCAGAAGGAGAAAGGATGTTTATCTGGCAAAAGATTTTACACACACACACATGTATATATATGTATTTGAAGACATGACAGTAAGAAGGGAATATGTTGGACAGATGAAAGGATAACCAGATGTACAAAGGAGCTAAGAGAGGTCTGACTACAGTCCTGAACTGTTCTGGCTCAAGAATTCACGTATTCTATAATCTTTGGAATCTATTTAAAATTTTGTTTTGATCTAGTATGTGTCATGATACAAATACACTTTGGTATAACATTAAGACATAGCTAATCTAATGACATATTTTCCTAATCTTACAATGTTTTAAAGCAAGTATTTCAATGGAACATCTAAAGTATCTAAAAATGAGGATTTTATGTAAAGAATATTTCCACCTAATATAATCAAATATGTTAGAATAAATAGACTTTAAGCAAAATGATTTAAGGTAACAAATGCTTACATTTGTCCACCAATTTAAAATGCCTCTAAAAGACAAATATTAAAATATGTACATTGTATTATTGATGTTGTTTTCTTTCTAATGGTAGGGGTTTTTGTGTCTGTGTGTATTTGTTAATTCTGAACTTCTATGAGGCTGCCATTAATATATAAAACATAAATGTGTATGGGTACCAAAAGTAGTTGTATTATATTTTTCTGGCAAAAGATCCATTTCATGGTAAAATTACAGGATATTCAGATGGAGAAAGAAGGCATGAAGAGACACTTTTTTCTTATTTACTAAAATGACACTTTTGTGTTTCATGTTATAAAAGAAATGTGCAGGTGGCCATTATGAACAACTCCTTAAGGACATGCTACGAAATGTATTTCTTTGTTCTGAGTTGTACTTTAAACCAGGCGATACTGACAGGAGGAAAGCAAAGCTCAACAGGCTCAGGACAGAGATGCTGATGTGGGCAAAATGCAGAAGATGATAGTGAGAAAGGTAATAGCTATGCAAATCTTAAAGATAAGGCTGGCCACCTAACAGAACTGAACTTTGGAGTGACTTATTGCCTTTGTTACCATTTTTTTAAATGTCCTACTTGGAGATAAGCTAGGAAATCTCTGTAGAATATTGACTCAGTCTTCTTTGATTTCAGGCTTTTTAGAAGTGCGTGTTTTAATGATTCTTTTGAAAGAACAATTCTTAGCTTACTATGGAAACACAAACACAAAGAATAGCAAAAACAATTCTGAATGATGAAAGAACTGCTGTACATATCACTGTCCATGATTTCAAGTTGTACTATAGAGCTATATTAGAAATAATAACATGGTAATGACACAAAAATAGATGAATCGATCAATGGAATCAAACTGAAAAGCCAGACATAATCCACATACCTACAGACAATTGAATATTCATAAAGAAGTCAAAAATATGTACTAGAAAAAAGTGAGCCAGGCGGTGGTGTCGCACGCCTTTAATCCCAGCTCTCGGGAGGCAGAGGCAGGCAGATTTCGGTGAGTCCGAGGCTAGCCTGCTCTACAAGTGCTAGTTCCAGGACAGGAATCAAAAAGCTACAGAGAAACCCTGTCTCGAAAATCAAAAAAAAAAAAAAGTGGCCATAAAATTACGAAAGTAAATATTAAAAAAAAGTGAGCATTTTCAATAACTAGTACTTGCCAAACTGGATGGCTACTTGTAGAAAAATCCAAATAGTTCTATACATATCACCCTGAACAAAACTCAAACTGAAGTGGATCGAAGATCTCAACAGAAAATTATGATTTTCAGTTTAGTGTTTTTACAGAATTCCTTAGTATACAAATGAGTGGATATTTGGTTTTAGAGCCTTATCTTGGGTTATTTTCTTTCCACTTGTTTACTTTTTCCAATTCTGATGAGCTAGTTTTTTTATATTATGTATTTTTATTAATATCCTTTAGATTCCTGTTTGGTTTTAAATGAGAGTCAGAGGGGAGTGGATCCACGAGGGATCGGGGTGGGAAGGCACTGGCAGAAGAAGAGGGAGTAGATATATCATTTGAGAAAAAAATCTATTACTAATGAAACAAGAAAAACAGAAAACATAATAAAAAACTCAATAATACCGACAATCTTGCTCTAGCATAAAAATAGACTAATATATCAGTGCATGAGAAATAAGGACCTTGAAATAAAATGACAAAATTTTGCCCACTTAAGTTTTCGCAAGAGAAGTAAAACATAGATTGGAAAGAGTCAGTCTGTGCAACAACCAGTGCTGCAAAACTGAACTCTATCTGCAGAATCACGGACGTGGATTCATTTCTTCACCATGTGCACAAATCAGTTCAATCAAACAAAGACCTTTGTTTCAAGTTAAATGCATTGACAGTTCTAGAAAAAAAAATGGAGGATGCCCTAAAAACCCCAAGGAAGATACGAGCCTTTCTAATGAATAGCAACAGCACAGAACTTTCCCTCAGTATCAACAGATGGACCCATGAACATCACAAGCTTCTATAAAACAATGAAAACACCAGCCGAGCACACAGCACACAGAATGGGAGAAAACCTTTACTAGTTACACTTCAGACATGGGAGTTAAGTCAGAATTTATGAAGAACTGCAGAAATTAAGTACCAGAGAAAGAAAACTGCCAATCAGAAAACTGGCACATGTAGTGAATAGAGAGGTTTTTTTTTTTTTTTTTTTTTTTTTTTTTTTTTTTTGTTTTTTGTTGTTGTTTTCATTTTTAAGAGGGGGGGAGAGGGAGAGAAAGAGAGAGAGAATCACAAATGATTGAGTAGTTATAAGATGTTCTATATTCCTAGTCATCAGGAAAATTCAAATAAAACTAATTTGAGGTGCCACCTGACCCCAGTCAGAATGGCTCTCATCAACAAATCTAAGAATAAATGATAGGATGTGGTGAGAAGACTCTTTACTTACTATAGGTGGAAGGAGAATTAGCACAGTCATGTGGAAATCAGGCTAGATATTTCTCAAAAACTTAATTATAGAAGTACTATGTAGCCTAATAATTTCTCTCCTGGCCATATACCCAAAAAAACAACACCATACCCTATTATAGAAATTTTCACCCTCATGATTTTTAATTATATTTCTATTTTTGACATTATAATACATTATAACTGCATCATTATCCTCTTGCTCTTTTTCTTTATACCCTCATGATTATCACTTCTTTATTCACTAAAGCAAAAAGCTGGAATGAACCAATATGGCCATCAAAAGATGAAAGAATGATGAAAATTGTATACATATAAGTAGACACATATGAAAACAATTTAGCTTCAAAGAAAAATGTAATAAGAGCATTCCATGAAAACTTATGAAATTAAAATATATGACATTAAGTGAAGTCACACAATCTCAGGGAAAACACTCGTGGTGCTTGTAGCACCAACAGAATTCTGATGTAGCCTGACAAGTAGGAAAAGGAGCAAACAGGCTAAATACTAGGAGATAAGGAGGACTGGCTGCAAGTAATGGAAACAAGCAAGGAAAGAAACTACAAAGTTAACTATTTTTCTAATCCCAACTTTGTTGTAGATGTTGTTTGATGGTAGACAAGTGCATCAAAATAATGCATCAGTGGAAGCTTAAAATCTAAAGACCCATGGCATGATAATGCAAATTCTGACTGCACATAAGTTCGAGAAGAGGTATGGACATTAATTTGGCAATTTTTTTATTTGTTTTCTGTCATATTTATTTATTTATTTATTGTTTTCTGAAATAGGGTGTGTGTGTGTGTGTCTGTGTGTCTGTGTAGTTCTGACTGTTCTGGAACTCACTCTGTAGACCAGGATTGCCTCAAATTCAGAGATCTGCCTTCCTCTGCCTCCCAAATGCTAGGATTAAATGTGTGCACTATCAGCTGCAGCTTGGTTTGTTTAACCTTGTGTAATTTTTTCATGCTTTCTTTAAATAATAAAGTTAATTTGAACAACAGCAAGAAAAGGACTTATATTTTGGTAACATACCTGACAAAACATATTTAAAGTATTATCTCAAGTAAATTACCCAGAAGTCCCTGTATCTGTCTGTGACTGGATGGCCCTAGGTAAATTCCTGTAGTAAAATTGGCTAACTCTTACATATTTGTTTAACCCATATCCACTAATGTGCATTGCCACTTGACTGTGGCTAACCGGCATGAGTTTAACCAGCATCCTTCTCAGAGAGGAGAGCCATGGCGTCTGCCACACTGCCTTCTTCCTCCCAGAATTCTGTTGTGTCTACCACGCCCATCTAAGGGCTGCCCTATCAAAAGGCCAAGGAAGTTTTCTTTATTCAACCAATGAAAGCAACACATAGAAAGGAGACCCTCCTACACCAAATTTCCTCATGCCTGCAAAATGATTTCACTTTGATATTTACCATTTCCTGGGTCCACGAAGGAATATAAAGCATTCACATAACAAACTGAGTTTGTGCACATTCTTGTTTCTTTTCTGGGTTGAAGCTTCTTTGACCCCTGATTTAAGCGTGCTTTGTATTCTGTTTTATATTCCTTCCCTTGGCCTTTAGTTTGAAAGACTTTTTCCTCTCTGTTCTCTACTCTGCTGTTATGTTTTGCTGTTACATAATTTTAGAAATTTCACTTGGTTTTCATGCATAGCACAGCCTCCATTCTTAGCAATAGTCCTTTGGGCATGTCCTAGCACATTTGTCTGACTATGCTTATAACCATTGGGGAAAGATGAAAATGTTCTTTTTCATCCCAGTGAGCATCCAGTATAAACGAACATCAGCAATCTCTCAAAATTTTCCAGGGCACAGATGCCTCTTGTATTTATGTGGTGTTTACAAGGTTAACACCTAAATGTTAGCTCTGTGTATTGTCTCTTCCTTCTGTCTTTGCCTATACATAAATGGTTTTGCTATTCAAATGGAAACTTGACTTAGCCAGTTCTTGTTGGAATGTAACATGCTGTAACTTAATGACCTTTTGATACTTGGGGGTGGGGGTATGTAAAAAGTACTTATTCTTTAAATCTAATGTCACTAAAGAAACTTTGTAACTCAGCAATATGTCGTAAAGTTTTCTTTGTTTTCCCTGTTTTTTTTATCTACTTTTTGTATATTTTTTAGTTAAATGTGTGTGAGAGACAGAGTTCCCTGATTAGCCCATGCTGGGTTTGATTTGTGGCCTCCCTTTGTTCTTCTACATGTGTAATGCAAGGATTACAGGCCTGAGCCCCAACACTCAAAAATGGACAGATTTTCAGAGCCATTTCCATGCCTAGAAAGCCTTTTTGTATGAATAGTCAACTGAAAATATATCCAAGAAAATATTTGTATTGGGATATTTTAATCTTCCTCATTTGTAATTGACTGGTTGTGGCACTCACTAACATAACCATCCCCATTAGAACATACACTTGAGTAACCCAGAGTAGACAGAAAAGGTCATTTCTTATTCCTACCATCATAGAATTCTCGAATATCCATACAGCTCCTGTGTACTGTTTGCAACTGGTAGGGGGTTAGTCAGACATTGGCAGGTTTAGATGTCATTTAGGGTGGACTCCACTCCTGTGATCAGTTTTGCACCCTCTCCTATGTCCCTGGCAACACTGATGTTAAAAATAGGTATCACCTCTGCCTGCCCTCCTTAGAATTTTTCTTTTCTTTTCTTCTTCTTTTTTTTGCTATTTAATTTCTGATATATCACTTACAGACAGCAGTTTCTCTCCCTCAGCTCCTCTCAGTTCCCCTTGTCCACCTCTTCTCTCCTCCTAAATCCACTCCTCCATTTACCTTCAGAAAAGAGCAGGCCTCCTGGAGATATCAACCAAACACTGCACAACAAGTTTCCTAGAGGCTGGAAGCCCAGAGACCTAGGATAGAACCAATCACGAGTAGGAAAAACAGTGAAAAAATTATGAATGATGTTCTACTACATTCACAGATGGGATCCTAGCCCAGTAGTCTTCAGAGAGGCTTCTGTGGTTGCTGATGGGAGCAGGGCAGACACCTCCACCCTCCTTAGGATCAGAATTGTGTGAAATAAGGAAGGAAGCACCAACAAGTGCCTGTCCCTCAGATTTGTAACACCATAGGGCAGAGATCAGAGCAGAGGTAGCAATGCTTTGTTGAAGACCACTACAGCAGGCAATTTCTTCCTGATAGAGTGTTACTAGGGAAACAGGATCCTTTTTGTGGGTTATTAGTCTCCTTAATAAGTAAACTTTCTAAATAGTCACAGAAGGAATAAGGAGGTATAACTTTATTTTCTCACTAAGGGGATAATTCTTCCCAACTCCTGAGCATACCTTCTGGTAAATCTGCTAACTTGAGAAGTAGTCTCCTGGACAAATGATTGGCAGGCTCACATGGATTAACTCTTCTGGGTGAATACAACATTATTCACTATTCTATTCTTTGGGGCAATGTATACCCATGTCCAGAAGTTTTCAGATTTCACTCCTTGACCATGAAGAATAGCTTTTCCTTAACGGACCTCAAAACCTCTACTACATACACACTTTCAAAGGGCATTTTAAATTCTAAGTAGGGGAAACGATGAGGCTTCACTTTCTGGTGTTATCAGGGAAACTGGACATGGGTCTAAAACCATTCACAGGAACAGGTCCAAAAACTGCTAATAGCTCCCTATCTATGTAACTAAAGTGGGATAGTTTATGCTTGTTTTTTGATAATTTTTCTGTAAGCCTTTTTAATCAACTCTACTACATTATTTTTGTTCAAGCAAATGATTAGCCCTGAAAACAAACATACAAATATCATTGTATGATTCAAAGGTTTTATATATAAGAATATGTGCATATATGCAAATAATATGTGTATATAACAACAATTTTAGGAAAAGGAGACTGGATTTGAAGGATTGTGGAAAGAGAGTTATGGAGTGTTAAGAAGGAGCAAAGAGAAGAGAGAATCATATCAAATTAGAATTTCAGAAATAAACAAGAAGGAAACATCTAATTTATATCTCTTAACTTTGGTATAGACATCATATAAACTATCCAAAAGATTGTAAGATTACAAAGACATATGTGATTGTTCCTTCCTTAAAACTTCATGCAGGGTCTTAAGAGATGGGATTAGCATTTAAGTACTACTTGTATTGGTAAACCTTGCTTGTTGCCTTCCTTTAGAAAACCCTAAATAATGCATTGCTCTTTCAGAAAACCAGAGTTCAGTTTTGAGCACCAAATCAGGCAGCTTATATGTGCCTGAAACTCCAGTTCCAGGATGAGCCTGCTTGCAGTGTGTGTGTGTGTGTGTGTGTGTGTGTGTGTGTTTGTGTGTGTGCGCACATGATCATTTTAGAGGAAACATACAAATGTGTCCATATCTGTTTTAAGTCATACACCCATTATGCCTGCCTAACATTTATGTGGATTCTGGGTGTATGAACAATGATCATCACATTTGCGTAGTCAGGACATTATTCACGGAACCATCTCCTCAGCATCAATCTGATTTTCTCATCTTTGATTCATAAAGCGTGCTCTTCTTTGCTTATCTATCTCCTTTTTCCTAAAAGCTACTAATATATCTGAGTTTGCTGACCTCGTTGTTCTTCTCTCAAGAGTCAATAAAATTGGATTCTTAATTTCTTTATGTAAGATTAGTTACTTATAAATTGGACTCTACTCCATGATGACACGCCTAATAATATAAACAGGAATAACACAAAACTCCTCCCAGTAAGAAGGAGGACATAGATTGGTATTAGGCTGAGAGTAAATTCAGCCTCTGCCCCCAGATAAATAACCCTCGCTGTGCTGTAACTAACTTTCTGCAGCCTTGCCTCCTCCAGGAAGGATCACACTCTCCCTGCACTTTTGTCTGGAGCAGCCAACTGGACTCGAGGAGACAAGTAAGTGGAAGAGTAGATGGGAAGCAGAGTAGACGGATAAGTACAAAATAGAATGAATGGAATAGACAATGCAAAATGGAAACTGATGGAAAAGATAAGGAGTCGTTACAATTATGGCATGCTGAAGCCACAAGCGTTGTTTAGCACTGAATCTAAAGTTCATATTTCTGTTCCACTGAAAAGAGGGACAAAGTCAACACTGCGGAAAATAGACTTTACTATCTCCAATTTTCGTCTTTAAGAGTTAGTGATGGAAAATACTTTTATGTCACTCAAGGGGAAATAGAGAAACTTCTGACTGAGCAGGCTTCATTTCCAATCATAGAGGTTCATGTTTTCTTACAAGGTTTAATTGGACCTCAGACCTTTACCTCTTGGACCCAGAAGCTGTATTTTCTTTTCAGACAAACACATTTCTTTTTCACAAGTGACCATAAATAAGCTGAGGTGAAGGGGGAAGACACATGTGGCTCTCTTTACACATTAGCATACATGCAAAAGAGATGAGTCAGTAAAACGTAGGGGAAATAACTGAGATGGAAGGCAAAGAAGTATAAGGCAAACCGACTGTAGAACCTAGCCATTTGGAGGAGGGGAAAAGAGAGAGAACTATCCCAAAATCTTCCTCATATTCACAAAGTTTGCAAATATTAAAAATGCATCAAATCCAGGTAGTGGTGGTTGGTACCTTTAATACCAACACTTGGGAAGCAGAGGCTGGTGGGTCTGTATGAGTTCAAGGCCAGCCTGCTCTTCAAAAGCTAGTTCAAGTATGGATAGGGCTAGCTGGGCGGTGGTGGTGCACGCCTTTAATCCCAGCACTCAGGAGGCAGAGGCAGGCGGATCTCTGGGAGTTCGAGGCTAGCCTGGTCTAAAAGAGCTAGTTCCGGGACAGGCACCAAAGCTACAGAAAAACCCTGTCTTGAAAAACCACCCCCCCAAAAAAAAAGAATGGGTAGGGCTGTTACACAGAGAAATGATGTCTTGAAAAAAAATAAAAAGACATCATAAGTCCATATTATCCATACTCTTAAAACTATTACCCCATAAACAAGCTAAAAGGATGGGAGAATGAAATTCTAAACCAAAATATAACTTGGTGGTTTGTATGAGCAAATAGAACAAAAGACCAGGTTTAAAGTGTGAGCCCTTCTTTGAAAGGATTACTTCAAATATTTAAAAAGGACATACACAGAAGGGAGCAAAAGCATATCATAAACCAGGCATGTTATTGTTATTGTGAGTTTTTGCATGTTGGGTAATCATATTTGCCATATCACACATGTAGAGGTCAGATATTCGTGTGGGATATTTTCTCTCCTTTGACATTGTGTGGGTCCCAGGGATCCAGTTCACAATGTGAGGTCATGTGCAAGGACTCACTGAACCATATTGCTGACCAGTCTAGGATCTTGCTCATGTGGGAGGACAGACATGATGAAGAAGAGGCCAATATGGGGCAGGTGGGTGCTTAGAGACTGTTCTCTCTGTGGCCAGAAAACTGACCTAGGAGAAGAAAAGGAAAAGTTAGTTATGGCCTGTCTCTGGAGGAGGGTCAGAGAGAGCTCAGGAGATGTGAAGGAGAAAAAATTAACAAAAGTTGTCAGACTAAATATTTGGCTTTTAACAGATGAACATGAGTAAATAATTTCAGCCATCCTTTATTAGACAATGAATTGGAATTTTGATGGGCTATGTCTGGCTTGTCTAGAGTTAAAAGTGGGAAGGAACAGACACAAGTCTCATCTAAGCTTTGTACTGAAGTACAATTTTTATGGCATTTTATTACTTTAAATCATATAATAAGGGAGGTAATTCTGTATGAATAATTCTTTGCAATAAGAACCTGACCAAAGGTTTTAATATGAACTCAGAGATCGAAAAGTAACAAAGATCATGGCTTGTATAGCAGTTAAAGAGATATATGACGGTAATAATAGAGAGGAGATTTATTTGCTCTATATGGCCATAATTGGAAGAATGGAACCAGTGGTCCTTAAATCCACCTTCAAAATATTGGTATGGATGTTTAAGATTCAAATATATAGTCAAAAGTATGCATAGTTAAGCAATCCTAGTCTAGTAATAGTTCTGTATATGATGTATACATGAATATCTCAACTACTGGAAAGTAGTCACTACTGCAAGGTGGTCTCATAAATTGTTACATTGTTCATCTGTTCTTTCATCACAGAAAATGAAGTGCAGTAAAAAAAAATCTCATCTAAGAGATGGGTTGTTGATCCATTTAGGCTTTTCTCTTCCTGGGATTTAACATCCCTTTAAAAGGAAATGCTAAGGGCAACAACTTTCCTCTGTGCCCTCAGACAAATACAGACCAGGCACACAATAAAGACAGAGAGGACAGGCTCTCATCCTGCTTTAAATACTGTGGACATAAGTGAAGAGTCAACGTTTTTACACAAGTGCTCCACCAACTGGTGAACAGGAGTTCAAACAGATGAGCTAGCTCATGAAGGGCTTTCCAGATTGAAGCCATTAATAGACATCTTGGTTACCTCTGTCTAGATTAGCAAATATGAAAAATGGAAATCTTCCATTCAGCCTGTATTCAGATGTTTGTGTTAACTTAAGCTTTCAATATTTGTGTGAAATTGCCAAAGATTAAGAGTTCTTCAGTCTATGATAAATGTTTCATTTGGAAAGCCTAAACTATCTTCATTAATGATGTTAACTTACTTGAATTCACATGACTTCCTCCACTTCATCACAAGTATTGTGTATTGCAAGGAATGCAGATAGTGATCAATTTAATAATGACAATGTATCATGATTGCAATCATTTGCATTTCTCAAACAACAAATCTTGTCAAAAGTCATTTATAAAGCTATAAACAATCTGTTCGTCTTCTAGGTGAAGAGCTTGTTAGACCAAGTCTTTGCCCAAGTCTTTTACTGTGTTGTTCATTTTCATGCTGTTGGTTTTTAAGGGTTACATGTGTATAGAATGATACTACTTTATTAGATATTATATATTTTCTCCAAGAATATAAATTATGTCTTAGCAAGTCTTCAATTACTGTGAAAAGACATCATAATTTGGTAACACTTATAACAGAAATTATTTATTTGAGACACTGACAGTTTCAGAGATTTGTTACATTTTCATAATGACAGGGAATATACCAGCTTGCAGGAAGACATAATAGCTAAGAATTCTACATTTGGATCAATAGGTAGCAGGAGGAGAGAGGCCAAGGAACTTGCTCGAGCCTTTGAAAGCCCAAATTCCATGCCAGTGACAGAGCTTCTCTGACAAGGCCAGACCTACTAATGCACTCAGTTTGTGTGAAACACTGGTGGCAAAGTATTCAAATCTATAGTGGACATTCTCTTTCTTTTTTATTTTATTTTTTAAAACAATCTCTTTATTTTACATAACAATCCAAGTTCCCTCTCCCTCCTTCTTTCACTCCCTCACCTTCTTCCCACCCCACTCCCCATCCATTTCTCAGAGAGGGTGAGGCTTTCCATGGGGAACAAAGAATATTTGTCATATCACTTAAGGCAGGGCAAAGGCCCTCCTCCCTGTATCTAGGCTGAGCAAGGTATTCCTCCATAGGGAATGGGTTTTACCACATTCCACTCCCTGACCCCCATTGGCCTATAGCCATATCATAATGCAAAATGCATACAGTCAAACTTCAAAAATCCCATAGCCTGTCACAGCTTCAACAATGTTTAAAAGTACAAAGTACAAAGTCCCTTCTGAGATTCCAGGCAATCACTTAACTCTAAACTCCTAAGAAACCAAAATAAAAAAGCATACCACATACTTCCAACATACAATATCTCTCAATATACATTACTATTCCAAAAGTTGAGAAAAGGAGCATAGTGAAAACCATTCCAGAAGGTTCAGTCTCAAGTACAGAATGCTGCACTCCAAGTACACTGTACTATATGAGTTCAGAGTTGGAAGCAAGGATGAAAAGAGAGATGGTAAAGAATCTTCTGAGACTCAGAAATCTCTTAAATGTAATTCCATATAAAATCAAAATAAAAGCAAATCATATGCTTCCAACATATAATTGCACAGGATATACACCACCATTCCAAAAGGGAGGAATGAGAGCATAGTGAGGAAATACGAGAGCAAAGCAAGACCGAAAACTAGCAGGAGAAACCTTAATCTCTGCATCTCCGTGTTTGATGTCAAAGTATTCTTCAGATTTCCTAGTCCTATAAGTTTTGTTGACTGAAACACATGTTTCTCTCTTGGGCTTTTTCTACAATAAGTCTGCAGCTTTCCTTGGAAGGAATCCTATGTCTCTAAACAATATGCAGGTTTTAACTTTACAGCTTCACATAATGGCTTGTCTGGGCCTCCATTCAGGGATACGACTGACACGTATATGACCTCATCAGTTTTCCTTAGCATGGAAGTATATTCTATAGGTCCTTTCTTGTGTTATTTATTCTAAGGACAGAAACACTTGGATGAAGCTGCGAAGATCTGCTGCTTATTGGGCTTGAACTTTCCCCTCATTCAAATTCAGTTGCACCAGTTTTCTGTTTTCCACAGTTTCCTTCACTTCTTGAGCTTGTCTTTATTTCCTTTCTACAATTTCAAATTTACCTGGTTGAGACTTTGTCCTGAGGGCATAACTCTCTTAATTCCATTTAACATCTGGCTTTCCTTGAAACTTTTTATCTCCTTAACCAATGGACCTAGCATCATTATTCTTTTTGTTCTTTTTTTCTCCTCAAACCATACATGTTATAATTTTCTACATGCATTTTCCTCATTTTCATTATAAATCTACATAAGAGTGATTGATAGTAGCCATAGGAAGAATCAGTACTAGGCTCTCTTGAAATGTCCTTTGGCTATACCAATAATCCCAAACTTTTCAAGTTACTCTCAGGCAGATTTTTGGACAAGGGCAAAATCAGCCACTTTGCTTGCCAAAATACCAGTACAATAGTCTCTAGACCACTTACTAATATTCTTCTCCTCTGAAATTTCTTGAGTCATAATCTATGTTGCTTTCACCACCACTGACTTCTATGCTTCCTCTCATATGGCTCATTATGTACTACTTGAAGCAATCATTGCTTTCCTAATCCAAAGTCCCAAAGTCCACATTCTGCCAACAGGCAGATGATGAGGCTTGTCACAACAATAGTCTATTCCTGATACCAACTGCTGTCTTAAACAGTATTCTATTGCAGTGAAGAGACACCATGACCATGGAACCTCTTATAAAAGAAAACATTCAACTGGGGCTTGCTTACAGTTTTGGAGGTTTAGTGAATTATCATCACAGCAGCGAGAATGTTGACACACAGGCAAGCATGATAGCTGAGAGTTGTACATCCAAATTTTGAAGGCAGCAAGAAGAGAAAGCTCTTGGGCTACCTTGAGTTTTTGAAACCTCAAAGTCCACCTTTAGTGACACTCTTAGTATATAAGACAACATCCCCTGTTCCTTTCAAATAGTGCCAATTGCTGGGATTAACCTTCAAATACATGAACCTATAGGGAGCCATTCTTGTTCAAGCCACCACCTTCCACTCACTGGGCACCATAGGCTGGTAGCCACATCATAACCCAAAGATTAGCTTCTTGTTTTTTTTTTTATTTTGTCTTTCAACAGAGCATAAATTTTTACGTTCAGTGGAGTTGCATGGTGCTAGTCAGTTTTCTGTTACTGTGACTAAATCTCTGTAAAAATCAACTTAAGGGAGAAAGACTTGATGTTGCTGAGAGTATCTGAGAATTCAGTCCATGATCAGCTCATTCCCTTACCATGGTTCTGTGATAAAGCACATCACCACAGTGCAAATGTGGGACAGAGTAAGATAATCACCTCATTGTAAACAAAATACGTAGACCAACAAATAGACAAAAAGCAGAACACACCATTTAGAGGCTTGCTTTAGTATAACCTCCTTCATCAAACTAGGCAATACCTCCTAAGGTTTAAATTATCACCCAGAAGGAGCACCAAATGGATACTAAGTCCCTAACATGTGCCTTTGGAATGAATGTTTAGATATGAATTGAAATACTGACCAATCAATACGTTATTTCATTTGGTTACTATATAAACATTATAATCATGCCTGGAAAATATAGAATTTTTCCTTTTGTAGCTTTTAAGAGATTTGAGCTTTATGTTCTACATTTAAGTTGTGTTTCCATTTGTACTTTGTTTTACAAATATTTAAAATTTTTGATATTTTATACAGTGTGATTTTATCATATTTATCTATTTCCACCAACTCTTAACAGACCCACCTCTGTTTCCTATTGACTAAGCTCTGCATCTTTCCTTTTATTTTTCCAAACCCATCAAGTGCATTTTTGGGTTTGTGATCATTCACAGCAGCATAATCAACTTACAAAGTACCACACATTGAGGAAAACTAACTTTTAGTCTCTCAGCAGGTTTCAGATACCAATAGTGTTTCAGCTAGGACGCTGTGCCTAACTCTGTTGTCAATGCTGGGATTTTGTTAGACCTTGGTTTGTGCAAATCTTGTGCATTGAACTCACAACTCCAAATTGTTGTTAGCGCACATATTCATCTTCCCCAATGTGTCTAGAAAATACTGTTTCTTTGCAGTTATCTACCACCTCTGACTCTTAAAATCTTTCTGCCTCATCTCCTGCAAGGGTATCTAAATCCACTAAATTGTAGATACAATAATGATGTTCCAAAAAGGGCTGGGGACTGCAGTTTCTTATTCTCTGAGCCATGACAAGTTGTGAGTCTCTGTTAACTGCAACCTGCTACAAAGAAACTTCTCTAATAAGGTTTGATAGATTCACTGATCCATGGGTGTAGTCATTAGGAGTCAGACTAATGCTATGTAGATTTAGCAGACAGTAAGACAAGGATCTCCTATAGGGCCTATGACATGTGTAGGCACAGGCCCACTTAATGGTACCAGGTTTGGGTATCATCTTTAAAAGTTTGTAAATCTGATGAGAAAGTGATCCATTACTCCTATTATATTCAGGTCACTATTGCCACAGAAGGTATGTGTTTCCAGGTTGGTCATTAATGCACCTTATAGAGTTTTCTAATGGGTAAGATTGATGAATGATTTTTTTTTGTGAGAAACAAAAAGGCATTGACTGAATGTGTGAGCAACAAATGATGTTCTGAGTAAATGTGTGTTATTGACATAACATAGCATGTCAAAGACTCTAATCATTCAGACCAATAACTCAGGCTTCTGCTTCTGAGGCTCTGGGGGAAATGATAAATCCTTCCTCTGTTCTGAGTGTGAATGTGGACAGTGTAAACAGAAACTGTCTACCTCAGTGCCCTCCTCCTTCATGACTGCACTTGAGCCTGGAGAGGTGGTACCAACAAGGGTGTTCCAGAACCTTGACAGCCAAAATGGTGATAAGGATTGCCTTGTGAGGCCCTGTCTGTCAAGAGACCTAGGAACTAACTGTTTGAGGAGTACTTTGTCTGCTGGGGAGAGTGGGGCAAGTTCAGGGGCATTTGAGTCCATTGGTATGAGGGCAGGGAGACAACTGTCAGCAAGTTAATGGAGAAGAGACCTCAGAAGGGAGAGATAGGGTAGGTACCCACCCAGGGGAGGCATTTGGGCTGGTAAGTGGTGATTAAGGAGGAAGGGCCTGCCATAAAGGAGCTTGAAAGGGCTTAAACCATAGGAGAATGTGGAGTACCAGGAGACAGATAAGGGCAATGGGAAGAAGGGCAGGCCCAGATAACCTAAGTTCAATGGAAAGCTTGATTTTAGTTGTTTTTTGATAAGTCCATTGGTCCTCTCCACCTTTCCCAAAGATTATGAGTGGTGAGGGATGTGGAGCTTCCAGGAGATGTTGAGAGCTTCTGACACGAGCTCCATGACACTGGAAGTGAAGGCTGGCCCATTGTTTGTTTGGATGGTCTATTGAATGCCAAACCAAGGAATGATGTAGTCTAGGAGTACCTGAGCCACCACATACACTATTTCCCTGGAGGCAGGTGTTGGTGAGGCTGGACCTCCATGGCATGGCATAGAGAATGAGCCCACATGGGGGCATTGTGATTTCCAGTGTCTAGGTTGCCGGCAGATAGGGCATGGCCTTGGAGACAGCTGAGGCTCTGAACAATATCTGGCCAAATGACTATTATGGCTGCATTTGTAGCAGGCTACTAGCGAAGCTGACTTAGGCTGAACTCTGGCAAGAACTCTGGCCTTGTTCATGGTCGACTTTTTTTGTCCCCCGTCCTGGTGGCCTCCAGGCAACTGCTAAGACCTCGGCATGGAGCATAGCTGCCTATTGCAGCCTTGTCTGTCAGGAAGACTCAGCTGCCTCTTTTCGGGTATTAAAAACTTTAAAGGTCATTTTCACCAATTCCTATATGGGAGTTTGGGGAAATTCCTTAGCCTTTTTAAATTTCTTTCTAATATCTGATGCTGATAGAGAAATGAAATGGGTAGCCATGACCGTGGTTCCTGCTGGGAGGCTGGGTCTAGTCAAGTTTATTAAACCATGATCCCTTTTATTGTTTTAAAACATGGCCAGATTTTCATCAACTTGCTGTGTGATCTCTCAGAGTTTGTTGAAGTTAACAACTTTTTACGAGACCATCCCCCTACCCTGAAGAAGGCAGCAGGCCATGATGTCCCACCTCTGCCAGCCATTCTGGCCTGGTTGATAATCCCAGCATGGATCTGTATCTGGCACAGACAAGTTCCCCATAGGAACTGTACTATCCACAAGGTGGGTCTGGTCTGTGTACTCTCTAGCTGCTGCCTGAACCCATTTTGCTCTTTAAGTGTGAAAGTAGAGACCTGGATGACATAGAGATCACGCCAAGTTAAATTGATAGTGAAACTCCTTGATATAAACAGAAGGATTAGCAGAGAAGGAACCCAACTGCTTTTCTAATTGCGAGAGTTTCTGATGAGAGAAGGGAACATGGACTCTAACAATTCCATCAGCTCCTGCTACCTTTCAGAGATGGCAGAGAAGGGCAGGAGGTTGGTGAGACCTGGTATGAGAAGAGTCAGGGAAGGATTGGGAGGGGTTAGGCCAGGGTATAGAAGGGGTCCAAAAGGTGGGCTGTGGCATAGAAGGGTTGGGAGAGGCAGTAGGAGGAAGGGGAGGGGGACGAGGAGGGTAAGGAGGAGGAAGTTGGCTTTCTTCTTTCTCTTTGGCTAGAGAGAAAGTAGGAAAGGAGTGGATAGGGGAAGGAATGTGAAGAATGTTGCCTCATAGGAGGTGGTTGGGTAGTCAGGGTTTGAGGCAGTAGGAGAAAGGCCAGTGTCTCTGGCAGCATGATCATGGCAGAACATACAGGGTCTCAATTCCGAGATAGTGGGGAATCTAGAGGTGCTGTGACCATGGTGACCAAAACCAGTGCTGTAAGACACTGGCTACTGAGGGAGGGTTGGGAGTGTAGTGCTCAGAAACCAAGGATATATGAGAGCTCTGTCCGTTTATCCCCACGTTGGAAAAAATTTTCAAGGTCACGGAGGATGGAAAATTCAATAGTTCCCTCCAGGTGGACACTGTGTCCCGTTGTCAAGGTCATATTGAGGCCAGATCTTAAAGCACCAAAAGATTTAGCTGTTGGGGACAGATGATATCAGACAATTCCAACTGGGAAAGATTTTGTAAAAAGCAGCCCAAGGATATTTGAGAATCTGGCTTCAAATTGCAGGTGCTGATCTCACAAGTCTATGCACCCAAAGCCTAATGCAAAGTGTCCACTGTGGTTGACTTTTGAATCAAAAAGCCAGAAGGGTGTGAGAAATTCCTTGAAAGGACATCTCCTGATGAAGGTACCCCACGGAGACAAAGCAGGTTCTTGTCCTGGTCAGGTCAGGAGCCTGGCACGGCCACCTCTTTGCAGAAAAGCCAAAATCACACGAGTCCCTGGGCCTCTAAAGGCAATGACTTGAAAATTGGAACTTACCCAGATGATGCCAATCTTAGTTTGGCAGAGAGCAGGTGTGAGGGAGGGTGTTTTTCCAATATGTGGCCCTGGGTTGGTGAGAAAAACAGCCTCTCAGTGAGACCTTCGGAGGAGAAGTTTTTGCACCCCGATAAACTTCTCTGTAGACACAAAATCTGAATCAGACCAAATAAAACTGAATTAGAAAAAGCACAGGGTTAATGGATACCCAGCACTCCCGGGTGGCATTCCAGCACCTTAGCAAGAAGGCAGGAAAAAAAGACTGGAAACCACATGTTTGTTCTGTGGGTTTCTATTTAAACATTTTGTGGGAGTGGTCTTGATCATCTTTAGGGAAGGGTCATCATTTGGCAGGCTTTCTGGGGAATGAAGTCTGGACTGAGGCAACTCCCAGGTAATGGGACTTCTACCCAAACATTCCAGACTCTTTGGGTATATGGATGCCAGGGACTGGGGTGAAGCCTTAACCCAAACACCTTCCAGGAGTAGTAGTCTACTTCATCTCAACCTTTCTGCTGTGTGGCTGTGCTTTCTTCATTCCCTGATCATCCTAACTAGGTTAGTCCATTAGGCCATTCTGATCAGACTTTCCCCTCAAGTAGCATGCTTGGCACCTTTCAGCACTCTGAAAGCTAACAAGTAGGGATGAGGTTCCCAAGGAAGTACCAGCTTCATTTATTCATATTCTAAGACTCAAGTATGCAGTGTCTTCAGAAATGAGTTCTTAACAACAAACTCTATAATAGAAGAAAGAGCATTGATCATAGTTTGCTATGTTTTTATGTCTGTAGGTCCCCACTAGCCAACAAATCCAAGATGGATAATATGTTTTTTTTCTATCATGTTTTTATTTGTCAGCCTATGGTGTCTAATAGACTATGTACACATTTATATAATAAATAAATTTTTAATGCTCTTAAAAATGTGTACATATATAAAAAAGCATCTACAGTAGTAGATTTCCTAGTGACATTTTTTAAGAGTCTTCAGTTTAGTTATCCATCCATACGTTTTCTCCTGTACCCTACCATCTCATTCCCCATCATCCTTTTCCCACAGACATATTCTGTTGCTATCTTTGACCCATTTAAGTCACTGTGTTGTGTCTCCCTACTCTTAAAATGCTGCCATGGCCTCTTAATAATTTCTTAAAATCACACATATACATTATAGATGGTAATAAATTTCATAAAGATATTTCAATTCAAGTATATCACATACTTTACTCATATTCAAAAGGTTTCATATTAGGAGTTCAAAGGTCTCTGTTTTTTATATATATTCATTAGAAAAGTTACTAATGCCATATACAGACAAGCAGACAGCAGTCCAGCAAAGATGCTAAGTCAGTATCAGGCAAACAAGACAAAAAGAAAGTCCCTTCTCATACACTTTAGAGGAAGAAGTAAGTTCTATGCCAGTGACTGATTGGCAGTCCATAGTGAATGCATGCAGTCAGACTGTCTAATGGCTTCAGGGAGTCTGTCTTTCAGAGACCTGTGCCAAAATCTTATATGGTTGTGGTTAAGAGCAAAAATATAGAAGAAACATGTTAATAGAATAGCTTTACGAAATGGCAGGAACCTGCCTAATATATTTACTCTCTATAATGTAACTTTATACCTTCCATTTTTTTGTCCCATTCATTCTTAACACAGTTTTTCTAAGTTTAATTATTGCTAGTTATGTGCATCCATGTTTTGCCAGCATGAATGTTTGTGCACAGCATGCATGCCTCGTGGTTGTGGAGGCCAGAAGGCACATGGTCCTCTAAAACTGTCATTACAGATAAATGTATGCTGCCATGTGGTTACTAGGAGCTGACTGCAGGTATTCTGCAAGACCAAGTACTCTTAACCTCTGAGCCATCTCTCTAGATCATTCACACAGTCTGCTTCTGATTTATCATCATATAAGCTATATATTTACGTATAAAGGATCTCATCTTTATATGTAACATGAAAACTCCATTAAAGGAATCAAATGTTGCGTTTTCGTAGCCTGGTATATTATATTTAATATGATAACTTCTTTCTTCATCCATTTTCCAGTAAACAATTTAATTATTTTAACGGAATAAACCATAAAGTATATATATTCTATATTTTTGCTTTTGTTAATTTATTCATTTTACAACCCAGCTATAGTGTCCTTTCCCTCTTCTCCTCCCATTCCCTTCATCCTCCCTCCTCTCTTTCCAGTTGCACTCCACTCCTTCTCCATTTCTGTTTGGGAAAGGGCAAGTCTCCAATGGATATCAACAAAACATCACATTTCAAGATTTCCCATGTATTAAAAGGACCCAGTGTGAGAAGTAGGGTCCCAATGCCAGTAAAACAGTTTTATTCCACATTTTTATTATTCATTCATTCATTTTGAATAAAATAGTTTTTTAGTAATTTTTTCTAGTTCATTATTAGTACTTGGAAAGTTGGTGATACTTTTAACATTTATATTGTATACTAACAGTGTGATGAAAGTGTTTGTCAATTATAACAGTATTATGATGCAGGCTTTAGAGTATCTCATGTATATGATCATATCATCAGATGGTGATACTTGGATTGTTTTCCTTCCTTATTTGTTCACCTTTATTTATTTCTGATGCCTAGTTAATCTACCTAAGACCTTAAGGACTGTATGATTAAGAGGTCAGAAAATGGACTTCCTTGTCTCAATCCTGATTTTAAAGTAAGTACTATTAGTTTGTCCTCATTGATATAGTGTTAGATATATGTTTGTCAGAGGTGCCCTGTAATATGTTGAGTTATGCTCCAACCTTCCAAACCTAACTTGTGTACAAACTTTGTAATTCTATCTTGGCATTCATTCACTCATTTGGTTTCCCACTGAATATTTTAAATTAATATCAAGGTTTATTTTGGGGTTAATCCCATTAAACCTCTCAGGGTCCTGGAAGATTCACTATGGCAGGCAAAACCTGGATGATTGGATCTGAGGGTGAACATAATAAATCAACTCCTGTACGTTACCACTGCATGTTTTGTATTCCTTTGTGTGAAGTAGCAGTGAAAAGAAGAACAAGGGGTGTCTCCATGAGGTTTCTAGTTTTTCTGTAGTCGGTAAATTCCACAAAGACAATGATAATATGCATATCAAGTCACAAAAGGGGCAGATAGAACCTGACAAAACAGCACTCTGGAACAGGTGACACCACCCAGGAAAGAGCCATCACCCAAGGGGAAATATCTGACATTACAAACCATTAGATAAAATTACTAAAGATTCCTGAACCTGGACTTCACCCACACCCAGACCTGTCTGTCTGATAAGGGCAGGACATGCTGCCTTCCTGCTCAGTGCCTATCTTCTATAAAAATTTCAATATGGTCTGTTGGCAAGTAATTTCGTGGGATTGAATCTCTGTAAATTTGACTGTTAGAATGAAGAGTGAATGTTGCAGCTTTACGGTTTCAGGGTGTGTGGGAAAATGGAAAGGATATTGCATTGCCCCTGCTCAGTGTTTTGGAAATGAATCACATTTTGAAGGGAGAAACACCATGATTTCACAAGATTTAACAGAATTGACAGCAATTTATCCAAAAGTCAAGTCTTCTCACAGGCTCTGCAAAACGGGGTGCCTCATAAGTTGTACACTTGTGGGTCTTCCTTTATTAATCTGGAGCAGTACATTTACTGTACAATACTGTGACTTCCGATATATTAATTAATTTGTTTTTACACCCTGTCCAGTTTCTTCTCCTGCCTTCTTCGCTCAGTCCCTCCTGGACCTTTCCTCTCTCCCTAATAAACTCCCCCTCAGCTTCTCTCCAGAAATCAGCAGGCCCCCCAGGGATTTCAGCCAGCCATGGCATATGAAATTGCAGCAAGTCTATGTACTGACCCTCCTATTATGGCAGAATGAGGTAATCCAGTGAAAGAAAGATCCCAAAATCAGGCAACAGTGTCAGAGACTGCCCCTGCTTCTACTGTTAGGGTCCCACAGGAAAACCAAGCTACCAATTCTAGCATATGTGCAGAGGGCCTAGGTCAGTCCCTGTGGACTCTGTTTGGTGGTTCAGTCTCTGTGAGCAGCTATAAGCCCAGGTTGGTTGATCCTGTGGGTTTTCTTGTCCCAATCAAGTTTTTAGTAAATTATTGGCTATTTCCATTTTAATATTTTAATTTTTTACTCTCCTTTTATCATTAAAATCTTCTTTCATATCCTGCATTGATATCTTTCTTTCAATTTTCTGCTTCTACTTTTCAAAATTCAGTCAGTATATTCATGTCATCTTTAATTTCATTGCATATTTTTATAATTATTTTTAAACTATTTATCTCAGTTTTCATCCAATCAACTTTCATTGCATTAATCCAGACTGATCATTTTTAGTATGTCTATAGAATGAGAAATTTTTGTTGTTCTTATTGTTGCTATATGGAATTTTTATGCTTCCTGTTTTTCTAGAACACTGGAATCTGCATTTCTGAAATTGTTATTTGCATTTTAGAAAATATCCATATATTTTAGTTGAAGTATTTAGAATGTTTAAACTTGACTGTATTGTAGAGTTGGTGTCTTATTTCTATTCCTAGAAATCAAACTAGCTTAAACATGAGTTTCCATATTCAAGATAAAATTATGATCTACAACAGGACTCTGGGAGTGAAGTACTAATGACATAAACAGCCAGAATTGATCCATAAGCCAAGTAAAAATAAATTTAACACTCACCCTTTAATTCCAGTAACTTTTGGAGAATATAGAAACAAGATAGCATTCACTGTACATTCCATATTTAATGAAGGAACTTGTGAAATTATGGCTCCTATAAAAGTAAAAGATTGTCATTATACTCCAAAACAGTAATTCTAGCTGAAGAAATGAGGAAAATGTAGATGCTACGTGAAGTAGGAGGGAGACTTGAAATCAAAGAGACAGCATCGAATTAACTCAAAGAAACCCCATTGGAATAGTCCACAGACTGAGCCTCCCTTTTTGACATCTGGTGAAATAATGGTCATGTATAACACCTTATACTAAATTTAATTGTATTTTGGGGTACAATTAACAGAATGGTATGGTATTTATATCCTTTGCCCTTAAAAGTTGGAAGCATGTGTTTTGCTTTGTGATTTTTGTCTCAGAAGAGTCTTTTGAACTTTGATTTTTAAACAGTGTTGAGAATTAAAAATGGTGAGCCCATTTGAAATTAGATGAAGTACATTTTGCGTTATACATTTATGGGGCTGAAAGTAGAATACAGTGGTTTGAATAAAAATGATACCCATAAGGCTCATATTTGAATGCTTGTTCCACAGTGGTGGAAATTCTTGAGAAGAATTGACAATCGTGGACTTGTTGGAGAAGGTTTGTCACTAGGTATGAGATTGGACATTTCAAAAGACCCCAGCCATTTTTATTGCCTATCCCTCTCTCTCTTTTTTTTGAATTTCTTTTTTTTTTATTTAATTAAAAATTTCCATCTCCTCTTCTCATCCCATTTCCCTCTCCCTCCCCCACTCCCTTTTCACCTCCCTCTCCAGACCAAAGAGCAGTCAGGTTTCCCTGCCCTGGGGGGAGTCCAAGATCCTCCCCACTCCATCCAGGTCTAGGAAGGTGAGCATCTAAACAGACTAGGCTCCCACAAAGCCAGTACATGCAGTAGGATCAAAGACAGGAGCTCTCATCTACTGTTCCAGAACCATGCATTCCTTACTACTCTATCATCCTTTTGGCCATGATGGTGATAGACTCTATCCATGTTACCTCACAAGCCCCAAATTAGACATGTTTTCTAAGTTGCCTTGATCATGGTGCTTTATCACATAAATAGAAATATTCTAAAACAATATCCTAGGGCAAGAGAAAATGTTAGAAGCAAGTGACCAAGCATAAAACAGAAATTCATTTATAATGATTAGAGACCAACATAATATTACATAATTATATTTGTATTTAGGAAAATATAAATTGAAACAGTCAACATAGTTTCTATAGAAACAAACACAGAAATCTTAATCAGCATAAGGAAATTACTTTTTTTTGTAAAATAAAATGTTGGTTGTCACCTAATAATGTTTTCCAATTTAACCATTAGTGGTTCTGGCTTGAGTCAATGTAGAAGGAAATAAATACATGAAGCCAGTCTATTAGATCGAACCTCTTAATGGCAGCTAGACATATAAATTATTTACAGTAAACAGAAAATGACAGGACAAAAGTTTTAAATAAACATAAATTAGACAATTAGAAGAAAACATGAGAAGCCTTCAAGATTAGCCTCCTAAAAACACTTAAATTTGGTCATATGAATCAGATGTCTTACATTTGGACACAGACTAAATAGGTTTCTGTTCTTCACAGAGCCATGGCTACAACAAAGCGTGTTCAGTCCAGAAGCAGAAGGCAGCTAGATCTCCAGGAGATGCTGACAGAAGTGGGGTTGTCTGTTGACTCCTGGTTGCATAAGCTTCGGGAAGACCTGGGTGTGACCTGTGCCATGGACTTACTATACTTAGAAGAAAAAGACCTCCAGAAGTTGAAGTCCCAGACACAGCACGCATGGGAAGAAAAGGCTCTGGAGAAGCTGCTTAATATTTCACAGCCAAACAGTGTTGCAGAGTTCCAGGAGACTCCAGGGGAGACGTTAGAGAGCAGACAGCAGCAGGCAGAACAGGCACTGCAGGAACTGAGGGCCTTGCAGTCAGAAGGGAAGCACAGAGAAGATGAAGAAGTTAAGAAAAAAGAAGCAGAGCTGAGACAAGCAATGGAGATTCCTGAAGAGTGCTGGCCAAGGCCAGAAGTACCCCTAAAAGATGTCACTGAAACAATGGAAAGACATCTCAACCACATGGAGCAAAATCTTTCCTATAGTGGAAACCTCCCAGATAGAGATCTGGTAGAATGGGCATCTGGAGGGCTGGCTCTGCAGGGAATTTATAAGACAAACAAGGGAAAGGACCAATTAGCAAAGAGGGAAGAGCTACTCAGGGTCCCCAAGGAATTCTTTCTCTTTGCACCTGAGCAAGGAAAAATGATGAAAACAAAAGAATTTATGTCTTCTCAAGCAGAATCTCTGTTCACTGAAACAGTGGAGAAGCTGGGATTTAGAACAATGACATCAGCCAAGGGTGAACACTTGGGATTTAGTCAAGAATGTGGTAAAGATCAAAGCAAGCAATCCGAATCTAAGGACACACAGCAATCAAATTCAGAGCACTCTTACTTCTCTTCAGTCAAGTACAGGTACATGCCACTAGCCTCCTTCCACTTTCGAAGTGATCAGCTCCAGCTCTCTGAGGCTGCTCTCAAGGAACTGAAAATCATTGAGGAACAACTGGAACATACTGATGGACCAGACAGATTAATACTACTGAGAAACAGTACTGAAAACTTTTTCAACAGATTTGGTTCTCATGCTGATCAAGGCCCTCTGCATCTTGGGGGAATCTACTGTTGGAAGGCCATTTCAGAGGGTTTCCAAAGTGATCAGCTAGAATTTGTGAAGCAGTGGACAGCAGAGGTTTTAGATTGTTACATAACAGAGAACTCCAGTGGCTTTGAAGGTCAATTTGAGGCGAGCATGAAAATGTCAGACTCACATAGTGTAAGATCACGCCAGAATACACCTAATCACCAGCTCCAAATAAATGTCCAATTATCTGTGTCCAAGATAGGTGGACCATCAGAAGCAAATGGAATTTTCCAGTGGACAGCTGGTCTACTTGCCGACAACAAAACATGGTCTGTTATTGATAAGGGAATTAGGCTGGTGCCTGTTTGGAGCATCATCCTCAGAAGTCACAAAAGTGATTTTAAGAACCCTTTTCAGGTGGCTGAATGCCTGAAAGAAAACTATGCTGTGCTGTCTGGGCTTCCTACTCAGATTCAGGATGAAGAATTCTTCAGTATAATCCAAGAAACTAGACTTTTACAAAAGAATATTAAATTCCATGCAGGTTATGATGGTGATGAGAAACTTAGGAATGTGATAGATGGTTGTGTGTACAAATTGACAAACTTTCTGAAGGCCCCATCTAGCATGGAGTGGATACACCAGTTAGAATCAGAGGGAGAACAAGAAAAAATCACCTCATTTTCTGAATTTCTTCAGATATTAAAGGAAATACAAAAAAACCTAGAAGGGAGTATGAAAAAGAAATCTCCACAAACAGTGGAAGAAGCTCAAAGAAAAGCCACATGTAAAGTCACCACAGCATTTGGTACCTTCTTGAGTTACCTTAGAGAAGCAGAGCAACCTGACCTACAGTTGCTACTAATCTCTATTGCAGCTGGGTCAGGCAATGTGCTGGAAAGCCATGTTTTCCAGGCTTTCCTGGGATGTGCTGAGTTAAACTTCCTCCTGGATGAAATACAAACTGCCCTACATGTGTATCAGGAGCTCAAAACTATTTACTCAGATGGGGCACAGGCATTCTTAGTGCTCAAAACTCTGACAAGCACAGTTGGAAACACAGCCATTTCTCTAGAAGAGAAAACAGAATGCTTAGCATTAATAAGGCAGCATATAGAACAGCTGTTGTCTCCGAAAATTCCAAATGTCCTCACAAAATCTGGAACAGATCATGATTCCAAGAATCAGGAGACTGACATGAGATTACACACTGACGGGAATTATAAACACATCTCTCCTTTGAAGATGGATGAGGTGAAAGAACAATTGCAGTGTCTCAACCATGAAAACGAAGAGACTTGTAACATGCAACATAATGAAAACATCAAAGAGGAAATGATAGAAAAAGGACCTTTCTTAGGCTTACTACAACGCCTAGGCCTAGAACATCACTATCCAAAAATGATGAGCAAAGCTGACTTCCATCTGATCTGCAAGACTGCTGTACACAACTCCCAACCAGCATCTGAACAGGATCTTCCCTTCTATTTCCTACAAAAGCTACTGATGCTAGACTGTGGGTTCAGACATCTGGTCCTCAAAAAGGCTGAAAATGATGAACCTGAAAATTTAGTAGGTCCCTGTTATGAGGAAACTGATACTTTTGATCCATTCGAAGACTTGTCTGATGACAGAGATGAACCTACTGATCCTCTAGACACAGACTCCCAGCCACACATTCACCCAATGGACATCCAGATGGCCATTTTTCACTGTGCAGATGATCTTGCCAGGCAATACATTTTGTCGAAACTTTCCATTTGTCAGTTTGCACTCCCCCTTGTGGTACCAGTTCCCAACACTTCTCAGATGGAATTCTCTCTCTGGTCTCTCAGACAAATCAGGAAAAGTTGGCAAGAGTCAAGTAAATCACCACAGGACAAAAGATACAGTCACAGGAATCAGCAGATGTGCTGTGTCTCTACCCCCATAGTGTCCTTCATTAGAGTTGGAAAAGGCTTCTCTGCTTCCAAATCTCAGACCATGAACTCTCTTCTCCATAAACGTAAACACGATGTGTTTTTTCACAGGCACTGCAGAGGAAGTAGCAAATATTGTCTCCTGACGCAGGGAGTTGTGGAGATATCCTGGTTCTGTCCTGGGGGTCAAGGTGGGGACACATTTGATAAGTGTGTGGCCTTCACCAATCTTCATGGAGATGCCAAGGACCATAGGCAACAACTCAGCTTCCTGAAGGATATCTCGTCTGTCATTGTGGTCCTCATGTCATCTTCTGATGGCAATAAAGAAAACCAGGATATTGTCAGACACTTGAGTCAGTCTTCAATACCTCTATTGTGTTTGTTGGATGATAAAAAAATTGTCTCGGTCAATAATTCTGGTAGAAGAGTAAGAATTGGCATCAGGGATAGAAATGAGGCAGAATTAACAGAAGAACTCACAAATGCCATAAAACATTTATTAAAATACTCTAATACTTCTTTGAGCTTAGAAGATTGTTCACGGATAGCTCTAAAACAAGGATTCCTGGTTGATGAGGACCAGAAAGACTGCAAGAAAGCTAAAGAAAAGGCTGAGATTATAATGGCCCTACTAGCAAAACATACATTATCAAAGATAAAAGAAAACTTACTACCACTTCAGGGAAAACTCTGGCACATTTGGTGTAAGAAGGACAAAGAACTCTATCATCTGACAGAAAAAGGAAATCGGAGTATTGAACAACATAAAAGTGATATTGAGGGAGAGAAACAAAAAATCCGCCTTCAACAATTAGAAAAGGCCTTTCCTCTCAATGATGTAATATGCTCTTTCCTTAAAATTCTTCAAGAAAATGCAGAAACTCCTTCTAAAGAGTACATCTTGACCTGGTTGAGTCTACTTTTATATAACTTAACTAAAGAACATTTAGAAAAATTACAGGAGAAACAAAGGTCTTTGTGGTCATTGGAACAAACAGAAGAACATAGAAAGCATGAAAGCAACTTCTTGATTGACCAGCAGAAGCAGATAGAAGCCATCACCATGGAGATTTATGACTGTACATTTGGCATTGAGCACCTACTCCGAGAAGTTGCCCAGATCTATGAAGCTCTGGAAGACACTTCCTCCCTTAGAGATTGCCTTTCTCTCTGCCTCCCCCAGATTGCGGCAGACCTGATGGTAGCTGGTCTTCCCATTGAGCTGATGGATGGGGATGCTTCATATGTGCCTCTAAAGTGGGTGGCAGCTGTTTTTGACAAGCTCTCAGAGACGCTTGGTGACAAAAGGTTGTTTGTTCTCTCTATCCTTGGACTCCAGAGCTCAGGGAAGTCCACCCTACTAAATGCACTTTTTGGGCTTCAGTTCACAACCAGTGCAGGCAGGTGCACCAAGGGGGCCTACATGCAGCTCCTGAAGGTGGAAGAGACATTCACAGAGGAACTTGGCATTGATTTTGTGCTCGTTGTAGACACAGAAGGACTTCGGGCTCCAGAACTCAAAAACAAATCTCAGAACTGGGACAATGAGATGGCAACATTCGTTACTGGTCTTGGAAACTTGACTTTGATCAATATATTTGGGGAGAATCCAGCAGAGATGCAGGATGTCCTTCAAATAGTTGTCCAGGCTTTTCTCAGAATGAAACAAGTGAAAATCTCCCCCAGTTGCATTTTTGTCCATCAGAATGTGGGAGAAATTACAGCTAAAGACCAAACTGTGGAAGGACGAAGGAGACTGGAGCAGAGACTGGATGAAATGACAGCATTAGCTGCTGAGGTGGAAGAATGCTCAGACATAACCCGCTTCAGTGATGTAATAAAATTTAATGTTAAGAATCATGTCTACTACTTTGCTCACCTCTGGGATGGCAACCCCCCAATGGCCTCTCCCAATCCTTATTATAGCTACAATGTCCAGGAATTGAAGAGTGTGATTCTTCAGACTGCCCAGCAGGAATCCAGGAGAAGGATCATGAAAATCTCAGATGTGAAATTCCGAGTTCAAGATTTGTGGAAAGCCCTGGTCAGTGAGAATTTCATTTTCAATTTCAGAAACACCAAGGAAGTCATAGCCATGAGCAAACTGGAAACTATATATAATCACTGGTCCTGGGAGTTGAGGAGCCATGTGCTGGAATTACAAAACCAGTTGAACACTCAGATTCAGAATTCAAAAATAAAGACAATCACAACCAATACACTAGAGGGTCCACTTCACAGAAAATATGAAACCATCAAGAAAGAATTTGACAAGTATTTTGAAGAAGACCCAGATAGTGAAACATTGGTCCAATGGAAAGCTTATTTTGAACAGAAGCTGCAAATGCTTAACGAATTACTTATTTCAGACACCAGAAAGAAAGGCAATGAGCTTCTAAGTCTTAAACAAAGTCAAGAAAGACTAGATAACCAAGTGTCACAATATGAAAATGAATTGTTAGAGAGGAGTCGAGAGTTGGCTTTAAGTGTGAAGGGTAAAGAATTCAGTGATGAAGAGTTACATGAGAAATTCAATCAACTTTGGACAAATTGGATCTCCAATGTGACTCCAAATGTTCCTCTTGTGACAGATCCTAACATTGATTTGGATTCTGAAAATATCCTTTTGGAGCATTTCAAGAAAGAGAAAAATATTATAGAAAAACTAAAAAGGGACTTTGGAGATATGTTTGAAATCAACTATGACAAACATATCCAAATGAAAAAACAACATGGTTTAATCCCCACGAATTTAGAAACCTTTCATAAAGAATCCATTAAAAATGTTACTCATAATATTGATTTAAGAGTTGATGAAACAATTAAAAACATTTGCAAGCAACAGTGTGGTTACAGTCAGAATGATTTTCATGAAATCTTGAGGATTATAGAAAATGAAATGAAATCTGTGCCCCCTGAGGAAGAATACACATTTACCAGAGACTATGCAATTGACTTATCCTTGTGCTTATTCCAGAAAGCAACAAAGATTTTCAAGGAAATGCATGAGGCATTCAAGATTGCAAATGATCCTGTGAACTATATGAAGAGAAAGAAAGATGATTTCTTCATGAGTTTTAAGATGCGCTGCCAAGGTACAGCCTCCATCACATCCTTTGTTGACTTCCTTTGGCGTAAGCTCACTCCTGCTGTTTCTTCTACCATATGGGGGGAAATGGTTCGTAATGTAAGTAGGGACATGAATTCCACCTGCCCTGCATTCAATGGAAACAGGTCTAACCTGGAGAAACACATTCTCATTTCTCTGGCAGAAGAAGAAAATTTTGAGAAGTATTGGGATTACATTCATCATCCAGAACAATTTTTTAGGGAATACATTAGAGACCACATTAGAAGCTACTGTTCAGAAAAAGAAGGTGACAAAATAAAGACTTTTTTAAAAACAAGTTTAGATGACATCAAAAATGCCATCCTCTCTGCCGTTCAAAATGCCACAGAAGTAACTAAAGATGAAAGCAGCACTGCTTCTCGCTGGTTGGATTTGTTCTGTGATTACCTAGGGAGCAACCTGATCTTTCCAAGGAGAGACCTGGTAAGCATAGAGCACCTGGAAATAAATGATACTGAGTTTCTCAAAGAATCCATGAGTGCAGCTTTGGATCCTGCACTGAGGAAAGTCGAAGAGGTCTGCTCAAGTAAGACCATAGATGAAGTGGTTCCTGACATTGAGAAAATTCTCTCTGACCAGCTCTGTGGCTGCTGGAAACAGTGTCCTTTCTGTAAAGCAGTTTGTACCAACACCATTCCTGAACATGAAGGAGACCACAGTGTGTCCCTCCACCGTCCTCAGGCTGTACGTGGAGCTAAATGGAACAAAACAGAGGACTTTGTCATTGAATTCTGTACTAGTTTAGTAGCAAGTGATTATCCTTTTTTTGTAAATGACTTTAAATTCTTTTACAAAAAATATCGAGAAGCAGGAGATAACTATGCCAGGTGGAGCATCACTCCAGACTCATCTCCCCAGTCATACTGGAAATGGTTTGTCTGCCGCTTTAAAACAGAGCTAGAAAACAAACATGGCAAAAAGTTTAATGAAAAAGGAACAATACCAGGTTCGTGGTTCAATATCACAAAGCAAAAAGTACTAGATGACTTAAAAAGTCACAATTAGAATACTAGTAGTTCCACAGAAATTTCAAATTAACCAAGGGACCCTAATTTCGATTTAGGACCTACATTCAATATTCTACTTTATAAATGAAAAAAAGTAACCATTAACAAGTTACTATTTCCATATTAGACGATTTTCTACTAAGAAGATTTTTGCACTGTGGTTATTATTCCTGCTTGAAATATAATGTACTATATATATGAATAGACCAATATCCTATCAATAGTCTATTTCATAGTTTATATTCTTAATGTTTCTTTAAACATATAGTGTATTCATGGGAAGTTATTTTATTAGACAAATATTCTAGCCTTTCAGGCTGCCACCGATCTTTAGATACACTGATGGGAAATGCAGTCAAGATACTTGTCTGAGGAAAAGCCTTTAAGTTGATTGATTTTCCCCTCTCAAATAATAAGAAAACCTTTTTGACTTCAGTGTAACAATCTTCCTTGAGATACGAGGATCCCAAAGCAGAGAAAATTAAGTAGCTTCTGTTCTGCAAAGTAGTTAAGCAGGTTTGATCAGGACAAACCCATGATGTCAGTCATCATTACCAATGCAATAAAGAAAAGATAAACAAGAACTATTTTTCTGAGCATGGTTTTACTTTTTTCATACTTTCTGTCTTGGCATTTTTCTGTTCATTTTATAAAAAGAAAGAACAAATCGAAAATATTGGTATTTAAAAACAGTGTTGCCCAACTACAAACCCCAAAACCTACAACAGTTTCCTGCCTACAAGATAAATTTGTTCAATACTGGCACAAATATTGTGGGATTTACTGAACACTTTCTGATTTGATTTATGGCCCATCCCATAAAATGGAACCTATATGTACACTGTTTAAGTAGCCAAGAGCCTCAGATTAGACAGATCTCATACCTAGTGGAAACCTATTACTATTATTCTGCTAAGTAACAAAAAACATTAAAATGATTGTTATATCAATAATTCACTACATTGATCAACACACATCAGAGAAGTTTCTTCTTATAGTTAATGGGAATTAACACAGAAACCCACTGTTAGAAAACATACAGAGAGTGAGAGACTTTGGAGCACTCAGTCCTAAATGGGATGTCTTCATCAAATCATCCTTATGTCTAAGTAGCTTTACAGTAGAAGAGGCTGAAAGTTTAGAAGAGTGAGAGGTCATATACAACTCCAATAAAACAGTATCAAGCAAACATAACAGGACTGATGTGCATACAAACTTACAGAGACTGTGGCAATGCACAAAAAGTCTTAATAGAGTCAAGCCAGGCATGATTGCAGCACTGAAAGGGAGAAGTGAACACAGGGTCCCACCCCTAAGTAAGAAGTTGTCTGCAATTGATTAATTGATACACACTGAAAAGGAAAAATCAGTTTCATCCAGTGAAATACCATAGGTATATTATCTACACTGCAGGGCATGTCCCATGCACAGGAGTGTTTGACTAACAAAAAACAAACTCAATGGTATTTTTTTCTGGAATTTTTGTCTCAATTGGCTATCTTTGGGGATTTTCTTTTTGTCTTACCAGAATTTTGTTGTTGTTGCTATTTTTTCTTTCTTGTTAACTTTGAATTTCATTTTTTGTGGATTTTTTATTTTGTTTGGGTGAAGGATGTTATTGTAGTTTATTTCTTTTTATAATCTTATTTTTATCTCAAACATATTTTTCATATTACATTCCAACCCCAGTTCTCTCTTCCTCACCTTCTCCATTCTCCCACTTTCCCCATCCCACAACCATTTACTACTCCTCAGAGGTTAAGGCCTCCCTTGGGGAGTCAACAAAGTCTGGGATACCAAGTTGAGGCAGGACCAAGCCCCTGAATCAGGCTGGGACAGGTATTTTCAACATAGGTAATGAATGGGCTCCAAAAGTCAGTTCATGAACCCAGGATAAGTTCTGATCTCATTGCCAGCCCCCTACCCCAAACAGATCAAGTCACACAGTCGTCACCCTCATTCAGAGGGTGTAGTTTAGTCCCATGAATGTTCCCCAGGTTTCAGTCCAGAGTCTGTGAGTTGCCACTAGCTCAAGTTGGCCATCTCTGTGGTTTTCCCCATGATGATATTGACCCCTACCCCTTGCTCATATGATCCATCCTCCCTCTCTTCAACTGACTCCAGAAGCTCAGTCCAGTGCTTGACTGTGAATCACTGCATCTGCTTCCATCGGTTACTGGATGTAGGTTCTATGGTGGGAATTAGGGTGGTAACCAATCTGATTTCAGGGGAAGGCCAGTTCAACACCCTTTCCACTATTGCTAGGCGTCTTATGTAGTTTGTTTCTAATGTTTTTATTTGTGAGTTTGAAAAATGAGGGGAAATAGTCAAGTTGTTTGTATTGCAAGATACAGAGGACTTAGAATGGATTGGAAATGGGTGGGAAATAAGATCAGAATATAGAAATTAAGTTTTTTTTTTTCGAGACAGGGTTTCTCTGTGGTTTTGGAGCCTGTCCTGGAACTAGCTCTTGTAGACCAGGCTGGTCTCGAATTCACAGAGATCCGCCTGCCTCTGCCTCCCGAGTGCTGGGATTAAAGGTGGAAATTAAGTTTATACAATAAAATTCAAATAGTAAACCTAAATAGAAGCCTGGTGTTGTATTTAGGTCTGAGAAGTAATTATTTCTGAAATTACATTATGGTGGTCCTGTTTAATATGGCTATAATGCTTAATACTAGTTGTCAGTTTGACAGGACCTAGAGTTACCTAGTAGACAAGACCCCAGGAACATACCAGTAAAAGTTTTTTTCAGCTTATACTAGTCTATGCCTTGAGCGATGATAGTGATTAGAATTCTGGAGCTGGGAGGACCTTCCGTAACTGGTAAGCCCTATTTTCTGGGCTGAAGTCTGAGACTGCAGAAAAAGGAGAAAGTGACCTGAGCACAGGGCATTTACTGCTCTCCCTTCACTGACTGGAAATGTAATGAGATCACCTGGAACTAGCTCCTGCTTCTGTAATTTCCCTGCTCTGAAGTCAAACTATGAGCTGGAACTCTTCTTTCAATTGACTTTGTCAGGTATTTTAATCAGCATTGTGTATTGTTACCTAATTTTCCATCCTTGTGATAAAATAGTATCACCCAAAGCAACTGGCAGAAAAAAAAATAATTTTGGCCAAGGTTCCAAAAGTCTAAGCATCCATTATAGTGCAGAAGAAGAGATAAAATAGTGAATGAGAAGCTGAATCAAGAAACAGAGTGTGGACTCTAAGTCAATGGGGCTACAAACTCTCAAGCCTGGGTCTTTTTTTTTTATGAAACCAAGTAGTCAGTAGGATTTTATTGAAATGTCTTAGTAAATGTCACAGGATCTCAAGATTCTCTAGTCTCTAACACCAGGGCAAGCACTGCAAAGAACATATTCCTTAACTTAGTCATCGACATTGTAGCTCACGAAGGAAAGTTAGCCTATGAACATCTACCAGGTGAGTAGGAAAATTTTAGCTGGAGGCTAACCAACTTTGGTATATTCCTGTTGTTCTGGCTCTCCCTTTTGGCCCTTTCCATAGTGCCAGACGAAGCTGATCTGTTGGTGATTTTCCCCTTACGTTTCCTTACCACAAACAGCAAGAATCAGGAGCGTCCTGGGTTTAGACTGCTCAGGAAACAGCCTTTGTCACTTTGGCTCAACTGAAACTGTCAACTATTCAAAGTCTCTGTCTCCATTGTATAAGGCTCAGTCCAGTCTAATCAGCTCCTCAGTGTATTCAGTGGTTCTCTGGATACACTAACTCGGGGCCAAGTAAAGCCAGAAAACATCCGTTCTCATTTCCGAGGTCAGCCACACAGGTTTGTCTATAGGGGATTTACGTCTGACAATCATTATTGTAAAATCTACTGTACACATCCTTAAGCTTTGAATATCTTAGATAAAATGATGACCAATTAACTTTTGTCACGCCAACGCTTTGAGACATGAGCACACATACATCAAGCTGTCTCCATGTGAATGTACACTGGAATGTCTTCATTCAGCACAGGCATAAACCCCCACGAAATACAGACATCACATAATTATCAAAACCAACAATTGCATAGCGTCAAACAGGACTTTAACACTTGTCTAGCCAAGACTTTACAGACAGTATGTATCACAGAGCTGAGTATCCCTGGTGATGGGACCACTTTCTTCTAAACAGTTACAAATAAGGTACTGTCAAAGTGCCAGTCTCGGTATTAACATAAACTATACTTTTAACATTGACTTCTGCTGCCCTGGAGTTTGATATTCTAGAGTACTGGCCAAGTGTGTTACTCAGATGGGTAGGATTTCTTTACCCTAAAAATTTAGGGCTAGAAATTTATCTAGCCTGGGTCTTATTTTATACTTCCTACAGCAAAGCTACATAGCGCTAGAAGGAATGACTTGTGTCCTATAATTTCCATATCTCCCCCCAAAAGTGGCACCAACTGGAGACCAAATGTTAAAATATATACACTTTTGGTCATTTTTTATTCAAATCACAATATTTCACTCCTGATACGCTTACGTTTATGATCATACCACAATGAAAAATGCATTGAGTACAACATCAAAAATCCCCTAAGTGTTTAATGTGTCAATATTAATCAAAACTCTAAAATTCAAAGTCAATTCTCAGACTAAAGCTAACCCTTCACTGAGACCACCTGAACAATAACTAAAGTAAACAGAAATTTAAAAAAGAATTACATCTTCCCCCAAAGAGTAGAGAATATACGTTCCCATTTTGAAATGTAGGGATGGAGATATAGTGAGGAAAGAGTAAAGCAAAGCAACACAGAAATCCATCAGGAAAAATACCAAATCCTGGAGCTCTGTGTCTGGCATATGCTTTTAGTCGCCAATGACTTTGATGACTCTAGATCTTCAGCTTTGCTCCCTGCAACATAGACTTCTTATGCTTAGTCTATTATCTGTACTCCCCTCGGTAAATGTCTCATGTCTCAGATATACCAACAACTTGGGCACATGGGTACTTCAATTTTTCTCTTTATAAGGAAGCTTACAGTGGTTCTCATAGAGGCTGTAATAGTTTGCACTCCATCCCACAATGAAAAAGTGGTTCCTTTCCCCCAAATACTCACCAGCATTTCTTGTGATTTGCATTTTTGACCTTGAACATTCTGACCGTCTTACAAGGAAATCCAAAGTAGTTTTATTTCGCATTTCCCTGAGGGTTAAGGACATTGAACACTGTAGACTACATATTGTGGTTATTTGAATTTAGTTCTATACACCATTCTGTAATGGGGGTTGAAATTTTGGTCTTCAGTCTTTTAGTGTTTTATATATTCTACACAATAACCTTCTGTCATATGTAAAGTGGGTGAAGATACACACCTGAGTCATAATTACATGGCAGAGTCAAGCAGGTACTGACTTGAAAGCATAGTCTCTGTTGGCTAGCTTTTACAGTAATAGAACATTCTGTGCATTATATAGTTGAACAGAAATGAAACAGTCTTACTCAGCTATGAACTCTTTGAGTTATAATAAAATCTAACCTGGCAATATATGGTGACTAATTCAATGGCAATACCAATTTTTGGTAGTAACCAACTATTATTTTGATTGAACTTAATGTCCACTCTACAATATAGAGTTAATACCCTAACATTGTGAAATAGGGGGAAAATCCTCAGTTCACTCAGTGATGGAATGTTATTGGGAAATATAAGCCAAATAAATTGTTTCTTCCCTAAGTTTATTTTGGCCACTGTTTGGTCATCAGTCATAAGAGAGGACTAATATTATTGTTCTGCTTAATAGACACAGTAATTAACTTATCTTTATAATAACCACTTATCTTTATACTAACATATTATTAACTCATCTCTCAATTCTCAGTTGAGCAGATTCTAATTAATGGAGATTAATTTAGAGATGAAGACCCAGTCAGCATACATTGAATAATAAGACCGTGGAGTTTTCATTTCTAAATGTGATCTCTATATTTCACTTCCATCCAACAAGACTCAGGAACATTGATTGCATAAGAAGGCACAGGGATTGTATAAGAATCAGAAAAGAAGTTGTCTTCAGTGTACAGTATTTGGTAGCTTTAACAGTGCACACATGAAGTTGAAATGACTGGGACTACATGTGCAACACTGGATAATATCAAGCCAGCCAAACTCCCAGCATGAATCAGGGTTTGGTCTTGGACTCATGAAGTCCTATCTCCTTGGGAGAAGCTATTAGCAGTTGATGGTTGTGGCAGGAGAGACAATAATATCAATATGTGGGCTACGAGGAAGCTACCCATCCTCGTAGCTACATCAATGCCTATAGAGGCTGAATTAAATGGACTCAGAGCATAATTTTTTAATTAAGGTAGTACATGATATTGAAAGGAAAATGTAATAGTGGGGATTAGAATTGAAAAGGAGAGAATGATGGAGTAGAATTGATTAAAACATATTATATACATGGGAGCCATTCTGGGGCTAGCAAGAAACCTGGCACTAGTGAAACTCCCAGAAATCCACAAAGATGACCACAGATAATGCCCTAAGCAATAGTGGAGAGTGTCCCTGAATTGGCCTTGCCCTGTAGTCAGATTGATGACTACCTTAAATGTCACCATAAAATCTTCATCTAGCAACTGATGGAAGCAGATGCAAAGATCAACCATGGAGCACTGGACTGAGCTACCAAAGTCCATTTGAGGAATAGGAGGAGTGAGAATATGAGCAAAGAGGTCAAGACCATGATGAGGAGACCTTCTTAAATAGCTTACCTAAGCTAAGGGAGCTCACCAACTCTAGCCTGACAGCAAGGGAACCAGCATATAATCAAATTATGTCCTCTGAATGTGGATGACAGTTGTATGTCTGGGGCAGACTGTAAAGCCACTGGCAGTGAGACCAGGATTAAACCTATTGTTTGTACAGGCTTTTTGAAAGCCATTCTTTTTGCAGGGATACTTTCCTCAGCCTAAATACGGTGGGGCCTTGGTACTGCCTCAAAGCAATGTCCTAGACTTTGATTACTTCCCATGAAAAGCCTATCCTCTCGAAGGAATGAATGGGGGGGGTGGGATGGGGAGAAGGTAGAGTGGGAATAGGATTGGTATATAAAATGAAAAAAGATAGTTTTTTTAAAAAAATTAAATAAATCAATTTTTAAAAAATTAATTTTAAACTTCATTGACTGTTTTTGTTTCTCCATTGAGGTCTATCTGTTCAGTCCATTAGCTCACTTATATGCTGAAAGATTTGGAGTTGGAGGTATTTAATTTTGGAATTTTTATATATTCTCAATATGAATAAGCTATCTGACAAAGACTTTTCTCTTATTATGTAGATGGTTTATCATTATGGTGTTTATTTCTTTACAAGGCAAAAGAAGTTTTAATTTCATGTCATCTCATTTGCCAATTTTTCAGGTAATTTCCTGGATTAATCCCAGTCTTTTCAAAAGTTCATCTTTTCTTTTTTTGGATTTTCGAGACAGGGTTTATCTGTAACTTTTTGGTTCCTGTCCTGGAACTAGCTTTTGTAGACCAGGTTGGCCTCGAACTCACAGAGATCCTTTAGACTTTAGCTACACCTCTTAATATATATACATGTACACATTGTAGGTCAGATCTGCATATGAGTGAAATAATATTGATTTTCCTTTTTGAACTTATGTAGCTTCATTTATCTTTATCTTTATCTCTTCGATGTACACTGTACTCTGATTCTGGAACATCCAGTTGGGTTAGCCTGGGGACTTGATCATAGAGAAGAGACAGGTCAGCCATAGTCAAGAGCATTCACATATGATTACTGCTATGAGGAGGACTCAGATAGTACTTAAGGACTTTATGATAAATGCTTCAGTTTCTGTTTCCCAGGGTGGAAAAAAGCAAGTCTTTTAGCATGGCCAGACCGTGATGAGACTTGGACAATCTCACTAAAATATTGCCATCAGCACTGCCATTTTAAAGGCCCTGTCTTGGAGTACTAACATCCCTACACCATCATCCCAGTGCTAAAGCTGGATGGGACCTGGATCATTTCAAATACCCTTAAGACATTCGGAAGAACTTCTTTTAGTAAAATGTATCAAACAAGTCTGGACTTTTCCAAATAGGACTTAAACATGGAAAGTGAAAGTAAAAGTAAAAAGAAGATGCAGAAGCAGAAGAGGAAGAAGGAGGAGGAGGAGGAAGAGGAGAAGAAGGAGGAATAATAATAATAATAATAATAATAATAATAATAATAATAATAATAATAATAATAAGAAGAAGAAGAAGAAGAAGAAGAAGAAGAAGAAGAAGAAGACAACCACAACAGCAACAACAGAACCAAGGCCTGGGGGTAATACAGTTTATAAGAATATTTATTACTCAAACAGCTGCCTTACCTGTGGTAAGAATAAGCATTTCCAAAAACCGGGAAAAGTATGAGTCTTATACTAGCTCTAACCAGACAAAATTATAGTATAGCAGGAGGAGTTACTAGTAGCTGAAGTGCCACTGGCATATGATAGGATCTGGGAGCAGGAAACCAACTCCAGTTCAGGTCCCACTCCCAAGAGTAATTAGGCAACCCAAACTTGACTCAGTGGGGGGAAAAAGAAGTGGAAGGAAGAGGAAGAGAAACAGGAAGAAAAGATAACACCTCAAAGTTATTTCAATAGGGAGTTAAGGACAGAAAGCATGACCTGTGAAAATTTGAAGTTGATAATATGATCAAAATATGTTAAATTTTCAACAAATTATTAAAAATATAAATTTTAGAGTGGAATTTGTAGCTGTATCTGAGAGTGATGTTTTTATTGTTTTGAGCTACTGATTGTAGTCATTTATAATAACAGCTACAAGAAACCAATATACTTAACAGAACTTCCTCAATTAATAGGAAAGGCACTAGAGATCAAGCCAAGGTCCTCAGGAATGTTAACCCAGTAGTATAACACTAAGCCTTTTGGTCAGTCATTCCCTTCCCCTTTTCTTTTGGTTTAGAAATACTGCATTTTGAATTCAGGCAGACACACCCTGCTCAACCACAGGCCACATGTTCCATGAGATCAAGTAGGCAACTCACCCTAAGAACATCTTCACTTCCCAGCTTCCAATAGAAGTTTATCCTCCTATGCTCCATGATTCCTGTGTCCCAGCCCCCAACTAAAGCAGATATTTCCTGTTCAAACACAGTCCATGCCTACCAAAAGGCCAGATAGGTCACCCACATTAAAACCTTCCCTACTCTCTTTCTCTGTTCCCCCAGTTTGAATCCTTAGGGTAGTCCCTAGCCCTGCAACAGAACACCGGGGGAGAGGCTTCCTCTCCCACCCCCATCCATGATTCTTGAGGATCTCACAGGCCTGTGACCTCTGTATTCTCCTTCCTTTAGTTTCCAACCATCTCCTAAAACCCAGAGAGGAAACAAAAACCAAGGAACAAAACATCCTCCTAATATAAACAAACCCAGAAATCTGCATCTAGACCCATAATCACCCCAAATCCAGATGACTAGATGCCAGAATAAGAATAAAATCAGTAACAGTCATGGCAATATGTCACTACCAGAGTCCAGCTATTCTACCACAGCAGGCCAAGCATATTGTAACATAGCTGTAGCATAAGAAAAAAAAACAACTGTAAGAAAGTGATAGAGTTCTATAACAAGAAAATGTATAAATCCCTAATGGAAAGTTAGGAAAACATAAACAAGCAATTGGACAAAATAAATGAATACCTTAACGAATGCCAAGAAACTATAAACAAGTAATTGAAGGAAAAGAATAAAACTGTTCAACATCTGAAAATGGAAATAGAAGCAATAAAGAAAGTCCAAACTCGGGGAATTCTGGAAATTAAAAATGAATGAACTTTAACAGGAACTGAGACATGCTTTGCTAACAGAACACAAGATATGAAATAAAGAATCTCTCTCAGTCATTGGAGATACAATATAAGGAATGAATACAGTGGTCAAAGAAAATGTTAAATCTAGGAAAATACAACTTGCTACAACACAGAGGGGACCAGCCACCGGGCACAACACCCGACTCCCTAGGACTTCCACAGGGACAAAAGCCCAGTGCCCTCCCCAACTGCACTGGCTTCTCTAGCCAACCAGTAGAAGAGTTTCATGCATGTATGCTGACCCAATACCCACCGCCATCCACCAGATTCCCCCAAGCTGCAAGCCAAATCCTGCCCCTAAAATTGCCTATTTTCCTGCAACTCTGAAACACAGCTTGCTACAATACAGAAAGGACCAAGAGGTGAGTGACCAGCCATACAGCAGGACACCCTACACTCAAGGACCTCCATAGTGGGGCAAAACCCTGGACTTCTAATTAAACTGCTGTGGCTTATCTAGCCAGCAAGCAGAAATGTTTTCTGCAGGTAGGCTGCTGCAATACCCATCCCCTTCCAATGACGCCTCCCCCACAAGCTACAAGCTGCATCTTGCCCCTGTAATTATTCAGTCACCGGTAAGGCTGGACTTCTCAACTACCTGTGTGCGCATGCATGGGTCACCCACCATCTGCATCTTCAGCATCTAACGCACTCATGCGAAACCACTATTTGCACGCGCAAGGCGTAGGGTTGCTGTCATCAGCATCTGACATAGGCACATCTTCCCCCCATGCGCATGTGCTAGGAAGCCTTTAAAAGCTGGATGCGCCATCTTTGCAACCTCTCTCTTCCCCTACACACACCATTTTCTATTGCCCGTGAGCAGACCTCTCTTCTAATAAACTCCTAAGTGGGTTTGTTTGCATCTCATGTCCTTTTCTCCCTTGCATCAGATATTTTATTTGGTGCCGAGACTCGAGAGATTCTCCTGCCCCAGGCCCCTATCCCATGGCCAGAATTTCCAGCCCTGTGGCTCCCTCCTGGGGCCTAGATCTGCCCCAGGCTCCTGGGACTGGAATCACAAGTAGGGATTTTCTCGAAAACAGCCCAAGTGTTTCATATGCCTGAGCACGACCTCTCTGAACAACACCAGCTTCCAATAGTGAGTGTTCCCATCCTGGTTAGCTTAACCATTTCTTTGAACCGGAGTGTAGTAATATGGAGCTGCGGGCTGCGTCCCACCATCAGGCTGCCCACACGGCTAGCTTTACCCGAAATAATTACACGGAAACTGTATTTTTTTAAACACTGCCTGGCCCATTAGTTCCAGCTTCTTATTGGCTAGCTCTTTTGACCTAACCCATTTCTAATAATCTGTGTAGCCCACAAGCTGGCTTACCAGGAAAGATCTTAACCTGCATCTGCCTGGAGTGGGAGAATCATGGCGACTCCCTGACTCAGCTTCTTTCTCCCAACATTCTGTTCTGTTTTCTCCGCCTACCTAAGGGTTGGCCTATCAAATGGGCCTAGGCAGTTTCTTTATTAATAAGAAATCACTCCCACATCACTGGAGGAATTGACCATTGAGCTGCTGGACACCCTCTGGAGTTCCTAGAGATGGGGGAGACTGCAAGCAACCATGGTCTTCAAGGCCTCGGTTGTTCCCTTCCCTGGCATTCATCTGTGGTTTGCTTCCCTTAGTTGAGCTTGTGTTTAGAACAGCCCAGGGTCAACCCACCCATGACTGAGGGCCCAGGGTCCCTCAGATCTTTCTTTTTTTTTATTTCCTTTTCTTTCATTTTCCTTTTCGGAGAATGCTCGGAGCAGCCTCTGGCCTCTCTGGGTTCGGGCCACTGACTGGATCCAGCCAAGCCTTACCCTCCCACTCATGACTTGAGGGGACACCCACACGAGTATTGCAAGGGTCGTGTTGATTTACACCCTGCTCCATAGTCAAGAGATGTCTTCTTTGGAGCCTTGAGGTGTTGCTGTTTTTGCCGGTTTACACAGCTTTAACCATTGGAAGCAAACCTTCCAAGCCTATCAATCTGGCCTTCCCACTGGGGTGCCTTTTAGATGCCCTAAAACCTCAGGTCTTAATGTCCTACCTGAAGACTCCCACACTTAACCACCTCTGTTCAAAAAAAAAATGGCCTCGTTACAATTTAGAGGGAAATATAAAATGGCCACCTAACAACACCTTTAACCCCAATATTTTACAGGAACGAGGCCTATATCCAAGCCCTTTTTTTTACTTAAGCTCCTTGCAAACTGTTACCTGCTCACATGTTTCTGGCTATGCCATCTGCTCCTGAAGAACCCCCCTACTTCCACTCTGGACCCAGCTAACTAAACTGTGCCTTTTTGACCTCAGCAGGAAGCTACCCCTGTTTGATGTGTGCAGTCAATCGATAAGCTACAATTAACCAGACCGGCTCAGTATAATAGATTTAGTTTTAATAAATGGGAAAAAGGGAAACTTACACAATCAGGGGTCCAGCACATACCAGGAGCACAGAGAACAAAGAGGAGGAGGCGAGTGCACCTGGATGTTTTTATCTTTTTTTCTTGGTCTCAGGGGGAGACACCCTAAACAAAATGTGATTGGCTGAACTTCCCCATCATCTCCCCCTTTTGTCTAAACAAGACTGAACCAAACCCAATTCAACTATATACAGTAGGAACAGATACCAAATATAAACTTATGAACAACAAACAATATTAAGCAATATTGAAGACTAAGAGAATAATCAACTGTGCAATAAATGAGGACAATGACCTCCAAATGTAAACAATGCATATCATTACGTAAATAATATATTAGTATCTTAATCAGACGTAGAAATATACACTGCACTATGATAAATATATAAATATATCAATACATAACAAATGTTTTAAACAGAGGTAGAAGCATACTCACATACAATATTCAATATAATTTAACTTTGTATCAATATACAAGAATCAATACCAATATAATTTTCTAAAAACAATAACTCACAAATACCAATATATTATCCCATCACCAATTATCCCCTTTTTTTTAAATACTCCTGAGCCTATAAAATACCTCCCCCATCCCATCAACCCTATAACTAACCCCTAAATGATGTCCCTAAACCTGAGGGCAAACTCTGCTGGGAGAGGGGACATCATCCTCTAAGATTGCTTCCAGCTGTCATGGGGGTGATGTTCTTCTTATGGGGTCCTGTGAAAGTAAATGATGATAAAATTCCAAGATTAATATTTGGTCTGAGAAAATTGCAAATAATCTCTGAGTGTTTTGAGGAGGTCTGACCAGAATATTGTCAAAGATGTGCACCATTCAGAACTGTCTTGTGCAGCTGGTACCAAAAAACAGGTCTAATATTAGTGCTATCAATATCATGATGTCATAGTAACCTGGTGGAGTTGATGTTGTGGGGCCCCATATTCCTCCTAAAAACTTCAAAGAAAATTTATTGGTTCTTACGTGAAAGTTAAACATTATCTACAATGACATATACAGACATATATATTCAATGAAAGGTATAATAAAGACAGAAGCAGATATGAGGAAAGACAAAGAAAGTTCATCAATTATTATTATTATTATTAGTAGTAGTAGTAGTAGTAGTAGTAGTAGTAGTAGTAGTAGTAGTAGTAGTAGTAGTAGTAGTGGTAGTAGTAGTAGTAGTATTCTGTCCCATATTATGGCTCCTGACATGAGACAGAAACTCTGAGATATCTCTTATCAACAGGCTTGGAATTGGAGTGGAACTGAGCCAGAGTCCAACTCCAAAACCAGCTCTACATATTTACAAATAAATGTACATTAATACATACTTAAAATATTTATAATAAGTTTACTTACTGAACCTCTTTAGTTTTATTGCTGATCCTTATTGGGTTGTAACTAGTTTCCATCTTTCAGTATTCAAACATCCAGGGTCCCTTGAATTCTTTGAAGACAAGTGTTTACCTGTAGAGATAAGAAGAGAACCCTGCCCCCATCCTATATGCCTTTCTTACCATCAGTATAATTGTCATCATTGTGGATGAACTGTCATTTATCATTTCCAAGAGGATTCTCCTCTTCAAACTGAACCTTTATTAATTTTGATGGTATCCACAATTTTTCCTCTCCTGTGGAAACAAGAGGAAAACCCCTTCCCCAGTGCAGCACATCTCCTGGCTTCCATTGCGAGCTCAGCACATCCTTGAAATAAATTGGTTGATTTAATTCAGCAGACTTTTCCATTATCCAATGTCCCTAATTTTTTACTTGGTTTATGTGGTAAAAAAGATCCATTCTAAGATAATATATCATCTCTCTACATTAAGATTGCTGTAGGACAAATTCTGGAAGGTAATATGACAAGAATACAACTAAGATTTGGATTCACCCTATCCACATGTGCCTCCTGTAATTTTTCTTCAACCATTGTCAGTTCCTTTTCTGCTTCAGCTGTTAATTCTCTGGGACTGTTTACGTCTTTATCACCATCTGAGGATTTGTTTAAATGAATTATTAGATCAGGTGTTTTCCCAACAGCCGGACATAGGCTAGAGATGTCTCCTAACAATCTTTGAAAGTCATTAAGAGTCCGTAACTGATCTCTCCTAATTTGTGCCTTTTGTGTTTTAATTTTTTGTAAACCTATTTTATAACCTAGATAATTGACAGAATCTCCTCTCTGTATTTTTTCAGGAGCAATCTGCAATCCCCATTTATGTAAAACTACCTGTACTTCTTCAAACAGTCTCTCTAAGGTATCTATGTTTGAATCAGATAGCAAAATATCATCCATGTAATGGTAAATTTTAGACTAAGGAAATTGCTTGTATATTGTTTCCAATGGTTTACTTACAAAATATTGACACAAGGTGGGGCTATTTAACATACCTTGTGGGAGTATAGTCCACTGTTACCTCCTAGTAGGCTGAGAGTTATTATAAGTAGGCACCGTGAAGGCAAACTTTTCTCTATCTTTTTCTTGTAAAGGTATAGTGAAGAAACAATCCTTTAAATCAATAACAATGAGAGGCCATCCCTTTGGTAACAGAGAGGGCAAAGGAATTCCAGATTGCAGAGCACCCATAGGTTGAATAACCTTGTTGATAGCCCTAAGATCTGTCACCATTCTCTTTTACCAGATTTTTTCTTAGCAACAAATACAGGCGAATTACAAGGGCTGGTAGATTCTTCTATATGTTGAGCATCTAATTGCTCTTGTACCAGCTGTTCTAAAGCTTGTAACTGTAACTTTTCCTCAGATCAAGGCCATTGCTTGATTCATATTGGTTTCTCAGTCAACCATTTTAGAGGCAGTGTTGTTGGTACCTCTGAAGGGTCATCAATTGCTTTGTGTTCTTGCATATTCCAAATGGCCGGTTTCCACCGTCTGTAATATCTTTTAATATGTTCCTCATAAATATAGGCTCTAGAAGCAGCAGGAATGTTAATCTGAGTTTTCCATTGCTGCAATAGGTCATGACCCCATAAATTCACTGCAATATTGGCTATACATGGCCTTAGTTTTCCTCTTTGCCCTTCTGGCCCTATGCATTCAACCCATCTTGTGCTTTGTCTTACCCAAGATAGGGTTCTAATACCCAGGAACTGAATATCTACCTCCTGAAGAGGCTAATTTGGATGCCAAGATTCTGGAGTAATGATACTTACATCCACACCTGTGTCCAGTAAGCCTTCAATAAAAATGCCATTTATACACACTCTTAGCTTTGGTCTTTATTCATTTATAGAAGTCTGCCAGAATATACGTTTCCTCTGTCCTACCAAATTTCTTGACTTATTCTCCACATTTAACTCATCCTTCGGGCCATTATTGCTTTTAATAGCAGGCATGGGGCTTTCTAATTTTCCTGATGAGACACATTCTCTACAATAACCAGAAATGACTGGACCACATTTGCCAAGGGGGCCTGTGAGAGGCCCCCCATTATGTTTCCCAATGGTAATGGGTTGCCTTGTCTATCTCTTGTTGACCTACATTCATTCGTCCAGTGCCTTCCTTTTCCACATCTCCTGAATAAACCTGAAGGATGAGTTGATGTGGGAGTGATTTCTTTCTAATCTGTTGCTTTCATTGGTTAATTAATAAAGAAACTGCCTTGGCCATTTGATAGGCCAACTTTTAGGTGGGTTGAGTAAACAGAACAGAATGCTGGGAGAACGAAGCTGAGTCAGGAGTCGCCATGATTCTCCCACTCCAGACAGACGCAGGTTAAGATCTTCCTGGTAAGCCAGCTCGTGGTGTTACACAGATTATTAGAAATGGGTTAGATCAATATGTAAGAGCTAGCCAATAAGAGGCTGGAACTAATGGGCCAGGCAGTGTTTAAAAGAATACAGTTTCTGTGTAATTATGTTGGGTATAAAGCTAGCCGTGCGGGCGGCTGGGTGCCAGGAACGTGGCCCTGCCACTCCTACTTTAACACTGAGTCCTCCTGTTCCTGTTATTCCTAGAAGAGGAATTATTCCTGGAAATCCATTGTCTACAATACCTTTTCATATGTCCCATTTTACCACAATTAAAACATTTGGTATCTTGATGCCTTCTCTTACCACTGGAAATTGCTTCTCCTACCCATGCTTCAGTGCCATAGTCAAATGTATCAAAATTCATTGTATGCAAGACCCATTCCTTTAAGGGCACTAATCTGATCTTTAAAGGCCCCAGGATCCTTCTGCACTCTCATAAGCTAAAGATTCAATTATTATATGTCTGGCTTCTTTGTCAGTTATCCTTACTTAAGTATAGCCTTAGTTAGTCTTTGTAAAAAGTCACTAAAGGGTTCTCTCTGACCCTGTTTAACTCTGAGATATGATTCCACTCTCTGTCTTGGGTCCTGCACCCTGTCCCAAGCCTTTAAAGCTGCTGTGGCACATATGGATAAGATGTGGTCATCATAAAGAGCTTGGTTCTGAGGATCAGAGTAAAGTCCATCACCTAGAATTTGATCTAGGGAAATCTCAGTTTCTTTTGCTCTTTTCTGCTTTGTAAAAGTCTAGTCTCTTCTTTGAAAAAGCATCTCCAATGCCATTGAGGTCCGCTCTCTAGGACAGCTGAGGTTAATTGAGCCCAATTGTGAGATGTGGCCTTGTTACTGAGAGCCCAGGTTTTGACCATCTCTCTAACAAAAGACGAATGTAGTCCGTAATTCACAATCGCTTGTTTAATTTCTTTCAGATCACTCAAACGTACAGGCATCCATGTATATTACTTGATGACCTTAGGGTTTTTGGAGCCGATTACCTTTTCTGATGTTGTTACTGGAAAGGAAGTTAGAACTCTGAGGAAAGTATTCTGGAGAGTTTTAGTTACTGGCGGAATTAAATTTTGCCTTTCTACCTTTTGCTCCTGTTCATCAGAGTTTATAATTTACTCAATCTTTTCAAATCTGTTTACCATTGACTTCTGCACGGCCTGAATCTCCTGTCCAGTATTATGCTCTAATGCCTTCATTGAGGATTCGAAGGTATGAAGTCTGTCCATTACAGATAATATCTCATCCTTGGACATAATCCTCATGGCATGTAGTGTGCCTTCTTCTATGGAAATTCTGTCAATTAATCTATCATATCTCTTTTATAAAGTCTGATTAATACATTCAGCAGTTTGAATCCTCTCAAATAATGTTTCAGTTCCTACAGTCATGGACTGGATTTTATTAGCCAAATCAGCCATTTCTTCCTCCACAGCAGTGAATCTCTCCTTAATATTAGACTGTACCTTTTCTAAATTTTGCTCAGTTGACCAAGTCATATTAGACAAAGATCTAGTCTCCTCCTTGAGAACTCCAAACTCTTTCTTGAGGAGGTTGTTGTCAGTCTGAATTGTTTTTGAAATTACCTGAATTGACTGAAACTTAGATGGTCATGCCCTTCCTTAAGTTTTCAACCTCTTTCTAAGAATGCTGGATTCAGTCTGTAAAGATTGCATCATTTTTCTATTGTCAAAGCATATTATGTTTTTTTTTTTTTTTGGATTTTTCGAGACAGGGTTTCTGTGAATAAACTGCCAAACATGAGAAAAATGGTAAGCTCCAGAAATAACCAAGCAAGGGGAATATCATGAACATCTTGTAAAATCTCACCCATAGTGTAAGTGAAAAGGCTTTGAAAGCCTTGAAGGGTTATATTGTGCAACATACCTGCAGGGTTTAATCAAAAGAAATCTTACCTGTAATGACCGTAGCCTGCCAGTAGGTGGCAGGGTGCACCTGAATCCACGTAGCAGACAATTCAGAAACAGAAAAAAATTCTGAAATATATATACTCAAATCCAGAGGTGCTGTGTGGGTTACTTAACTACAGCCAAGCAGCGAGCGGTAGCTCAGGCACTGGGAAGATAGCAGCGCGGTCACTGGGAAGCAGGTGCTGGGTGCGCTGGGCTGATAAGCCACAATGCAGGCAGCAGCCACTTGTCTCGGGTGGGAAGCACCGAGGAAGGGCAGAGGGCACTGCTCGGGAGCTGACAGTTGGGTGCAATGAACGGGTGCAGGACCTGAGGCATGTGAGCTCTTTGCTCTAGGCTCTCTCACTCTCTGCCGGGAAAGCTGCATGCGGCGAGGACGCAGATCAGATGTGGTGACCCGCTGAATTTAAGTGTAACGGCGAGTGAACAGGGAAGAGCCCGAATCCCCGCCACACAGTGCGGCACTGAAAATGTGGCATATCTAGAGCCTTAAAGGGCTCCAAAAGCTTCACATTCGACACCAAGTGATGGGTGTGGTAGATAGATAAGCTAGAATTAACCAGACCAGCTCAACACAATAGATTTAGTTTAATAATTGGAAAAAAGGGAAACTCACACGACCAGGAGTCCAGCAAACACCAGGAGTGCAGAGAGAACAAAGAGAGAGGGGGCGAGAGGAAGGCCTTCGCCCTGCCTTAAGTGAGATGACAAAATTTCTTGACTCCCCATGGAAAGCCTCACCCTCTCTGAGGAATGGATGGGTAGTGGGGTGGGAGGGAAGTGAGGGAGTGGGATAAGAGTAGGGAGAGGGAACTTGGATTGGTATGTAAATAAAAATTGCTTTAAACATAAAATAAAAAAGAAAGATAAGGGGGGCTGGAAAGATGGTTTAGAGGTTAACAGCCACTGGCTGCTCTTCCAGAGGTCCTGAGTTCAATCTCCAGCAACCACATAGTGGCTCACAACCATTTGTAATGCGATCTGGTGCGCTCTTCTGGCATGAGGGCATACATGGAGGTAGAATGTTATATACATAAAAAAATGAATAAATAAATCTTTTTTAAAAAAGAAAGAGAATGTCTACTATAGATCTGAATACTTTACTACCAGGTTATGGCATGGACTGAATGTATTAGTTATGGCCTTGTTTTTTATTTAAATTAATTAATTAATTTAAAATTTCCACCTCCTCCCATCCTCCCAAATTCTCCCCCACTCCTCACTCCCCCTCCCCCTCATCCTCCAGACATAAGAGAAGTCAGGGTTCCCTGCCTTGTGGGAAGTCCAAGGCCCCCCCTCCATCCAGGTCTAGGAAGGTGTGCATCCAAACAGACTAGGCTCCCAAAAAGCCAGTACATGCAGTAGAGTCAAAATCTGGTGTCGTTATCATTGGCTTCTCAGTCCGTCCTCATTGTCAGCCACATTCAGAGAGTCTAGTTTGATCACATGCTTATTCAGTCCCAGTCCAGCTGGCCTTGGTAAGCTCCCATTAGATCAGTCCCACCATCTCTGTGGGTAGATGCACCCCGCATGGTCCTGACATCCTTGCTCATGTTCTCCCTCCTTCTGCTTTTCATCTGGGCTTTGGGAGCTCAGTCCAATGCTCCAATGTGGGTCTCTATCTCTGTCTTCATCCTTCGCCAGATGAATGTGCTATGGTGATATGCAAAATATTCATCAGTGTGGCTATGGGAGAAGGCCAGTTCAGGCACCCTCTCCTCTGCTGCCCATGGACCTAGCTAAGGAAATTCCCTTGGACACCTGGGAATCCCTCTAGAGCCAAGATTCTTGCCAACCCTAAAATGGCTCCCTTAGTTAAGATATCTTCTTCCCTGCTCCCATATTGACCCTTCCTCCATATCGACCATCCTATTCCCCCAAGCTCTCCTCAATCCTCTCCTCCTTTCTCTCTCCCCATCTCCCCTTCTGCCCAACCCACCCTCACCCCCTTGCTCCCAACTTTTGCCCAGTGATCTAGTCTACTTTCAATATCCAGGAGGATAACTATATGTTTTTGGGTTCACCTTCTTATTTAGCTTCTCTAAAATCACAAACTATAGGCTCAGTGACTTCCTTCAAATGCAGTCAGGAGAGTCTTGGTGTTTTGGTCCAATCTATGCTGTGACTGACTCTGGGTGGATCTCCTCAGTGCAGGAGCAGGAACTGTTCCTGAGCCAAGGACCAGTCTCTATGGTTGTTTTCAGCACAGGGAAAGGACTCCTGGAGGTCCAAGGACCCCGCAGACAAAAGGGCAAACTTGGGGGGAGCGGAGGGTCATTTGGAACCAAGAAGCCCTTGCAGCAGGAGCTGGAGGTGCCCTGCACTCCCCTCCAGCTGGGTGGTGCACACTCACCCCTCTGGGTGGATATCCTCAGTGCAGGAGCAAAAACAGTTCCTGGGACAAGGACCTCGCAGACAATAGGGCAGGCCTGGGGGAGGCAAGGATGTGTGGAGCAAAAAAGCAAGCATGTGCATTGTGTACATAAAAAAAATAAATAAATCTTAAAAAAGAAAGAAAATGAGAAAATGTCCACTATAGACCTGAATACTTTACCACCAGGTTATGGCATGAACTGAATGTATTAGTTATGGCCTTGTTAGAGAAAGTTTGTCACTGGGATACGATTTGGGTTTTCAAAGGCTAAAGGAAGTCCCCTTGTCTCTGTCCTCCTGCTGCCTATTGATCCAGATATAGAATTCTTAGCTATGATGTCTTCCTGCATGCTGGCATATTCTCTTATCATTATAAAAATGAACTAAATCTCTGAAATTTTGTGTCTCAAATAAATGATTTTTGTAATAAATGTTGCCAAATCATGGTGTCTTTTCACAGTAATTGAAGACTAACTAACACATAATCTATAATCCTGGAGAAAATATATAATATCTAATGCACATGTAAACCTTAAAAACCAAAAACATGAAAATGAACAATACAGTCAAAGTCTTGGTCAAAGACTTGGTCTAACAAGCTCTTCACCTAGAAGGTTTACAGATTATTTATAGGTTTATAAATTTTTTTTTGTTTTTTGAGACAGGGTTTCTCTGTGGTTTTGGAGCCTGTCCTGGAACTAGCTCTTGTAGACCAGGCTGGTCTCGAACTCACAGAGATCCGCCTGCCTCTGCCTCCCGAGTGCTGGGATTAAAGGCGTGTGCCACCATCGCCCGGCTTATAAATGTTTTTTAAACATAATTTGTTGTTTAGAAAACGCAAATGAATGCAATCATGTTATATCACCATTATTAAATTGATCACTATCTACATTTCTTGCAATACACAATACTTTTGATGAAGTGGAGGGTGTCATGTGAATTCAAATAAGTTAACATCATTAATGAAGATAGTTTAGGCTTTCCAAATGAAACATTTATCACAGACCTAATAAATCTTAATCTTTGGCAATTTCACACAAATATTGAAAGCTTAAGTTAACACAAGCATCTGAATAGCGACTGAATGGAAGCTTTACTCATATTTGCTAATCTAGACAGAGGTAACCAAGATGTCTATTAAGGGCTTCAGTCTGGAAAGCCCTTCATGAGCTAGCTCATCTGTTTTACTCCTGTTCATCAGTTAGTGGAGCACTTGTGTAAAAACATTGACTCTTCACTTTTGTCCACAGTAACTAAAGCAGGATGAAAGCCTGACATCTCGAGCCTAGGCAGTTTGGATGCTCACCTTACTAGACCTGGATAGAGATGGGTGGTCCTTGGACTTCCCACAGGGCAGGGAACCCTGATTGCTCTTTGGGCTGACGAGGGAGGGCGACTTGATTGGGGGAGGGGCAGGGAAGGGGAGGCGGCGGTGGGGAAGAGACAGAAATCTTTAATAAATAAAAAAAACTAAAAAAAAAGCCTGACATCTCTGTCTTCATTGTATGCCTGGTCTGTAGTTGGCTGAAGGCACAGAGGTAAGTTATTGTCCTTAACATTTCCTTGTAAAGCGATATTAAATCCCAGGAGAGGAAAACCTAAATGGATCAACAATACATCTCTTAGATGAGATCTTTTCATAAGGACTGGACTTCATTATATGTGATGGAAGAACAGATGAACAATTTAACAATTTATTGGACCACTTTACAGTAGTGACTTCCTTCTAATAGTTGAGATATTCACGGATACATGATATGCAGAACTATAACTAGACTAGGGTTGCTTAACTATGCATACATTTGACTTTCTATTCGAATCTAAAACTTTCATACCAATAACCTGAAGATGAATTAGGGATCACTGGCTCCATTTGTTCTTCCAATTATGGCCATGTAGAGCAAATCTCCTCTCTATTTTCACTACCATACATGTCTTTAACTATTATACAAGCCATGATCTTTGTTACTTTGGATCTTTGGTTTCATATTAAAACCTTTGGTCAGGTTCTTAATGCAAAGAATTATTCATATTCATATTCATAGAATGACCTCCCTTATTATGTGATTTAAAGTAATAAAATGTCGTATAAAGAATCACACTTCAATATAATGCTTAGATGAGACCTATGTCTGCTCCTCCCCATTTTTAACTCCAGACAGGCCAGACATAGCCCATCAAAATTCCAGTTCATTGTCTCATAAAGGATTGTTGGAATTATTTATCTGTTTATCTTTTAAAAGTCAAATATTAAGTCTGACAACTTTAGCTAATTTTCTTTCTCCAACATCTCCTGGATGCTATCTGATCCTCCTCCAGAGCCAGGCCATAAGTGGCTCTTCCTTTCCTTCTCCTATGTAAATTTTACTGGCTACAGAAAGAATATCTTTAAGTACCTACCTGCCCCATATTGGCCTTGTCCACATCATGTCTGTCCTCCCACATGAGCAAGATCCTACTCTGGTCAGCAATAAGGTTCAGTGAGTTCTTGCACATGATCTCACAATGTGAACTGGATCCCTAGAACCCACACAATGTTAATGGAAAGCACACACAGATGTTTCCTGACCTCCACATGTTTGATATGGCAAATATGATTACCCGGCATGCAAAAACTCATAATAACAATAATATGTATACTTAAAAATGAAAAGACCCCTTTCTGCCTGATTTATTATATGCTTTTCCCCCTGTTGTGAATGTCCCTTTCAAATATTTGAAATAATCATTTCAAAGAAGGGCTCCCACTTTAAGCTGGTCAGTTTTTTATATTGGATCATACAAATCACTACATTAGATTTTTGTTTAGAATTTCATTCCCCCATACGTTTAGCTTGTTTATGAGGTAATAGTTTTAAGACTATGGAGAAATATGGACTTATGAAGTCTTTTTTTCTCTCAATACAGAGTTTCTCTGTGTAACAGCCCTAGCTGTCCTGGAGCTAGCTCTTATAGACCAGGCTGGCCTTGAACTCAGAGAGACCCAACAGCCTCTACCTCCCAAGTGCTGGAATTAAAGGCTATCACTACCTTGTTTATGATGTCTTTTTTAATGTTTGCAAGCTTTGTGTATATGAGGAAGATTTTGGGATTGTTCTCTCTCTTTTCCCCTCCTCCAAAGGGCTAGGATTTTACAGTAGGTTTGCCTTATATTCCTTTGCCTTCCCTCTCAGTTATTTCCCCTACCTTTTATTGACTCATCTCTTTTGCATGTATGCTAGTGTGTAAAGAGAAGCCCATGTGTCTTCCTGCTTCACTTCTGCTTACCTATGGTCACTTGTGAAAAAGTAATGTGTTTGTCTGAAAAGAAAATACAGCTTCTGGGTTCAAGACGTAATTAAAGCTTGAAAGCAAACAAGAACATCTATGATTGAAGACGAAGACTGCTCATTGAGAAGTTGTTCTATTTCCCTCTGGGTGACATAAAAGCTGTTCCTATCACTAACTGTTGAAGATGGAAATTGGAGATAGTAATATCTGTTTTCCTCAGGGTTGAGTTTGTCCCCATTTTCAGTGGAGCATAAAGATGAACTTTAGATTCAGTGCTAAACAATGCTTTTGGCTTCAGCATGCCTTAATTGTCTTGGCTCCCTTACCTTTTCTATCAATTTCCATTTTTCAATGTCTATTCCATTTATTTTCTTTTGGATTTATTCTTTCACCCTGCCTCCCACCTACTTTTCCACTTACTTGTCTCCGTGAGGCCAGGTGGCTGCTCCAGACAATAGTGCAGGGAGAGTATGATCCTTCGTGGAGGAGGCGAGGCTGCTGAATGTCAGTTAGAGCACAGACAGGGTTATTTATGTGGGGTCAGAGGCTGAATTTACTCTCAGCACAATAACAATACATGTTCTCCTTCTTATTGGGAAATGTTTTGTGTTATTCCTGTTTATATTGTGTGTTGTGTCACCATGGAATAGAGTCTAGTTTATAAGTAACTAATTTTACATAAAGAAATTAAAAATCCAATTTTATTGACTCTTGAGAGAAGAACAATAGAGGCAAGAAACCAAGATATCTTAGTAGCTTTTAGGAGGAAGGAGCTAGATGAATGAAGAAAATCATGCTTCATGAATCAGAAATAAGAAAAAATTTCCTTCAATAGCAGTCAATTGTGTGATATGAAATTAAAAGCACAGTAGTATTTACATGAGTTTATTCCTTAAACATAATATAATATAACATTTGCATGAATAAAACCACAAAATTTTGAAAGAGCAGGGTAAAAATGTAAATTACTGGAGTCTTACTGCTTTATATTGTTAAATTTCTTTTGTACTAGGCAAGTATCCATACATTGTATGTATATGCATATTATAAAAGGGAACTTGTTAGATTGGCTCATGTGACAGTAGCTGGGTAGTTCAACCATGCTCATATGCATCCTGGAGAGGCAGATACCCTGGTTCTTGGTCTAAGGAGATGAAAGCTTTAGCAGCCAAATCAATGCTGAAATCTTAGAAGTCCTCTGTACTATTTCTGGCATGGAGTACATTATAAAATCTAAAGAAACTGAACTCTTGTGTCAACTGACAGTCTCTGCTTAAACCAATCATTGATATTTACTATGAATAGAATTACAAAGGATGAATGGTACATAATAGGGTCACATGAATAGAATCAATTAACATTTGGCATAAAAGGCAATGTCATTGAAAAATGATATACTTTTTCAACACATGCTAGTAGAAATATACTTCTAAATATTCATATAATACAAAAAATCTTGATATAGACATTTGTCTTTAAAAAATTAAGTGATAATGATTCATTCGATTGGACTGATGGTAAATAATACCTAGTCATGTAATGCTAAAATATATAGGCAAAATCTAGGGATAGTTGGAGACAAGTTATCCAATGATATGGATGAGGAAAGAAAACATTGATTTCAGTAGCAAAGACATCATGAAAACATGTTAGAATGCAAAAATAAAAGAGAGAGGCCAGAGTCTGTTCCAGAAGGTAGAACCTCAAGCAGAGACTGCTTTACTCCAAGTAAAGAGTAGTGTATGTGTGCAGAGTTGGCAGCAAGGATGAAGAAAATATTAAAATCTGAAATCTACAATCAACACTGAACTGTTCATCAAATTTTATTAGTTATGATGTTTTATGATGGTAATAGAAAAGTAATGAAGACAGACAACAAAACAAATAACCTAAGAAAGAGAAACAAGACGCCGTAGACAAGGCCTGAACCTGTGCCTAAAATGAGTGGTAGTGTGGATATTTCTGAACTTCCTATTTAGGAAAGTTATTATCTAGAGATAGACTGTGAGTTTGTATCCAGATGAGTGACTGCATAGAGTTAAACTCTGCACACCTGCTCAATTTTCTCTGACTTTTATGCTTCCACTATTTAATAGCAAATTTTATTTTTTTTGGATTAGATTTCTCTTACCCTATTCTCTTGCCTATACCTCATCTCTCTTTTTGATAATAGGCTATTCCACAAGACACATATGACATGGGTTTAGAAAGGATCATGCTTTATGTTTTGGATTCTTAGGGTGCATTTCCTTACTTCTTTTTCTTCCAGTCCTAACTTTCGCTGGAACTCTGTTTGTTATTTCTACTCTCAGTTTATTGTTCCTCTTTCTATTTACTTTTTATCCCCTTTCCCCAGTGGCACTCTACTACTAACTGCTAGTCTTTCTATTTTTATCCTTCACAACTAATATCTAAGTATCAGTGTGTACAAGACTATCTTTTCTTTCACTCAAGGAGGTTTTTAAATTCAGTAGTGGAATGGGTTAAAAGGCATTTTACCTTGTTTTCTAGTATTATTTTGCAAGGCAAACTGAAAATTTTGATTAGTGAAATAGTATGCACAATCACTGAGATAGTTTCATTTATGAATATCATTAATAAACCAACTACCATAGAAGCTCTAAGAAACATATGTGCACATATATTTTAGAAGAGTTATTATATAAATGTGTACCCATTCTCCTTCTAGACACTATGAGCTGACAAATAAATGCACAGTTGGAAAACTGCATTACTTTCTTAGAGGTGCTGGCTATTGTGGTCTTATAGATCAACTCTTATGTGCTGTGGTCAATTCTCCTGTTTCCAATATAGAACTTGAAAATAAGATCTTATTGCTGATGACACTGCATACTTGAGTCTTAGAACATCTGTAGATCAAGATGGCACTTGCTTTGAAGCTTCATCGATATTGGCTAGCTTTCACAGTGGTGAAAGTTCCTAAACATGATACTGGATTCTGTGATCTGCATGGCTTCAGGTATTAACTTAACTAGGGTGATCTTAGAATGAAGAAAGGACAGACAAACAGACACACATACAGAAAAGCTGAGATCAGATAGGCTATGAACACTTTCACAGATGGCCCAATAGCATCCCAGAAACACATCAAGTTTATTTTACACATCTGAAGGAGCATGCAGGTTTAGCTACTTTGTAGGAATTCTTTGTAGGAGAGCAGTCTCAGGCTTCAGTCACTCAGGTAGAGGACACTCAGGTTGATAATTTCTGTAGACACTGTCAAATTTGCACTCAAACCAGAGGAAAGCTGGTGTGGGACAGTTCTATATTCTGACAATTATATTTTAATTAAATGCTGATAGCCAGGCAGGAAGTATAGGTGGGAAAACCAGACAGGAAGTAGAGGTGGGGCAATTAGAACAGAAGTATTCTGGGAAGAAGGAAGCTCTTTCCTCAGTCCTACCAGATCACTAAAGAAGCAGAATGTGACCTGCCCCACTGAAAAAGGTACCAAGACATGTGGCTAACATAGATAATGATAAGAATAATGGGTTAATATGAGTTATAAGAGCTAATAAGAAACCTGAGCTAATGGGCCAATCAGTTTTATAACTTATGTAGCCCTCTGTGTGATTTTTCTTTGGGGCTTACTGGCTATGGGAACTGGGCACGACAGAAACCCCAACAAGAAGTCCCTCATGTTACAGAAAGCTTTGCCTCAGCAACAGAAGAGTCTGATTTATAGGGTCCCTGACATAGTAGTGCCATGTCAACTGCACACATTCACTCAGAACTTCATCAGCTCTTTATGTATTCAGTAAATGCTTCATTTGCTCCACACAAGGCATACTCATCAATCCTAGCTATCTGAGAACCTTGTAATTTACAGTAAATACCTGGCTGACCTCCTAGGAAGATATGTTGTAGTGGTTTGAATGACATCCAAGCTTATGTAGTAAAGGAAACCATCAAAACCGAAAGCTGGTGAAGTAGTAATTGAATGAGGATGCTGTGTTCTACCACAGAACCAGCATAATTTATGGTTTTGTCTTCTGAGTCAAGGATACAAGAAAGGGATTATGTAATACCTCTCCATAGCTGAGAAAAACCACTTAGGTTAGGTGTGTGTCAAGGGTATCCCTGCATGGAGGCCTAGAGAGGCTATTGTGTGAAGCTGTGAAAGTGAAGCCTTGATTGCCCTGTCAACTCCAAAACATTGGAGAAGCAGAGCCATGGTGCACCAGTACAGTAGAGCTGATAGCAGGGGTGGTAACACCCCAAGAGAGAGAAGAGTGTTGCAGTCAACAAAACTGAAAGGAGTTGGAGATCTGAAGAGCGTTTTGACGTCAGACATAAAGATGCAGTTTAATGTTTTCCCGGCTTGTTTTTGGTCTTGATTTGGTCTAGTATTTTCTCATTATGCTCCCTTTCTTCCATTTTAGAATAGTAATATATAGTCTGTGTCATTATGTCTTGGAAGTACGTGACTTGCTTTTTGCTTTTGCTTTTATATGGAATTACAATTAAGAGATTGCCAAGAGTCTCAGAAGAGACTCTGGACTTTTAAATATTGTTATAGATGATGGAACTTTTGAAATTGGACTATAAATGTGTTTTTCATTATGATATGACTACAGGTCTCCTGGGGTCAGTTGGTAATATAGTGATTTGAATGAAAATGGCCCCCAGAGACTCATATGGCATTACTGGAAATGGGACTTTGTTGGTATAGGTGTCTTGTTGGAGGAAGTGTATCACTGGCTATGGGCCTTGTGATTTCAGAAGCTGAAGCCAGGACTGGTGTCACTGTCTCTTCCTGTTGCCTGCTGATCCAGATGTAGAACTCTCAGCATCCTCTCCAGCACCATACCTGCCTACATGCCACCATACTTCCTACCATAAAAATAATGGGCAAAACCTCTGAATTGGAAATCAGCCCTAGTTAAATGTTTTCTTTTATAAGAGTTGCTGTAGTTATGGTGTCCCCTCACAGCCCTGGAAACCCAAAGGCATATGTCTTCTGGTGCTTCAGTGACAAGAATGTAACATGAGTAATTAACCACTTTCTTGTCTGATTTTAGGCCTTTTTAAAATAGGATTCTGAGACCTGGTACCATTTCTAGAACCTGTAGCTAAACCATTCATAAGTTTTAGAGGCAAACCTACACCCACTGTTCTGCTAAATGAATATAGCATTAAATTTACTTCTAGTGAGTTACCATTATACACATAAGTTGGTGCATGTCTCAAATCTCATCAGAGGATCTCCTATTACATTAGGCAACAATTAATCAAATGATTCACAACTTTTTAAACCTCATAGAATAAGAGACCATGGAGTTCCTAGCCTTAATTGCGATATCTATACCCTGACTACACTTTCTGAGGCTCTGGGATCCTTGCAGGAGAGAAGGCAGAAAGAGTGAAAGAACTAGACAATGTGGATAATTATAAGAAAACAATGTTTTCTTAGTACAGTAGGGAAAGTGATTATATGAACTAACATAGTTGGGACAGTTGAGATCCAGAGATGTAGAACTCTGGAATTCAAATTGCTTTTGGGATCCTTTCTTCCTATCAGGTTGCCTCATACAGCCATAATAGAAGAGAAGGTGCCTAGTCTCACTACAACTTCATATACCATGGCTGGTTCATATCTATGGGAAGCCTTCCTTTTTCTGCATAGAAATGAAGGAGGAATGGATATGGTAGGGAGATGGAAGGTGGGAGGCTGGGAGTAGGGAAAGGGGTAAATCTGTGATCAGGATGTAAAAACAAACAAAAACAAGCAAACACACACACACACACACACACACACACACGCACACGCAAATATAATGAAAAATAATCCAACAAAGGTTAAGACCAGAAACCTACGCCTAGAATTGCAATCTTCCCAAACTCAGTTGTCTAGATAAGAGCTTCAAAAATAATAAAAAGAAAGAAAGGAAGGAAAAAAGGAGATGAAGACAGAGAGAAAGAAGAAGAGTTACAGTTTATGATTTGATTTCAAACAAAAGGGAATTACAGAGGCAAGAACTTGAGCCAGATGGTCTTCCTATATCTCTAGTCAACAAATAAAGAGCAGTAAATATTCTGTGGCCAGGTAACTTTTTCCTCTTCTTGCATCTAGGACTGCAGCCCAGGAAACTGTGCTCCCAGTTAAAGAAGGACTTCCCACCTCCATTAATCTAATCATTATTATATCTCATAGGAATAGATTAATCTAATCTAAAAACCTCTTTCACTGATGTGTCCCTGGAGTCTTGTCTCCTAGGTGGTTCTAGAGTCTGTCAAATTGGCAATCACTGTTAAACATCATAACCCTTTGTTATGTGATCACCAAAGTGTAATTCCAGGATAATTCTTTCTCATATCTATATACAGCACTAAGTTTGAACTTTCACGTTTATTTTATTTTTATTTAATTGAAAGTTTTCAAATGCTATATTGTGCGTATGATTTTTTTCTTCTTCAGCTCCTTCCAGGTCCTTATCAACTTCATATGTATAAAGCTTTGTCATTTTTTTTGTATCTTTCCAAAAAATACACACACTAACAAATAAAATAAAACAACAAAAATAATACATGAAAACACCTCTAAAAATGCTACAACAAATGTAAAGCAATATAAACAAGTAAAAACCCCAAAAGACAAAAAATGCCCACATAAAACGAAACAAGACAAAAAGTCCACATAAATATCATTGAGTTTGTATGATGTTCATCAAATGCTTCTGGGTATGGAGCCTGCCTACAGTGGAGGTAATACACCCAGTGGGGCTCCATTGGGATGGAGCCTGCCTGCAGTGGAGGTAATACACCCAGCAGGACTCCATGGGAGAAAAGTGATTTTCTTTGAACAGTAAGTATCAGTTGCAGACAGCTTCTTTTTTTATTTTATTGATTTTTGTTGAGCTCTACATTTTTCTCTGCTCCCCTCCCAGCTTCTCCCCTCCCTTCAACCCTCTCCCATGCTCCCAATGATCCCAATTTACTTAGGAGATCTTGTCTTTTTCTACTTCCCATGTAGATTAGATTTATGTAAGTCTCTCTTAGGGGTCTGACTGTTGTCTGAATTCTCTGGGATTGTGATTTGTAGGTTGGTTTTCTTTGGTAGACAGCTTCTTAGTTTTGCTTGGGATACTGTGTCCAGTTTCCCCCTCCAGGCTAGGAACCTGTCAGGCTTGAAGCTGAACAGATCTTGTGTACAGCCACAGTCTCTGTGAGTTCACATGAGCATCAGCCCTGTTAAGTTTCTCAGGTACTCTTTCTTGGAGTTATGTTTCAGCTCTAGATCTTACAATCTCTCGGCCTCCTCTTTAGCATAGCTCTGAGTCTCAATGAGAAGGATTTGATGAACATGTGCCATTTAGGACTGAGTGCTCTTAGGTCTCTCCCTCTCTGCATGTTGTCCACTTGTAGGTCTCTGTGTTAATTCCCTTGTACTATAAGAAGCTTCTCTGAGTCAGGTTGTGCAAAGCACTGATCTATGTGAATTGCAATCATTTTATTGTCATGTTACTTTATCACAATAATTGTAATAGGTATTCCAATAGGCCTAAGGCCTATCTAATATCAGATTCTTGGGCTGTTCTTAGCAGTGTCAATATGGATCCACTAATGAAAAGGGTCTTAAACTCAATCATAAAGTGTTTGGTTAATCCTACAAAATTTGTGGTACTATTGCAGCTGTATAACTTGCAGGCATGTCACTGTTACAGGTTATAGAGTTTGTAGCTATGTACTACATGTTTCAATACTAATATTTGTGATTTGTATTTGTTTTTCAATGATGAACAGAAATACACAAAGATAATGGAAAAAGAGTAATAATATGATATGAAAAATTAGGTATTTTTTTTATTTTCCCCTTATTTGTGTGAAAATCCTTTCTGAATCCATGGCTTTGTTTTGAGCAAATGTGACTTTTTTCCCCCAGAACAGAGGGTTTTTAAATTGCTCTACTTTGGCATCCTTAATAATTAATGAAGGTTGATAGAATGAAAATAAGAAAGGTTTTCTGATAACTAGAATGGATGAAAACATTTATTTAAACTAATTTATGGCAGATTGAAGCATTTCCCCAGATGTATTTGCTGGCTGAGTTTCCCACTCAGTTATTCTAAAGGAACTGTCACAGCCAAAAATACTAGCATCTCCTTCTAATAAGACAACTTTTTCTGAGTCACTATACATTTAAATGCATATTAAAAATAATCAAGTATGAAGGAGGCTTTTGAATGGTTACTGTTTTTATTATACATTCTCATGTTTATCACATTATGTTTAAGCAGAAGAAATCAAAGGAAAAAAGATTTTTTAAAAGAAAATCTTCAAATGTTAAAATATTAACTTATTTCATTTTAAAGGTAGAACCTTGGAGATGCTACCTAAATTGCTGTTAGGCATCCTAGGCTAATGTGAAATGTGTGGGGCAGTGCTAGTGTTCTGTTTGTGGCAATTACTAATTTTTCAAGTCATCAAGTACTTCTTCTTTTGTGATTCTGGTCCATGAATCTGGAATAGTACCTAAGTCTGTAAATTTTTTCCCATACTTCTCTTCTAGCTCTGATCTGAAGTGACAGACAAACCATTTCCAATATGGCTGGGCAGATGAGTCTGGGGTGATGCTCCACGTGGCAAAATCACCTCCTGCTGCTCGATATTTCTTATATGGGAATCTCTGGAGGTCATTTAAAATAAATGAACAATCACTTGCTACAGAAGTAGTACAGCAGTTAATGTCAAAGTAATCTGTTTTATGATAATACCATCCATTGACAGCCTTAGGACGGTGGAATGGCACACTGTGGTCTCCAGCATGCTCTGGAATGGTATTGGTACAAATTGCTTTACAAAAAGGACACTGCTTCCAGCAGCCACAGAGATGTTCAAAGAGAATTTTCTCAATGTCAGGAACCATTTCATCTATGGGCTTACTTGAGCAGTCCTCTTCGACTTTCCTCAGTGCAGGATCCAAAGCTGCACTCATGGCTTCTTTGAGAAACTCAGCGTCCTTTATCTCCTCGTGCTCAGTGCTTATCAGGTCTCTTCTTGGAAAGATCAGGTTGCTCCCTAGGTGATCACAGAACAAATCCAACCAGACAGATGCAATGCTGCTATCATTTGCTACTTCTGTGGTCTTATGAATGGCAGAGAGGATGGCATTCTTTATGTCTCCTAAACTTATTTTTAAAAAAGTCTTTATTTTTTCACCTTCTTTTTCTGAACAATATCTCCTAATGTGGTCTCTAATGTAATCCCTGAAAAAGGATTCTGGATTATGAATGTACTGCCAATACTTATCAAAGTTTTCTTTTTCTGCCAGAGAAATGAGAACATATTTCTCTAGGTTAGCCCTGTTTCCACTGAATGCAGGGCAAGTGGCCCTCATGTCCCCAGCTACTTTAGGACCCATCATTTTCCATATAGAGGCAGAGATAGCAGGAGTGAGCTTGAGCCACAGGAAGTCCACAAAAGATGTGATGGATGTGGCACCTTGTCAGGAGATCTTAAAACTCATGAAGAAATTGTCTTTCTTGCTATCCAGATAGTTCACAGGATCATTTGCTCTTTTAAATGCTTCATGAATTTCTTTGAAACTTTTAGATGCCCTTTGGAATAAGCACAAGGATAAGTCTATGGTGTAGTCTCTGGTAAATGTGTAGTTTTCCATAGGGGAAACAGATTTCAGTTCATTTTCTATTATCATCGGGATTTTATGAAAATCATGCTGACTGTAATCACGCTTTTGCTTCCAAATGTTTTTAATTATTTCATCAAATCTTAAATAAATGTTGTTGGTAGTTGCATTAATTGATTCTTTATGGCAATGTTCTAAACTTTTTGAAATTATATAATATCTTGTTTTCATTTGGACATGCTTGTCATAATTGATGTCAAACATTTCTCCATTCTTTTTCTTAGTCTTTCTGTGATATTTTTGTCCTTTTTGAAACACAATAGGAAAATGTTTTCAGCATCTGAATCAATGTCAGGCTCTGTGACAAGGGGTACAGTAGAAGACACATTGTAGATCCAATTTGTCCAAACTTCATTGAATTTCTCACATAACTCTTCATCACTTAATTCTTTACCCTTCACACTCAAAGCCAACTTTTGGCTCATCTCTAACAGTTCCTTTTCATATTGTGACTTTTGATTATCTAGTCTTTCTTGACTTTGTTTAAGACTGATGAGTTCACTGCATTTCCTTCTGGTGTCTGAAATAAGTGCATTTTTAAGCATTAATAGCTTATTTTCAAAATTTGCTTTCCATTGAACCAATGTTTCACTATCTGGGTCTTCTTCAAAATACTTGTCAAATTTTTGCTTGATGATTTCATATTTTGTACTGACTGGACCCTCCAGTGTATTCATTGTGAGAGTCGGGATTTTTCCATTCTGAATCTGATTGTTCAGCTGATTCTGTAATTCCAGCACATAACTCCTCAGCTCCCAGGTCCAATTGCTATAACTGGTTTCCAGTTTGCTCATGACTATGACCTCTTGGGTTTTCCTGAAACTGAAAATGAAGTTCTCGCTGACCAGTGCTTTCCACAAATCCTGAACTCGGAATTTCACATCTGAGATCTTCAAGATCCTTCCTCTAAATTCCTGCTGGGCAGTCCTAAGAATCCCAGTTTTCAACTCCTGGATGTTGTGGCTATAGTGAGGATTGGGAGGAGCCATTGGGGGATTGCCATCCCAGAGGTGAGCAAAGTAGTACACATGACTATTGACATCAAATTTAATAACATCACTGAAGCGGGTTATATTTGAGCACTCTTCCTGTTCAGCAGCTAATGCTGTCATCTCATCCAGTCTCTGCTCCAGTCTCCTTCGTGCTTCCACAGTTTGTTCTTTAGCTGTAATGTCTCCCACATTCTGATGAACAAAGATGCAACTGGGGGAGATTTTCACTTGTTTCATTCTCAGAAATGCTTGGACAACAATTTGCAGGATATCCTGCATCTCTGATGGATTTTCCCCAAAAATATTGATCAGAGTCAAGTTTGCAAGGCCAATGACAAATGTTGCCAACTTATTATCCCAATTCCTGGATTTGTTGTTGAGTTCTGGAGCCCGAAGTCCTTCTGTGTCTACAACAAGCACAAAATCAAAGCCAAGTTCCTCTGTGAATGTCTCTTCCACCTTCAGGAGCTGCATGTACGCCCCCTTGGTGCACCTGCCTGCACTGGCTGTGAACTGAAGCCCAAACAGAGCATTTAGTAAGGTAGACTTCCCTGAGCTCTGTAGGCCAAGGACAGAGAGAACAAACAGTCTTTTGTCTCCCACTTTCTCTGAGATCTTGTCCAAAACAGCTGCCACCCACTTTAGAGGCACATATGAAGCATCTCCATCCATCAGCTCAATGGGAACCCCAGCTACCATCAAATGTGCAGCAATTTGTGGAAGGCAGAGAAAAAGGCTGTCTCTAGAGGAGGAAATTTCTTCCAGAGCTTCATAGATCTGGCCAACTTCTCGGAGAAGGTGCTCAATTCCTAAAGTGCAGTTAAGAATCTTGGTAGAGATGGCTTCTATCTGCTTCTGCCAGAGTGTCAGGGAGCTGCTCTTCTTTGTTTTCTGCTTTTCTGCCTGTACTTGTGACCACAAATATTGTTGTTTTCCATGTAAAATTTCCAAGTGTTCTATAGTTAGATTTTCCAAAACCACATTTAACCAGTATAAGAAGCAGAATTTGAGATCATTTTCTGAGTCTTCTTTGAGAATGTGTAGGACAGATTTCATGAAATCATTGAGTGGGAAGGCCTTTTTAAACTGCTGCCACCGGATTTTTTGTTTTTCTTTCTGAATGTCACTCTTGTGTTGTTCAATGCTCCGATGCCCTTTTTCTTGCAGATGATAGAGTTCTTTGTCTTTCTTACACCAATGGTGCCACAGTTGTCCCTGAAGAGGCAGCAAGTTTTCTTTAATCTGAGATACCTTGGATTGCTCCAGGAGTTTCCTATTTGTCTGTGCTTTTTCTTTGGCCTCCTTCAATGCTCTTTGATCTTCATCAATCATGAATCCTTGTTTCTGAGCCATCTGGGAACAGTCTTCTATACTGAGAGCAGTGCCAGAGACTTCTAGCAAATGTTCAATGGCAGTCGTGAGTTCTTCTGTTAATTCTGCTTCATTTCTATTCCTGATGCCAATCCTCACCCTTCTGTCTGAATTCTTAGTCATGATTTTTTCTTTGTCATCTATCAGGCAGATCACAGGTTTTGATGACTGCCACAGGTGTCTGACAAGGTTTTGGTTTTCTTTATTGTTATCAGAAGTGGACATGAGGATCACAATGAGAGAAGAGACATCCTGCAGGAAGCTGAGTTGTTGTTTATGTTCTTTGGCATCTCCATGAAGATTGGTGAAGGCCACACACTTATCAAATCTGTCCTCACCTTGACCCCCAGGACAGAACCAGGAAATCTCCACCACTCCCTCCATTAGGAGACAGTATTTGCTGCTTCCTCTGCAGTGCCTGTGAAAAAACACATCGTGTTTATGTCTACTAAGGAGAGAGTTCATGATCTGAGATTTGGAAGCAGAGAAGTCATTTCCAACTCTAATGAAGGACACAATGGGGGTAGAGACACAGCACATCTGCTGATTCCTGTGACTGTAGCTTTTGTCCTGTGCTGATTTACGCGACTCTTTCCAACTTTTCCTGATTTGTCTGAGAGACCAAAGAGAGAATTCCATCTGAGAAGTGTTGGGAACTGGTACCACAAGGGGGAGTGCAAACTGACAAATGGAAAGTTTGGAGAAAATGTATTGCCTGGCAAGATCATCTGCACAGTGAAAAATGGCCATCTGGATGTCCATTGGGTGAATGTGGGTCCGGGACTCAGTGGGTGAAAAATTAGTGACTTCATTACTGTCATCAATCAGCTTCTCTTCGTATGGATCAATAACATCATTTTTCCGGTTGGAGGGACCAACAGAGTCTTGGGCATCTGCATTTCCATCATTTTTGAAGACCAGATATCTGAACCCACAATCTAGCATCAGTAGCTTTTGTAGGAAATAGAAGGGAAGTTCCTGTTCAGATCTTGGCTGTGTATTGTACACAGACGTCTTATAGATCAGATGGAAGTCAGCTCTGCTCATCCTTTTTGGGTAGTGATGTTCTAGACCCAGACATTGGAGTAAATCTAGAAAAGGTCCTTTTTCTATCACCTCTTTTTTATTGTTATCATCATTTTGTTGTTCATAAGTTTCTTCCTTTTTATTCAGGAGACTTTGCAATTGCTTTTTTACTTCCTCCATTTGCAAAGAAGATATGGTATCTTCATAGTTCCCATCAATGAGTAATCTCAAATTATTCTCTAGATTCTCCCAATCATGATCGGTTCCAAATTTTGTGAGGAGATGTGCAACTTTAGTACAAAGTAAGTGTTCCATATGCTGCCTTGTTAATGTCAAGCGTTGTGTTTTTTCTTTTGGAGAAATCAGTGAGTGTCCAACTGTGGCTTTCAGAGCTTTGAGAACTAAGAATGCCTGTGTACTGTCAGTGCAGATAGTTTTTAGCTCCTGATATCTGTTTTGGACAGACTGTATTTCTTCCAGGAGAAAATTTAACTCAGTGCACCCCAGGAGAGGCTGGAAAACATTGCTTTCCAGCTGATAGCCTGCACCAGCTGCAATGCAGAGTAGTAGCAGCTGCATGTCTGGCTGCTCTGCTTCTCTGAGATAGTTCAAGAAGAAGCTAAGAGCTGTGATGACATCACAGGTAGCCTTTCTTTGAGCCTCTTCCATTATTTTTGGGGACTCTGATGTCATGGTTGCTTCTGTGAGAGATATTTTGATTTCTTTTAAATTTTTCAAGAATTCAGACAATTCAGTGATTTTGATTTGGTGTTCCTCTGACTCTGTCTGGTTGATCCACTGCGTGATTGAGTTCACCTGAGGAAAGTTTTTCACTTTGTGTACATGAGGTTCTAGAAGGCTGCGGAATTGAGATTTAATAAACTGATTTTTTTTAGTAGAAGATTTTTTGCAAAAGTTGACAGTGTTTATAAGAAAATTTTGTAGATTACAATTTGTGAGGCATGTATTAATCCAAACATTATAACCTTTTGTTTTGTGAGCCAACGTTTGCATAAAATACATCAGGCAGTTAAGCTGTTCTTCAGGATCTGAGACTTCCCAGGATTTCACATCATCCAGGAAAAGTTCTGCTTCCTTTATGGTACTTGGTATATGTTCGCCAGGCTGGATGCGGGCATCAAGGCCTGTCAGAGCAGTATAGTTTTCTGCCAGACAGTTAGCCACCAGAAAGGGGTTATTAAAATTGCTTCTGTGATTTGATAGGATAATGTCCCAAATGGGTACCAAATGAAGTTTTCGGTCAATGACACACCAGGTTTAGTTGTTAGCAAGAAGGCCAGTTGTCCACTGAACAATTCCATTTGCTTCTGATGGTCCACCTATCTGGGCCACAGACAATTGGATTTTGATTTGGAGCTGTTCATCAGCTGAATTTTTGTAGGATCTTGCTGACTGTATGTCTGATGTTGTCATCCCTCCCCCAACTTCAACTCCGAAGCCATTGTAGCTCTCTCTTATGTAACTATCCAAGGCCTCTTCTGTCTGCTGCTTCACAAGATCCAGTTGGTCACTTTTGAAACCATCTGAAATGGCCTTCCAGCAGTAGACTCCCCCAAGGTGCAGAGGGCCTTGATTAGCATGAGAGCCAAATCTGTTGAAGAAATTTTCAGTCGTGTTCCTGACTACAAGGAATCTGTCTGGTCCATTAGTGTGTTCCAGTTGTTCTTCAATGATTTTCAGTTCCTTGAGAGCAGCAGTGGAGAGCTGAAGCTGATCTTTGCAAAAGTGGAAGGAGACTAGTGGGTTGTATTTGAACATTGATGAGCAGAAATAAGTGTGCTTAGAATCTGATTGTTGGACATCTTTGGATTCTAAATGCTTGACTGTATCCATTCCACCTTCCAAATTAAATCCCCAGCCTCCACCCTTGGCTGAAAGTGTTAACTGGAAACCAAACTTCTCCACAGTTTCAGTGAACAGGGATTCTTCTTTAGAAGATGTGAATTCCTTTGTTTCCATCCGTTTTCCTTGCTCAGATCCAAAGAAGAACAATTCCTTGGGGACCCTGAGTAGTTCTTCTCTCCTTGTTGCCAAGTCCTTTTGGTGGCTGGTCTTGTAAATTCCCTGCAGCACCAGCCCACCAGATGTGAATCTTAGCAGATCTCTCTCTGAGAAGTTTTGACTTTTTATCATTGTCACTTTTATGTGACAAAGATGTTTCTCCATTGTTTCAGTGATATCTTTGAGGGGTAGTTGATGCCCTGGCCAGAACTCTTCAGGGATCTCCATTGCTTGCCTCAACTCTGCTTCTTTCCTCTTCACTTCCTCTTCCTGTCTGTGTTTCCCTTCTGACTGCAAGGCCCTCAGTTCCTGCAGTGCCTTTTCTGCCTGCTGCTGCCTGTTCCTTATCATCTCCCCAAGTGTCTCCTGGAACTCTGCAACACTGTTTGAGTGTGAGAGGTCAAGCAGCTTCTCCAGAGCCTTTTCTTCCCATGTGTACTGTGTCTGGGACTTCAGCTTCTGAAGGTCTTGTTCTTCTACGTGTTGAAAGGCCTGGGCACAGGTCACACCCAGGTCTTCCTGAAGCTTAGGCAGCCAGTAGTCAACAGACAACCCCACTTCTGTCAGCATCTCCTGGATATCTTGCCTTCTAGGCTGGGGCTTATGAAGGAAGTACTTTACTGTTTCCATTGCTCTGTGAAAAATAGATATTAATTTATTCTGTGTCCCAACTGTAAGAAATCTTATCCACATTATCCAATATGTAAGTGTTCTTAGGAGACCAGTCTCCAATGTTTTTGATGCCTTCATCTAATTGTCTTATTTACATTTATTTAAAATATTTGCTGTATTATTTTCTGTTTACTGAATATAATTTATGTATCTAGCTATCATTAAGAACTTTAATGTAGTAGACTGTTTTTATACATTTCCTCCTACATTGACTCAACATCAGAACCATTATGTTAATAATTAAATTTTAATACATAGTTAGGTGACAACCAATTTTTTATCTTACAATAAGAGCAATTTCTATATGCTAATTAACTTTTCTATATTTGTTTCTGTGAAACGTGTGTTTACTGTTTCCAATGAAATCTCGCTGAATACATCGTAAGTTATGTAGTAGTAATTTGACCTGCTGTCATAAACAAATTTCTACTTTGCTGGTTGCTTACTTCTAATTTTTCATTTTGTTCTAGTTTACTGTCTTAGAGTATTTTCTATTGAAATAAAACATTGTGACTAAGGCAACTTGTAAATTAATTGGTTTAATTTGGAGCTTATGATTTTAGATGGTTAGAGTCTATGATAATCATGTTAGGAGGCTCGGCAGCAGTCAGGTAGGCATGGTACTAGAGCAATAACTGATAGCTCACATTTTGAAACACAAGAACAATACAGATGAAAAGCAAAAGATTTAGTATGTCTGAGAGAGAGAGAAAGATAAAGGAAGACAAAGACAGAGAGATTGGAGATAGTGGAGGAAGGGAAATGGAAGGAGAGATTAAAAAGAGATAAAGAAAGAGAGAGAAAAAAAAGAGAGAGATTGGGAATGTCTTGAATCTTTTGAAACCTTAAAGCCCACCTCTAGTGACATACCTCCTCCAACTTGGCCATACCTCCTAATCTTTCACAAGGAATTCCACCAACTGGGAATTAAACATTCATAGATAGGAGCCTATTGCTGTTCTCATTCAAACCACCATGTAAGCAGAGACTGTTTGTTAGTTTCCCACTGCCCAGACCCAAATAATCACACAGAAGCTTTATTAATTACATCACTGCTGGCATATTAGCTCAGGCTTCTTATTAACTAGCTCTTATATCTTAAATCAACCCATTTTCATTAATCAATGTATCACCAAGAAGGTGTGGCCTACTGGCAAGGTTCCAGGTCATCTTTCTCTTTTGGCTGCTGCATGGCATCTCATTGACTCGACTTTCTTTTTCTATATATCTCTGTTCTGGTTTCCCATCTGGCTTTCCTCTGCTAACCCATTGGCTTAAACAGCGTTGTTCATCAACCAATAAAAGCAACACATATACATAAGGACATCCCATACCATTTCCCCTTTATGTCTAAGTAAAAAGATTTTAACTTTAGCTTAAAAAATTATATATGCAAAACAGTTAATAAGCAAGAATTATAGTTACAATAATTTATCCATTTATATTAGGCAAATTAAGAAAAATTCTCTATCATATATCTTATTTGTGTGAGTCTAAAGTTTTATATATAATTTATCCTTTATCATAACTAAGGAGAACTATAACTATATATCTTCAGCTCTGCAAAAACACCAGAAAGATATAATAATACCTAAGTAAACAGAAAGTGCATTGGAAGCAACTTCCAAATTTTAGAATTGACAAAAACATCTTGCTGCCTGGACAGTTACCCAGTTATTGTAGTGTTGGGATACCTATTTCAACTGACAGACCCATAGTATACAACAGGCTTTTGCATGAAGCAGGAAATTTGAAGATCTGTTCGGTCTTATAATGGCAAAGTTCATCAGTTGCTTTTTTCTGTGTCCTGAAGAATGTCTGCAGGAGTCCCAAAGAGCAGTCTCACCTTCTTTTGGCAATTCAGCAGTCACTTTTATGTGGGCCCTGCATGTCTGTTTTAAAGAACCTACCATCAAGCAGTCCAGGCAAGAGCAGTTTCTTGCCAAAATGACTAGCCTTGTCAATTGAAGGCAAATGGAATGCCATTGGCCCAAACTGATTAATTCATCAACCAATAAAAACAACACATACAGAAAGACATCCCATATCACCACCACATACTGCTCTCAGCACCCCCAAATCCATGGCTATACTGTAATGCAAGATACATTTAGTTCAATTTCAAAAGCCCTCATATTCTTTCAGTCTCAGCACTGTTTAAAATTTAAAGTTTTAGCTACAGTACTGAAAATAACCTGGTATTGGCATAAGAACAGACAGGAGGACCAATGGAACCAAATAGAAGACCTGGAGATCAATCCACACATCTTCAAACACCTGATCTTTGATAAAGAAGCAAAAAATATCAAATGGATAAAAGAGAGCTTATTTAACAAGTAGTGCTTGGATAACTGGATATCAACATGTAGAAAAATGAAAATAGACCCATAACTATCATCATGTACAAAATTCAAGTCCAAATAGATCAATGACCTCAACATAAAGCTAGCCACACTGAACCTTATAGAAGAGGAAGTGAGAAGTACACTTGAACGAATTGGCACAAGAGACCACTTTTTAAATATAAGCCCAGCAGCACAGACACTAAGAGAAACAATTAATAAATGGGACCTCCTGAAACTGAAAAACTTCTGTAAAGCAAAGGACATGGTCAACAAGACAAAATGACAGCCTTCAGATTGGGAAAAAATCTTCACTAACCCCACATCAGACAGAGGTCTGAACTCCAAAATATACAAATAACTCAAAAATTGGACACCAAAAGATCACATAATCCAATAAAAAATGGAGTACAGACCTTAATAGAGAACTCTCAACAGAAGAATCTAAAATGGCTGAAAGACACTTAAGGAAAGGTTCACCATCTTTAGTCATCAGAGAAATACAAATCCAAACAACTCTGAGAGTCCATCTTACACTTGAAAGAATAGCCAAGATCAAAAAAACTGATGACAACTTATGCTGGAGAGTTTGTGGAAAAAGGGGAACACTTCTGTATTGCTGGTGGGAATAAAAGCTGGTACAACCACTTTGGATGTCAGCATGGCAATTTTTCAGAAAATTTGGAAACAACCTTCCTCAAGACCCAGTAATACCACTTTTGGGTATATATCCAAAAGATGTTCAGTTGTGCTACAAAGATATGTGCTTAACTATGTTCATAGCATCTTTGTTTGACATAGCCAGAACCTGGAAACAACCTAAATGTCCCTCAACTGAAGAATGGATAATAAAAATGTGGTACATTTACACAATGGAGTACTACACAGCAGAAAAAAGTAATTATAGCTTGAATTTTGCGGGAAAATGGATGGAGCTAGAAAACATTATCTTGAGTGAGGTAACCCCGACACAGAAAGATAGTTATCACATATACTCACTCAAAGGTGGTTTTTAAACATAAAGCAAAGAAAGGCAGCCTACAAACCAGAGAACTTAGACAACAATGAGGACACTAAGAGAGACTTACAAATATCTAATCTACATGGGAATTAGAAAGTGGAAAAAAGACAAGCTCTCCTGAGTAAACTGGGAGCATGGGAACGTTGGGGGGGGGAAAGAAATAGGGAAAGGAAAGGCAGGGAAGGGAACAGAGAAAAATGTAGGCTCAATAAATATTAATAAAATTGAAAAACTCAAAGTTTCTTCTGAGACCAAAGACAATTTCTGAATTGTAACTCCCCATAAAAATCAGAAACCAAATTGCATATTTCCTACATACAATGGAACAGAATGTGAATTACCATTCCAGAGGGCAAAACCTAGGGCAAGACCAGAAGAATCTAGAACCACAAACTCTAAATTCCATAATACTCTCTGTCTTATGTCAAAGGCTGTAGATGGCTCCAACCTTCTGACTTTGATGATTAGACTACCACATTTTAAAGCTGGATATCATCAACAACAGAAACAGCAGAAAGCCTATAAACTCATGGGAATTCAAAAACTGTCTACTGAATCAAGGTAGAATAAGGAAAGAAATTAAAGATTTCATAGAATTCAATGATGAACAATGTATTCAAACTTCTGAGATACAATAAAAGCAGTTCTAAAAGGAAACTCATAGCACCAAGTGTCTACATAATAAAATTAGAGAGAGCTGATACTAGCAATATAGCATCAAAACCAAAAGTTTAGGTAAAGAAAAAAGAAAGCATTCCCAAGAGGAGTAGATGGAAGCAAATAAACTGAGGGTTAATATCAATAAAATAGAAACAAAAACCAATACCCCCTCTCAAATTAATAAAACAGAGAGTTGATTCTTTGAAAAAATCAACAAGATAGACACACCCTTATCCAAACAGTAAATGCAGAGAGAGAATAAAATTATCAAAATCAGAAATGAATAGGGGGACATAACAGACACTGAGTAGATCCAAAGAATCATTAAGTTGTACTTTAAAAACATTCAGTCCGCTCTATCAGAAAATCTAAAAGAAATGGATAAAATTAGAATCAGATTAATCATTTAAATAGATCTATAATTCCTAAGGGAATAGAAGCAGTCATTAAAATCTCCCACACCACCAAAAAAAAGCCCAGGGCCAGATGCTTTTAGTGCAGAATTCTGCTAGACCTTTAAAGAAGAACTAACACAAACACTCCTTAAATTATTTCTAAAATAGAAATGGAAGGAACTTAGCCAAATTCATTTTATGAGCCCACAGGCCTCAGTCATCTTGATACCCAAACTGTGTAAACCACACAAAGATTCAACAGAGAAAGAAAATTTAGTACCTTTTGACCATAAATAAAAAATACTCAATAAAATATTCACATACCTAAACTAAGACTACATCAAAGATCATACATATCAAGTAGATTCATTCCAGAGGTGTATAGATTATGATTCAACATATGAAAATCAGTCAATATAATCCATTTTCTATACAAACTGAAAGAAAAGAAAACCATATGATCATCTCATTAAGTACTGAGAAGGTCTTTGACAAAATCCAATACCTCCTCATGATGAAAGTCTTGGAGAGATCAGATATACAAGGGACATAATTAAGCATATTGAAAGCAATTTACAGCAAGCAGACAGCCAACATCAAACTTAATGAAGAAAAACTCAAAACAATTCTACCAAAACCAAAATTTAAAAAAAAAGCTGTCCACTCTCTCCATATCTATTCAATATAGTAATTGAAATTTAAACTAGAGCAAGAAGACAACTGGAGGAAATCAAAGGGATATGAATTGGAAAGAAGGAAGTCAAATTATGGCTAATTTGCGATGATATAATGATATATGTTGTATGAGAGGGCCCCTTGTTTGTCCCAGTTGCCTGGCTAGCTTACACCTGAAAAAAACCACACAGAAATTATATTCATTAAAACAATGCTTAGCCATTAGCTTTAACTTCTTATTGGATAACTCTTACATATTAGTTTAACCCATCTCAATTGATCTGTGTATCACCACATGGCAGTGGCTTACCAGAGATTCTACCTGGCATCCGTCTCAGGCAGAGGATCCATGACTGTTCTCTAGCTCTGTCTTCTTCCTCCCAGCATTCCATTCTGTCTTCTCTCCCTACCTAAGTTCTACCCTATTAGGCCAAAGAAGTTTCTTTATTCATTAACCAATGAAAGCAACACATTTATATCTACTTTATCTCTTATCATAACTAAGGAAATTTATATTATTACTATCTATTTTTTTAATTAATATTACCTAAGTAAACAGGAAGTATATTGCAAGCAACTTCCAAAACTCTAGAAATGATAGAGACATCTCACTGCCTGGACAGTCACCCAAAGTTCTTCTGTACCATGGGGCATCCATCTTCAGCCTACAGGCCCATAGTATTCAGCAGACTTTTCCATGAAGCAGGGAATTTCAAAGACAGTTCAGTTACTTTCTTCTGTGTCCTGCAGAATGTTTCTCAGAGTCTTTCATGAAGCAAAAACCCTGAAAGATTATCTTACCTTTAGGCAAGTTCAGCAGTCATCTCTCTGTGGGTACTGCATGTCCAGTGAAGCTGTCCAGGCAAGAGCAGTTTCTTCACCAAATGGCAACCAGCTCCATAAGGAATCTCGTCGATGTTCATCTTCTTCTTAGAGTAGCTGGTGCTGCCAGGAGAAGATGTATCTCACTGTCATGAAAAGTCTTAAGTTATTAAAGATTTTCAATGTATTCTGAAGGTATCTGAAAGATTTGGAGAATTCCTATGCATTTGAAATACTTTTCAGTACATCTAGAAAATCTAACTAACATGACTACAAACTTTCCTATTATAGATGAGTATCTATTAACCTATATTTCTTAATTATACATTATATTTTAAATGAACTACACAATCACAATACCTTAATCAAGATCAGAAATACATATACATATAACAAAGTTGACCTTAAATTTGTATTAATAAACCAAAATCTATACTAATGCAAATTATTCATATCTATATCATATCCCCCTTTAAATGTAAACAAACATTTATAAGCAATATTTGGGAACATGGGCGCAGTTATTTCTCTCCAAACTGCTTCCTGCTGAATGGGGGCACTGTTATTCAGGTCTTTTATGGGATAACCTGTCTGCTAGGTTCATCTCAGTCGGCAGTTGAGCAAAGTAATTTTTTGAGGGTGTTCATGGTGACCTTTCAGGAGGGCGAGGTCTATCATACCATATTGGAATAGAAGAAATCCACAGGGTCTCATCCTCTGTGAAAACAAAAGAAGACCCTTTCCAAAGCATCATATCCTTAGACCCAAATTCTGAAGTCATACCCTCATGATATCCATTCTGGTTCCACTTGGCAGCCCATATAATGAAATGTCTGTCTGTACTTAGCTCCTTTACAGTCAAAAATTTTAAAGAAAACACAATGGAAATAATCCAGACTCTCTGTGAATTTTCCATTTTTACATGGCTTATTTTTACTTTATTTCTCTTAACTATAACTATCTGTACTCTGTCTCTTTAAAGACTTTACCTTTCTTTTAAACCATTAACTTTATTCCTATATTCTTTTTCTTCTCTCTCTCAAGCCTACGTACATTCATCCAACAGTGTGGTCTTTTATGTCTGAATCTGTTTTACTGTGAATCTGTAACATTTTTTTTTACTATCCAGGAGCATTTTTTAAAATGTGAAGCAGTTCTTAAAAACTTAAGTTGCACCATGTACAGGTAATATGGTAATATCTGTGTCCTGCCCAGTAGAAACCTTAACTGCACTGTTATTACAGTAATTACGGTAGTTCCTGCCAACCAGCACAGTTCAGCATGGAGCAGTCACTCCTGCCTCAGATCCATTTGGTGCCCCTGAGTTGTGCACAGTTCCGGGCACACAGCAAGTCCACATTGGAGCTGCACTCAGCAGTTTAATTCTGAGACTGAGCGTGCAGCACAGAAACTCTTTTTATCCAAGTTACAACCAAATCTGACACTCAGAGCACTGTGCAGTCTGAAAACACATTTCTATATGGCGGCAGGAATCCACCATGCTCTTCCGCCTGCCTAAGCCTGAATCAGGGTCTCAGAGCACTCTACTTCTGATCCCAAGCGGGAACACAAACACCCAGTCCCATGAAATCCATTGAAATGCTTTAAAGCCGGAGTTCACGCTGGCAGCACAGCCCCAGGAAGCCGAGCTTTAAAATGACTCTGTGTTTTTTCTGCTGCTGATGCTGAATCAGGAAATCTCTCTACAGCACGCCACCAACTAACAGCCAAAAGCTGTGTTAAACTCTGTTTTTTTCTCTGATTAAAATTAAGCTCTCTCAGGTTTTACGTGGAGTTCATTACCATGCTGGGTGCCACTATGTTGTAATAGGGAGCTGTGGGCTGCGTCCCCGGCACCCAGCCGCCTGCATGGCTAGCTTATGCCCCGAAATAGTTACACAGAAACTGTATTCTATTAAACACTGCCTGGCCCATTAGTTCCAGCCTCTCATTGGCTAGCTCTTACATATTGACCTAACCCATTTCTAATAATCTGTGTAGATCACGAGCTGGCTTACCAGGAATGATCTTAACCTGTGTCTGCCTGGAGTGGGAGAATCATGGAGACTCCTGACTCAGCTTCTTTCTCCCAGCATTCTGTTCTGTTTACTCCGCCTACCTAATTTTATGTCCTATTAAAGGGCCAGGGCAGTCTCTTTATTTAACCAATGAAATTAACACAAAACAGAAGACTCTCCCCCATCATGAAGTAAGAAATGAAACTGAAAGTCTCTGCTCGTAGTGAGGCAGGGCTGGCCTAAACTATAAGAGGAAACTTTTAAGTGATGTTTTGGTGTGGGTGGAGGCTGAATCTACACTAAACTTTCTAAAAAGCTGACTTAATAGAATTCCAAATAATTTGGAGTGTTGGAATTCTGTATGTCGTAAGTTATCTTGGGCTGTCTTAGCCCTTAAAAATATATTTTTGTCTGCTTTTGTATTTGTCCTAACACCTGTGTAACTATGAGAGCAGTGTATCAGAAAATACAAAAAAAATAGTTTCTACTAAATCAAAGGTAAAAAATGTCATCAGACAATATCTGAGGACCAAAACAGAGATTCCTTCAGTCTGATGATCGCTGTTTCACTCATGTTTCTGCCAATGTGTTCAAAAGTGAATTGATTTATGATTTTCATTGTTCTTACCAAACTGCTATGCCACTTTGGAACATAATATTTGCAGGAAGCTCAATCCTTCCTGGGCCATGATCATTCACATGTGACAGAATAAATTATCTTATTTCCACTGAGGTGAGAGAATTTGTTTTGCTTTCTCTTTAGTTATGCTTTTGTTTGTTTCTTTGCTTGTTTGTTTTGTATCAACAGAGCTGTACTGTGGAAAGAAATCTTTGTCTAATGCATAAATCACAATATTGTGGTCCCTCTGTCTATAGGCAGTGCTGCCTCACTGTAATCTGTAATAAGACAGATTCTAACTCTTCTTGGATAACAGCACGTAAATAGCACAACAGCACTAATTCAAGACTTAACAGAAAGTAAAAAAGATAAACAATTCAGGAGCTAGGGAAAACAAAGGGCAATTTCACCTTTACTTACTCAAGGTTCAATGGTTCACTGGAATTATTATCTAGGGAGATAAAGATTTTAAAAGCTAGTATATACATTAATAAACAAATGTGTATACACAGGGTAGGGAACTCATAGAAGACCAATAACCTTTGGGCTTAATATTATTTACAAAATTACATGTTCTATTTTCCTTTTTAATTGCATACTTACTGTTTTTTTCAGTCTCTGTCTTTCTGTCTAATTCTGTCTCTATCTGACTCAGTCTGTCTGTCTGTCTCTGTTTTTTTTTTCTTGTGTGTATGTTTTCCTGGAGTTTAATTCGAAGTACATACAGTTCACAGACAGGGTAAATAGACTGCTTTAAATGTCTGGTACAATGACTTTTGAGAATATTGGGTGGGACATCTTGAAAACAGTAATTTTTTCATATAGTATCCCGTGTTTTTCACTGCAGTGTGAATAGATGGGAAGTTGAAAGGCCTAGTTTTTTGGTTTTTTTTTGATTTGTGGAGGTCAAGAGATGAAAAAATAAGCATATCATAATGCAAAAATGCATTCAGTCCAACTTCAAATGTTCCCACAATCTATCACAGTCTCAACAATGTTTGAAAGTCTAACATTCAAAGTCTCTTCTGAGGTTCATGCAATCTCTTAATTATAATCACTTATAAAATCAAAATAAAAAGCAGATCACATGCTTTCAGCACACAATGGCACAGGATATACATTAGAATTCCAAAACATAGGCAAGGGGGCATAATGAAGAAATACTGGATGAAAACAAGACTGGAAACCAGGTGGGAAAACTTGGAACTCTGCATCTTTATGTCTGATGTCAAAAAGTTCTTTGGATTTCCATTTGCTTCCAGTTCTGTTGAATGCAACAAACTTTTTTTTCCTTATGGGCTGATTCCACTACTTATTAACAGCTCCCCTAAGCAGGTATCCCATGACTCTGGCATCTCTAATAGCTTGGGTTTTCCAAGGCAATTCAGATTTCAAATTCATAGCTTTGTGAAATGGCCTCTCTAGGTCTCCATTTAGAGATGGAAATATGTCTGGGCTCAGTTGCTTTCTTCAGTCTCTGGGTTAGCCTTGTTCTTCTATCCTTAATTCCAGAACCATGTGGCTGAAGCTGCCAAGTTTTGCAGATTTCTGTGGTTGGAACATGGCCTCCTTGTTCAAATATATCTTCACCAACTTTCTTTTTTGACTGTTAACTTCACTGCCTAAGCCTGGCTGGCCTAGGGCTTGTATTGTAGACAAGACTGACCTCAAACTCAGAGATTTACCAGATTGTAGCTTCTGAATGCTGGGAATAAAGGTTTGTATGACTATACATACATGACTATAAGTTTCTCTTCAATTGCTTTTCACAAGGTAGACACTTAGCTGGGTGGACTCTTACCCTGAGGTCACCATTCCCTGTACTTCACTTCTTACTCTATTTCTCTCCTTCATTACCAGAATTAACTCTATTCCACTTCCCAGTGTCTGTCCCCTTTCTCAATCTCAGCACTTTGTGCTTTTATTTGCTCAGCTTGCTCCTTTTCATTATAAATCTTCACTAGAGTAAACATGAATAACAACATAACAGAGTCTATACTAGGCTGTTTTGAGATTTCGTCTCCCAGTGGAATTAATTAAAACTTCAATTTAGCCTCGGGCAGATTCTTTGGGCAAGGGAACAAAGCAGCTGCATTCTTTACCAAAATATCACAAGAATGATCTCTAGGTAGCATGTTAAACTTCTTCTCCTCTGAAATCTCTTGAGCCAGCCCCCCCCCCACACACACAGTTCAAATAACTCTTGGTGCCGCTGACTTCCCCTTTCCTACTACTATAGCTCATTAAACAGCGTTTAAAGCATTCCACTGCTTTCCTAAATCGAAGAACCAAATCCAAATTACTCTGAACAAAAACATGCTTAGCGCTATTATAGCAATACCCCACTCCTAGTCCCAACTTCTGTTTCAGAGCTTCTATTGCTGTGAAGAGATTCAGTGGCACCAGTAACTGTTCTAAAGCAATACATTTAATTGGAATGGCTCACTTACAGTTCAGAGGGTCAGTCCATTATCATCATGGTGGGACATGACAGAACACCTGGTACTGGAGAAGTAGCTGAGGGTTCTATATCTTACAGGCAACAGGAAGTGTCTGTCTCATTCTGTGGTTATCTTGAGCATAAATTAGGTCTAAAGCCTGCCTCCACAGTTACACACTTCTTTTTTTTCAGACTCAGTAGTGTTTTTCTTTTTTTATTGAAAAAATTTCTGCCTCCCATTTTCCTCCCCCTCCCCCCTCTCCTCCTCCCCCTTTTCTCCCCCTCCCTCCACTCCTTTCCCCCTCCCTCTCCAGTCTGAAGAGCAGTCAGGGTTCCCTGCCCTGTGGAAGTCCAAGGTCCTCCCCCCTCCATCCTGTCTAGGAAGGTAAACATCCAAATAGATTAGGCTCCCACAAAGCCAGTTCATGCAGCAGGATCAAAACCCAGTGCCATTGTCCTTGACTTCTTATCAGCTTTCATTGTCCGCCGTGTTCAGAGAGTCCAGTTTTATCCCATGCTTTTTCAGTCCCAGTCCAGGTAGCCTTGGTGAGCTCCCAATAGATCAGCCTCACTGTAACAGTGGGTGGGTGCACCCCTCGTGGTCCTGACTTTCTTGCTCCCAATGAAGTCATATCTACTCCAACAAGGTCAAATCTCCTGATTATGCCACTCCCTTTGAGGGGCATTTTTTTCAAACTACCACAAAAGCCATCAGAAGGTTTAGAAATTTTAGAATCAGAATTTTTAGCCCTATTGATCTTTGGTATCTGTTGGGCTTAAAGTTCTATATCCAATGAGAAATATGCCTTACTTTTACTTTTGTTGGAGTAGTCAAGATTACCTATTGAGAACACTGTCATTTGGGTTGTAAATTTGGAAAAAAATGGAAAAGGAGACACAGTCACACAAGTGGATCTCAGGAGACTGCAGGATGGTGATAAAGTTTAGGAAGGTGCTTGTGAAAGAAAGATTGTAACTGCATTTAGTCATATATAAGGTGACCACAAATCAAGTAATAAGGTAGGTTCTAGAAAGAGGCTTTTGTAGTGGAGCTGCCCCCCAATGGGTATGAAGGGACTGAGGCTATGGGGATTCTCAAGAGTTCATGTGCAGGAGAACAGTGGAGAGAACATCTGGTCAGAACACTTTGACTTAATGCATTATTTCAGCTAAGTGTTAGTGTATCCTTCCTTTCCTGAAGACTTGGTATTCTAACTTTTCTGAAGCCTGGGACCTAGAAGGAATATGAAAAGAACACATAGAACATGAAGCAGGAGAGAGATGTTGGGTTTTCTTAGAAACAAAATTGGGTCTGCTATTAGATTGTAGATAGCTAGAGGTAGGTCAAAATGAGAAGCTATACAATAGGCTGTGAACAACCTCTTTTTTGTGCTCTCTCAGACATGGTATTATCAATTTTATTAGCTTTTATTAGTTATTAGGCAATCTGAGAATATGTTTACAAGTGTGAGAAGATAGCATAGTCACTACAAAGGTAGAAGGGAATCATGCAGTCTTGTGGAAGATGATCTCAGGCACAGTAGTGGGGAAGAGAGATGATCTGAGAATTCCTTGGGAGACTGCTTGAGAGAAGATACTACATTGAAGTTTGGTGAGATATGCAGCCTGTTACAAGGTAATGGAATAGAGTTAAGTTTTGAGTAGGCTGGGAATACATTGCTATCTCACATGGAGCTTTTCATATGAGGCTGAATTTGTGACTGGTTTTCAGCAGAAGAGGAATAAGATAGTTACTGCGAATATACCAGGTGTCTTTGAAGATTACTTCCCTTTTTGTATAGTTGAAGATCCTCCTCATGAAGTCAAATAGTCTAAAAAGAGACAACAAATAGAAGGGTAAGTTCATTAATAGAAAATGAGGCAGACTGAGAATATGTTGGGTTCAGAGAGTTGGATGGATATGAAGTAGAGGCCAGTGCTTCCAATTTAGCATTTGCACTAGCTCCATAGCTGACTTTGGATAGCTCTGCTATCTGCTCAGAAATGTCTTGGTGGCCTCTACTTTAGTGGACAAAGTAAATTGTAAGTGTTTGTGAATTAGTTTTCTTTTATTTTTTTTACATTTTTATTGATATTTATTGAGCTCTACATTTTTCTCTGCTCCCCTCCCTCCCTCTCCCCTCTCCACTTCAATCCTCCCCCAAGGTCCTCATGCTCCCAATTTACTCAGGAGATCTTGCCTTTTTCCACTTTCTACTTCCCATGTAGATTAGATCTATATAAGTCTCTCTAAGTATCCTCATTGTTGTCTAAATTCTCTGGGATTGTAGTTTATAGACTGACTTTCTTTGCTTTATGTTTAGAAACCACCTAGGAGTGAGTGCATGTGATAATTGTCTTTCTGTGTCTGGGTTACCTCACTCAATATAATGTTTTCTATCTCCATCCATTTTCCTGCAAAATTCAAGCTGTCATTATTTTTTCTGCTATATAGTACTCCAATGTGTAAATGTACCACATTTTACTTATCCATTCTTTGGTTGATGAGAATTTAGGTTGTTTCCAGGTTTTAGCTATGACAAAGCTTTGACAAAAATAGTTGTGCTCATGATTTTGTGGCACAATTGAGCACCCTTTGGAAATATACCCAAAAGTGGTATTACTGGGTCTTGAGGAAGGTTGTTTCTAAATTTTCTGAGAAATCACCATAATGACATCCAAAGGGGTTGTACTAGCTTGCATTCGCACCAGCAATGCAGAAGTGTTCCCTTTTCCCCAAAAACTCTTCAGCATAAGTTGTCATTGGAGTTTTTTATTTTGGCCATTCTTACAGGTATAAGATGGAATCTCAGAGTTGTTTTGATTTGTATTTCTCTGATGACTAAGGATGGTGAACATTTTCTTAAGTTCTTTGAGCCATTTTAGATTCCTCTGTTAAGAGTTCTCTGTTTAGGTCTGTACTCCATTTTTTTTTATTTGGATTATGTGATATTTTGTTGTCCAATTTCTTTAGTTCTTTGCATATTTTGGAGATCAGACCTCTGTCTGGCGTGGGGTTAGTGAAGATCTTTTCCCATTCTGTAGGCTGTCATTTTGTCCTGTTGACCATGTCCTTTGCTTTACAGAAGCTTTTCAGTTTCAAGAGGTCCCATTTATTAATTGTTTCTCTCTGTGTCTATGCTGCTGGGGTCATATTTAGGAAGTGGTTCTCTGTGCCAATGCATTTTTCTCTTATAAAATGTTTAGTGTGAGTGGCTTTATGTTGAGTTCTTTGATCCATTTGGACTTGAGTTTTGTGCATGGTGATAGATATGGGTCTATTTTCATTTTTCTACATGTTGATATTCAGTTATGCCAGCACCACTTGCTAAATATGCTTTTTTCCATTTGTTATTTTTTACTTCCTTGTCAAAGATCATGTGTTTGAAGATGTGTGGCTTGATATCCAGGTATTCTATTCGGTTCCATTGGTCCTCCTGTCTGTCTTATGCCAATACCAGGATATTTTCAGTACTGTAGCTCTTCAGTATAGTTTGAAGTCAGGGATTGTGATGCATCCAGAAGTTCTTTTATTGTACATGATATTTTGGCTATCCTGAGTTTTTTGCTTTTCCATATGAAGCTGAGTACTATTCTTTTGAGGTCTTTGAAGAATTTTGCTGGGCATTGTGTTTAATCTGTAGACTGTTTTTGGTAATATTGCCAAGTTAGCTTGCTTTTAATTAGAGGAGTCTGTTGTGAGATGAGAGAACCTTACTTTTCCTAAATTAAGTCATGATATTGAAGAATGTGTCATGGATATTCATGGCCAATATGGGCATTATCATTTTGATTTTAGGCTTGTGGAAGGAAAGTAAATTCTGCCTATTGTGAAGTAGCAGTGTAGACTGCTATGATGGTGTTATCTGTGACATGAAATAGCCTTCAGTTAGATGCAGTCCTTCTGAAATGGAAGAGGACACAGGATCACTTTAAGCATAGATCATAAGATCTGTGTAGATTGGGAGGGACATAGAGGAGACCATGAATAGCTTGGTAAAGAATTTTAGCTAAGATGCTGTTTTTTTGGGATACACATACAAATGTAACTCATTAGACCCCCAAAAATAGAAAAGATCCATTTGTTCTAGGAGCAGGAGAAATGGGTCTTGCTTTAGAGCTTTGCAGCTTTGAGGTATGTTGAAAGAAGAGGAATTAGAGTAAGTCTATGGTGAGGCTTTACAGGGGGATGCCTCATGTGATACTTAATCTTGTTTGTCTATTTTACTGGATCTGGGATCAGCTAAGAGATAAGCTACTGAGCACTCTTGTGATGGACTTTCTTAGACAGATTATTTGAACTTTGAAGGCCCAAAGGAAATGTGGTCACAACAAATACAGATAAACAGAAATGAAAAAGAAAAAATTTCATTTTTTTTCTCTTCATCTTCATTTATATAGACACACACACACACATATACTGCCACTACTACATTTCTGAATATTACAACCAGCTTGTTCAAGCATCCAGTATAGACTGAAGAATCATCTAAACTTTCAGGGGTAGATTGAGACTATTGAGATATTCAGCTTTATGGAGTAAGAAACTATCAGATTCTTGGCCTCTTTGTTATGAGGAAGGCATTTGAATTATCCATTTGAGTTATCATGTAAGCTAATACAACAAATTCTCATTCAATAGACATTCATACTGTAGGTTCTGTTTTGACTAATATCCCTGATATCCCTGATCAGTCATAAAATTAAAGATATAGTTTTGTAGAGATAGCTCACAAGCGATGCTTTAGAAAAGATTTATCTATACATGAAAGTTCTTGGAGTAATATTGAGTATTAACATGTTATGAATAAGTGTCTGGCCAAAGAAATGAGGTCCACAACAAAAACCCTTTGGAAGTTTACCTGACTGCAAGAAATGAAGATGTTCTAAAAGGACACTTCTTCAATCTGACTATAAGACTGTAGAAACAATGTTCTTCAAAGAAATGATACTTTCATGTAGAAACTCATGCTAGGAGAAGAAAAGGGTATCAGCCAGAAGGAGAACTTGCCTCTTTGAAAGAGATTTTCTCTCAATTCAAAGAAATTGTCATGCCACCTTGGAGATGAGACTGAAACCCAGACAATGATTGGTCAATGGTATGTAGGATCATACATTGATAAGGACCATCTAGATGTTCTGATCCTTGACCCCTGATTTTACTTTGGTCTCATTTCAGGATCCTGAAGATGGAGTTGAAGGATTTGTTGGATTTCTTTGTCCTTCTTACCAAATGGGCCAAATTGAATACATTTCTTTCCTTTTTTATTTCTTCTATCAATATGACTCTTTTAATCAATTCATTGATTATGGGTGTATAGACTTGGCTTGGGGACAAGTTATAAATGCCAAATTTGGTAACAGAAGGACTGTCAAGGTCAGATGAGTTGACTTTTGCATATGAGTGCCTGCTCAGGTCCTATTTTGACAATATGATTTAATAGGAATGATAAAGAAAACATATTTTAGATCTAGGACTGATAAAAGATTGGTGAAATAAGGAGGACTAGAGGGGTAAAGGTTGAGGACTACCATGTAGGTAGAAATTATAACTTTCTTATTTAGTCATAAGTCTTAGACTCAGTGGTAAACTCATCTCAATTTTAGACTGTCATAATAGACTATTGTAGAGAGAGTTAGTAGAGCATAAAACATAGGATGTGAAGTGTGATAATTATAGATTTAAGTTTCTTGTGTTCCTCAGGAATTAGTGAATAATGAGTCTAATGCTGTGGGACAATAGTCTGTACCCTGTCACTTATATTTTAAATAAATGCAGATTGGAAAGTAGCCAGACAGAAACTATAAGCAGGGTGACAAGTATTCTGGGAAGAGGGAAGCGCAGCCCACAGTTGTGACCCAGCCTCAGAGGATTCAAGGTGTGACTGTCTCACCAAAAAAAAAAGTACCAAGCCATGTGGATAACTCAGACAAGAATTACAGGTAATATAAGTTATAAGAATTAGCTAATAAGAAGCCTGAGCTAATTGGCTACTCAGTTTATAACTAATGTGTGATTTCTTTGGGACTTAACGAATGCAGGATCTGGCTGGACGGAAAACCTCAGTCAACAGTCTGACACACAGAGGAGTTTGGGATCTGCTATTGATTAGTTTTGGAGAATGGTGAATAACACCTGTGAGGGAAAAGGAACCTGGGGATGAAATATTGATAGGTGAGTGGTAAGAGAGTTCCTGGAAATCTGTGAATCTGGAGGAAAGAATTTGAGTTGTGGGAGCTTTATGATTGACAAATAATAAAGTCATGGAATTTTCTAAAATGTCACGTCCCAGGAGTGGGGGGATGTCAACATACAGAAATGACCAGAAAAGAACAGAAAAAAATAAATGTCCAAACAGAAGGCACAGTAACAGATCAGCCTTTTTGAATTGAGTAGGAATTACATCCAGTCCCACAATAGAGAGAGTAAAAATCATTCTCATATAACAGGCATGAGAAACACTTACCAGCAATTGACAACATTACTAGAGTTTGTTGAGGGTGGTAGGTATGAGAGCAGTGAACCCTGGGCCCATCAGTCTTTGGCAGTTTAAAGTCTCAGCAAGTTCAGCAAGGTTGATTGATTGGAATCTAACATGGATACAAGAAGTCCATGGGAACAGGTGTATTTCTGAATACAGTATTATTCCTGATGTTATCTTCCTTCGACAGGGACAAGTAGTTAGTCTGTAGCCATGGACTGGGACAGGCTTTGCTCCGGGGCCTATTTAGCTACAATTTAAGAAGGTATCTGGTATACCAGACCTGAGTAGTGTAGGTATCACTTCCTGTTCAGCATTGAACCCCAGCATAAGGCTATTGCCAGCATTAGATGGTTTTCCTGGTCCTGTTTGAGCTTGGTAGTCTCAAGGTCCTCCTGACCTTGAAGGCTGCTGTATAAAGTCTCATTGAGGGTGTGAGAGCTGTCCTATGATCTCTGAAGCTTTTTCTAGTATCCAGTACCAACTGACAAATATTGTGAAGGTAGAGAAATAATTTCCCTTCATCACTCTCTGGAACAAGATTGCTATATCAGTTAAAACGCATGACTATAAATGTGAGTGTCTGGTTATTGTATTAAAGACCAGATAAATACATTAGTGAGATATAGACTTGGGTAATCTAATCTTCTCAAAATTTGTTAAAATCATATATTTGTGTCTAATAAATGCTATATAAAAGTTTAAAATGCTATTTGTTCATACAAAACAATACATTAAGAGCATAAGATAAAAGTTTGATTAAGTTAGTTATGAAATGCACTGATCTATATCTATATCTATCTATCTAAATATATGTATATATATATACTTTAATAAGATAGCTTACTAGAGCAATTCTGCAGGAAAAGAACTAATCAATATAAAATACTAATCAAAAACTTTAAGAAATATGTCTTAAAATATTTATTCATCACCAGGTGTTGGTGGTGCACACATTTAATCGCAGCACTCAGGAGGCAGAGGCAGGCAGTTTTCTGTTAGTTCAAGACCAGGATGGTCTACAGATTGAGTTCCAGGACAACTAGGGCTGTTACAAAGAGAAATGCAGTCTCAGAAACCAATAAAATAAAATAAAAAACCCGTCGTCATCAAATTGTTAAAGATTTATTTTTCAGAAATATTCTTAATATATAAATGATGAATTTAAAAAGGATTCGACAAGTTTGTAAGACATACATAACATAAACTTGGTGTCAACATTCCTTTTCATGGTCTGAATTGAATTTCAAGACATAAAATGCCAGCAAATAATAACATTCAAAATCAAGGTTTTTCAAGTTCTGATATAGTCCAATTTAAACTAAAGAGAGAAGATTAATTTTAAAGTCAACTTCTTGGTGCTTCCTCAGGCTCTCAAAACTCTATAAATATCAAATTTAGCTCTGTGTCTTTAAAATCAAAGTGTGCTATTTTATATCTGAAGCACTAAGTGCTACCCATCTCACACTATAGTGACTATGGAGTATAAGTAACTAAACATTTCTACAATGTTTTTCTTAAATCTTTTTTGTTATCATGTATTTTTTAAATATAGATATAAATTATTTCTCTCAATATATTCCTGAATGATAATATAATGCTAATCTTGGCATTAATGAAGTTAAAAATGTCAATGACATCATGTCCTCTCATTAATCACATTTATTAGGACAATTTAAATTTCTGATGGACGCTATCCCTAACCCAAAATCTATCTCCAGTTGCAAACCACTTGCAAATGAAGATTTAATTTTCTACACTGAAGTCCCACTGAGTGTAAAGACCAAAGTCAGGCCCCATGCCCTACAGTAGATGGCCAATGCAAAAAAAGTCAATGGCTTTTACAGAGATGCTTTGCTTTGTGTCATAATGCTGTGCCAGGGCCTTTTTATTTTTACCATTAAAGTATATGCATCATGTATTATAGTATATATATATATATATATATATATATATATATATAAATCATGGTTTCTGGTTTTGTGTTTTTATGAGATTTCTGTGTGTGCAAACATGTGTGTTCTTCAGTCTTTATGTATGTCTTGTGATTTGTCTTTGGCTATTTTTGTTCTATTTGTTTGGGTTTTTGTTAGTTTAGTTCAATATTTTAGTTTAATATTTTAGATACATACTTATTCTAATGAGAGAGAGAAAGGGTGTGAATTTGGATGTGAGGGGAGGTGAGGATGGCCTGGACAGAGTAGAAGGAGGGAAACCTGTAATCCTAATACACTGCATGAAAGAAGCCTATGTTTAATAGAAAAACATGTGTTATGCTTAATTCAACATTATGTCTGCTGGTTCCTTCACTCTAGAGCAAATAATAGGAATTGATTTGTCTTTATCATTTAATAATATTGTATAGTATATATGTTCACTATATATGTGATGTATATATGTATCATATATTGTATATTTTTGTCATAAATGGAAACAAAAGAAACGCTGGAATCAAAATCAAGATTTCTAAGAATGAGAATGAAGAGGGAGGTAAGGAGAAGGTATAGAAAAAACAGAGAATGACAAAGGCATAATGTCTGAATATATAGAAAAACTATGGTGAGTTCTATTAACTTTTAATTTGTGGTCATAGTGTCTCTTCACAGCAATAGAAACCCAGAATAAGACACTGGCTCATAGTGTTTTATATCTTAAGAGCATATCTTTCTTGATTTTTAAAGCTGTTCTGTAGTATTCTTATCCAGATTTTTAAAATATTTATATTTTTAGTAATATTACTTATTAAAGAAAATACTTGAATATGTACAGAAATTAGCATTATTTCTTGTTTATATTTCATTCAATTTTACCTTCACTTTCCAAATTTAAACCATCTTGCTTTGCCTTGATACACGGAAGTTAAAGAAACCCTCCAAATCTCTTTAACAGTGCTTAAGTGACCCAGCTCCCACCCAGGTTTAGCACTGGAATGAGAGTATAGAGATATTAAATATCTAAGACAGGGCCTCCACAACCTCAGAGGTAATGGTGATATTTTAGGGTGTTTGTCTGGTTCCCACTTCCTGTACTTGCTTTCTTGGAAACAGGAACTGAATCATTTCTCAGAAAGCCCTTAAATGCTGTCTGCGCACTCCTGACTGCATTTGTCACATGTTAATGCTCTTGACCACAACTGATCTGTTGCCTCTGTCTGACCAAGTTCCCACACTAGCCCATGTGGCTATTTCAGCATCTGAGCTCGCTGGACATGGAAAAATACAGTGTTAAGTGGGGAAGCACAAGTTCAGAACGAGAAAACAATATGCTCTCCCTCATGTGCGGATCGTGGCCTCCAATGTATATGTGTATAGATGTAAGTGTAGGTAAAGTCTAAAGATCTTTTGAAAAAGATTGGCATTAACCTAGGAAATAACCTGAAACATCTACAAATGAGATAACATGAACGTTTTGGCCTTGAAAAGAAAATAAACACTAAAATGAATGACAATCCACAGGATGGGAAAAAGTCTATGTCAGATATACTTCAAATTATTAATTCATATTGACAATATATAAAATATTAAAAATTAAATTCCTTAAACTTCAAGTCATCAGTGTTAAATGAGATATTTAATAGAACAGACGGACTCCAAATGAATAAATGAAAATAGCCAATTAAACCTAAATTCACATTTTTTGATATTCATGCATGTATATAATGCGTTTTGATCAAATTCTCTCCTCTCCAATTCTTCAAGTCCTACTTCTTTTTCATCCCATTTTCATGTATTGCCTTATTTTTAATAAAATATGCACTGAGTTCATTTAGTTCTGGCTCTTATGCATTGATATGAGAGCATGGATACCCTCACAGCCCACAGCCTGACAAACAGTGATTCTCCCCCAGCAGCCACCAACTGCTCATACCTTCTCACAAGGACATCGTGAGCCCCTCCCCATCCACGTTAAAAGCTTGGCTGGTTTGATTTTATCCAGGACTGGCATAATTATTCCCTGTCATTGAGATTTCATGTGTGCAACTGCACTTTTGTATCCAATAAACATTGTGTCACTCCAGACAATGTCTCTCTGGCTCTCACAATATCACTGCAGCCTTTTCCACAATGCTCCTGAACCTAGTAAGCAGAAGGTAAGTATAAATATCCCAGCTAGTGACGGGAGATATGCAGTCTCTTCTTTAATGCATGTTGACCTGGTGTTAGTCTCTAAATTAATCTCATCCAAAAGAACCTTCTCAACTGAGGGCTGATAGGGCATTGAAGTAATTACTATAAAGATAATTAACTAGGGATAAGTTTATTACTGTGTCTATTAAACAAAATAATATTATTGGGTCCTCCCCTATGACTTATGTCCAAACACTGACCAAAACCAACTTAAAGAAGAAACAGGTTATTTGACTTACAAATCCTGGTCACAATCCAGCACTGAGTGAAATAAGGATTTTTTTTTGTACAATTAACAATATCATCTTGAGTTCTATATTGTGGAGTAGGTATAAAATTCAATCAGAAACCGGTTGTTTACTGTCAAAATATTAGTGCTGCCATTGAACCAGCAAGCATATAGTGAGGCAATAAACTTTTATTTTTCACCTTTTATATCATACACAGCACTTGCTATTACTTTGAAAGCTAGCCAATAAGAACGATGCTTTTAGGCCAGAACAAGCTTGTCTTTTTCAAGTAATTATGACTCAAGTATGTGGTGTCTTCGCCAATAGGGTCTTACTATCAAGTTCAGGAGGGCAAACAGGAGCAATGACAATAACTTCTATTAACTTTTGGGGGTTTCATATGGAACAACTGACAAACAATTTATAAAAAGGAGCTCATACATGGCACTGGGCTTTACAATGGATAACTATAGTATTTGGGGAAGCACTGTCCCTTTTAGAGTGTAACTTCATTTAAACTGATTTTATATGTGTATACCTATGCATTTTAGGATGCTTCTAAAGTAGTCAGTTTTATATGAAATTTTCAAAGTACTTTAGTATTATTTATTCATTTCCATACCCCATTCTCTGTCTTGCTCTCTCTTTCCACCACAGAACTTTACCCTTTCTTCATACTACCTGTGTTCTTTCTCATCTCCCTTCAAAGCTTGGCCTCAGCTGAATGGCCTGCTCAGGCCCTACATGGAGCGCCAGCTGCTGGATCGCTCTGTACACCCCACAGAAAGAATTGAGCCAGCTCCTTGCACCTGGCCCTGCATGAGAGGGGAAGTGCACTGTTTGCCAACCAGCCCCCAGGTCCTGGAGATAATCAGAGTCAAGCAGGAACTTGTTTATTTCCTTATAGAATGGAACTTAAAAACAAAACCCCATAAATTCCAGAAGAAGCGGAACGAAAATTAGCCAGTCACATTAGGAGTCATTTCTGCGTGAGTAGCGGGTCCCATAGCCCCTGTTGGAGACTTAGGAGTCATGTCTGCAAGAGCAGCGCTCCCATAGCCCCTGATGGAGAATATGATGTATCCGGTACTTATGTCATCTCTCCCCATTTTAACTCCAATATTTTTTTTTATAAACAGTCATGTCTCCTCTCTCCTTGCTTCCTGTCAGTGCCATTTTGGTCACTCCTGCCTCCCATATGCTCAATTTAGCCTATATTTCTGAATAAGGACTCTGCTATCACAGACATTAGTAACAAAATTGACAAATGGTACCACATGAGAACAAAAACTTCAGTATAAAAGAGAATATCATCATGATTATAAAGAGGATGAATGGGAAAAAGTCTTAATCAGTTTTACGTCTGTCAGAATTACTAGCTTGAATATATAAAGAAATAAATCACTAAACACCAAGAAATAATCCCAGAACAAACAAGACATGGAACTAAATAGAGAGTCCTGAGAAGAAGAAACACATAACCAAGAAATAATTTTTTTAAAAATGTTTAATATCCTTAACCATAAATAAAAACTCTGGATTTTATTTTAGGACATCCAGAATGGGCAAGGTCAGAAATACAAATCACAACAAATGCTGGTGATGATTTGAGGAAAGAAGAACACTTCTTTATTTTTGGTGGGACCAGAAATGACTGACGCTAATATAGGAATCAGTGTGAATCTTCCTCAAAAGGATAGAGGTAGGTCTTCCACATGCTCTCAAGATGGTAGAGATGTCTGAGAGCTACAAACATAGAGTGGAACAAGCAAAAGTAAGAGCCACATGTTACAGGCAGCAAAACTAGAGGGCTGGAGTCATCAAAATCCTTTGAGACTAAATACACCACACACCTCATATACTAGATATAATGGTATAGGACTTAATATTTTCCCTGCATAATTTCTGTCTTGCTTTGCTATATTCTTTAGTCACTACACCCCCATTTTTCCTATATTTAAATGGGAATGTGTATTCTATGTCACTGTTGGAAATATGCAATTCTGTTTTAAGATCTTCCTCCTCCTCCTCCTTCTCTTTCTCTTCCTTCTCCTCCTCCTCCTTCTTCTTTTTACTATTGTTCATGTGGTCACAAGTCAGATTTAGCCTTAAGTCTTAGAACTGATTGTATACTTTGGGGTTTTGATCAATGTTGAGGCTACTAAATGCTAAGGGGAATTCTGTGTTGGACTAAATGGGTTTTGCATTGTGATATGGCATGAGTCTTTGGGGGTCAGTAGTGGAATACTGTTATTTGAATGAGAAATGACCCATATGCTCATGTGTTTGAACATTTGTCCCAAAGCAGTAAAACTGGGGAGGTACGGAAGTTCTAGAACGTACCTCATTTCTTCTCAGCCTATGAAACTTTGCTGTAGGAAGTCAACATTGGAATCAGGCTTGAGGGTTTGTGGGCCTGTTGCCTTATAGTTTGCTCTCCCTGCTTCCTGTGTTCAGTTGAGATGTAATCTCGCAGCTTCATGGCTGGTTTGAAAACAGGAACTTACTTGGTCCATGTCCTGAACTTTAGAAGTGTGGTTTTTTTCTCTAATAGAAAGAGTGTACCAAGTCTATAATTCTGCAGAAACTTCTCATCCTTGCTTTAATTGTGAAGCATGTACCTTCATTGGTATCTTCATCACATTATTGTCCACATTTGTAGTAAACGCAGCTCATGATTCTAGTTGTCATTGTGAGGTGTAGTGCAATAGATTGATTTTTTGCACTCATAAACTCCACAGTATGACAAGCTGCAAAGCCAAAGTTGAAATGTAAAAGTATGCTAGTTAAGTTTCGTTTCTAAAACAATACTTGTTACATCAGATCTTCAGACTTTTTATATTAATATCTCTGTAACTTATATCTACTATTTTCATCTTTTGTCACTTCATCTTAAATTATTCAATATTGATATTTCGTCTCCCACAGATCTAAAAGCACCTCTACTATGGTTAATGATTGCTTATTTGTAGCTTTTTATCTTTCTCTTTGATATATTATCTTTCTACTAATTGACAGCTTTCAATGCAGTGGTGCTAGTCATATTTGTGTATGTATTGAAAGGACAGGTATAAACTCAGGACCCCTAAGACCAAGTTCTCGGGCTAAGATTTTTTTTTTTTGCTCCAGAGGCACAGAGGGAAGGGATAACAGACAAGGACAGAAGATAGAGGAAGAGGGAGAAGGGGAAAAGAACAGAAGAGAGGAGAGAAAATGAGGCAACCAAGAGGGGAAAGGAAGTCCTGGAGTGAGATAAAGGCCATCCTCTAGATAGAGCAGAGACAGAGGTGACAATAGGAAAACAGTGCTTTAGAAGCCAAATATAAGTTCAATCTTATTTAGAGCAAATAACACCAGTAATTGTCGGTATAAAAGAACAGGACAAAGATTATGCAAGAAGAATTAGAAACAGTTGGCAATGAACTCAGTGTTGGAGTATGTTCTTAACATGCAAGACAGTCCAGGTTTAACCCTTAGAACAAGCAGAATGAATAAAAATATAGAGTATAATGTGAATTCACCTATATAATGTTTTCTATTTATCAGTTATGAACATACATCAAAAACAGAAACCCTTGGCCTAGCTGACAACAGTGAATTATATGAAGTATGTAAAAATATCTTCAGATGTATGTAAGAACTTATGTTTTGATCCTACTGCATGTACTGGCTTTGTGGGAACCTAGTCTGTTTGGATGCTCACCTTCCTAGACCTGGATGGAGGGAGGAGGACCTTGGACTTCCACAGGGCAGGGAACCCTGACTGTTCATTGGACTGGAGAGCTATGGAGAAGGGGATGGGGGGGAGGGGGAGGGAAATGGGAGGAGGTGGAAATTTTATTTTTAAGTAAAAATAAAAAAAGAAATGAATGGGATCAAGATACCTGATATAAAAGACACATAGAATAAATAAAAAGAAAGTTAAAAAAGAACTTGTGTAAGAAAATTTGATACAGATTTAAAATAATTTCTTTCTAAAAAATGAAAACGTATCTTAATTTTTAATTGATTCCCTAAGCTAATCTTACCTACTTTCAAATCAGACATTACATGAAAAAACTCTGCAAACAAACACCTCTTATCTCACGGAAGCAACTATGATCACATGAAATCCAGCAAAATACAATAGAATTTTTGACCATATTTAGCTGGGCTCTATCTAGATGTGGTAAGCCAGATCAACAGGTTAAAACCAATGAACATACATTACATCAGCACACTAAAAAGAAAATTTTATATCTATCAGTGGATTATATCCATCACTCAAGAAGGTATTTTGACCAAATGCAAAACTCAAGCCTGGTTTTAAAATCTCATCATATAAGAAAATTGGGAAAAATGCTTCAGTTTGGCCAAAAGCATATGCAAACAACGTACAGGTGAAATCTTTTTTAGTATTGAACGACAGGAGCAAAGCAAGGATCCCGCTTTTCATTAGCTTACTCAAGACCCAACTTGAAGTTCTGGGTAATAAACAAGGTAAAAAGTGCAAATAAATTGTATATACAGAAAGCAATAACTAAAAAGATGACTTCTCACAGATAATATGGCATAGTATGCAGAAAATTCTGAAGAGTTCACAATAAATGCTGCCATGAACTAATATGAATATAAGAAAATTTCTCATTATAAGATTAAGATAAAAATGCTCTTTGTATACCATCAAAGAATAAGTGAGTGGTATTTCAGATGTAAAGCACATTACTATTTACATGAATACCAATAAAAACAGTTCAATGTAAACATAATAAAATATGTACAGGTTCGCTTATGTGAAGACTGTAAAATTCTGATAGAACAGACGAAAGAGTATGTACATAATGAGGTCAAAGACTGAGAAAAAGTTTCCAGCCCAGGAAGGACGCCTTTGCACTCTCAGTCTAATGCTGAAAGCCTTGGGGAGTTGCTGGAATTGAGTCCATGGTGAAGAGCAGAAGAGCTGGCCTGTAATGTCAGCAGGTATCAATAGAGTAGAAGCCATCACTGTGAGAAGTAAGACTGACACTCTGTGTGCTGCCTGCACCCCACTTCTTCACAGAGCAGTTTACCCCATAGATAATCCCATCCTTATTCAGAACAGGGGCTTCCTCACTGACCTTCAGCCCTACCTGAAAAACTCTCCATAGCCATGCAGATGCATTGCATAAGTTCTAGGAATCTTCTGTCTAGTTATGTTGTCACTTCAGATCAACTATCTCACTAGCTCCTACAGTTTGATCATTATACATTCACTGTAACCTTAACAAAACACTTCCAATTTTTTTGAGAATAAGGAACAAAGTTTAAATGAAAGAAGAAAAGATACAGAACAACTAGTGTGTAGCATTAAAGGAGGAAATAGAATACTGACACTTCAAATTTAATAAAAAGGTACAACAATTAATGACATATGGTTGCTGGAAACTTTTATAATCAGTGGAAATCAATAGGATCCAAGCATATGCCACATACATAGAATTAAGTAACCCTTGAACAAGGAGCAAAGACATTGGCTTAGAGGAAAACATAGGGTTTTTTTTGTTTTTTGTTTTTGCATATATCCCCAGAGCCACCCATATCCACATCCATATATATTTTAAAAAATTGATGTATAACTAAAATATAAACTCAAAGAAAACCATGGGATAGGAAAATTACAGATGATATCTATGCATCTACTGCAACATCTTAATCCATCCATACTGCTCAGGAACACTTAATGTTTATAAACCCAGGAGAGGGGTATTTTAAACTCTATTTCATAAATTATTAAAATTGTTAAATAAAACATAAATGATGTTTGATGACTCGAATCAAATATTTTAAAGAGATTATAAACATCTATAATACTGAAGGCAATGTTAATGTAGAATAACACTCCTTAATACATCATATAATTTTCATTAAGCTATCAAATTAAATGCTGACTACATTAATCTTAATATTCCTGAACCTGTTCAGAAAAAGTAATAAATTAAATTTTATTTTTTAAAATAGTCAGCGATATTAAAATCCCAAAATGATATGTTTTAAAACAGTCAATGATATTAAAATTCCAAAATGAGATGTTTTATGTTAATCAAGTATTTTGATATACATATAAATCATTTAATTAAATTAATTGTCATAAATTTGATTTAAAAATAATCCCTATATTCAAATGATAAATTTAAGATCTTAATTAAGGCTGCAATATGTACAAAATAATAAATACACCTAATAAACATTTTAAACATATTTATGTTACTTTTACTTTTAAGAATTAAAATTGCAGAACATACAAACCCACAAATTGTAATATTCATAATGTTGGCAAGCTTACTTCATACACTTCTTTTAATTGTTTATTTAGTGTTACTAAACCAATGTAGGCTGTATGTTCTGACCAGTGCTCAAGACCGGTTTTAAGCTCCTACACTAAGGAAACCCACCCAGACCGGGGAGTGCCTGCCATTCGTGCAGGTCTCAAGGTTCCCTGTAAGGGAGCTCGGGCACCTACAGCTTGTGCTCCTGGGTCTCCATTGGTCCCCTGGACCCCGCGCTGCCTCCCACATCCTTCCTCTTGTCCCTGGATCTTTGGGCTACCAGGCAGCCTTCTTTAGGTGCTGAGAAGTTCCATCTGGATGGGTGAGTGTCTGCTATCCAGGGGCGGTGAGTCCCAGAAGCAAGCACAAACCCCTCTCTCCCAGCTCCGTCTGCAGGGCTGTCTTTCGTAGGCACGACCCAACTCCCCAGCACCCCACCCCCAACCCTGCTTCACTGTATGTTCTGACCAGTGCTCAAGACCGGTTTTAAGCTCCTACACTAAGGCAACCCACCCAGACCTGAGAGTGCTTGCCATTCAGGCAGGTCTCAAGGTTCCCTGTAAGGGAGCTTGGGCACCTACAGCTTGTGCTCCAGGGTCTCCAGTGGTCTCCTGGAACCCGTGCTGCCTCCCACATCCTCCCTCTTGTCCCCGGATCTTTGGGCTACCAGGCAGCTCTGTCTAGATGCTGAGAAGTTCCATCTGGATGGGTGAGTGTCTGCTAGCAAGAGGCGGCCCTGTTCAGGTGCTGATGATCTGAACGGCCTGCGTTTTCTGCAAGGTCATTTGCTCTAGAACAGTTTTCTGCTCCTACACTAAGGCTACCCACCCAGAGTGGCGTCCAGGTTGTGGTGCTGAGGAGTTCCACATGGACGGGTCGGTTCCTGCTTCTACAATGAAGAGATACACCCAGAGACTCAGTCACAGCAAAGACTGGACCAAGACACCAGGCCTCTCCTGGCTTCATTTGAAGGAAGAGATGGGAAGGTGCCAATGCAAGAATTCCTCCAACAACCTGAAAGGCAACATGACGTCACCAGAATCAAGGGATCCTGAAATAAGAAGAAGTGTACACACTACTACAGAACAATTAGAAGAAATCGACTCAAAAGTGAATTTTATGAAAATAATAGAAGACCTCAAACAGGAGGGGAAAAACTGCCATAAACAATTAGAGATGACAAACAAAAAGGTAGAGGAAATGAATAAATCGCTCAAAGATACCCAAGAAAACCTAGAGAAACAAGAAAAAGCAATCAAACAGGTAAGGGAAGCGGTTCAAGACTTGAAGAATGAAATGGAAGTAATGAGGAAAACACAAACGGAGGGAAGGATGGAGATGGAAAATCTGGGTAAACGAACAGGAGCTACAGAGACAAGTACTACCAACAGATTACAAGAGATAGAAGAAAGATTGTCAGACACTGAAGATACCATAGAGAAAATAAACACACTGATCAAAGAAAACAGCAAAACCAAAAAATTCTCATCACAATACATTCAGGAAATATGGGACACAATAAAAAGACAAAACCTAAGAATAATTGGGATAGAAGAAGGAGTAGAAGTAAAGCTCAACAGTCCAGAAAATATATTTAATAAAATTATAGAAGAAAACTTTCCCAACCTAAAGAAAGATATTCCTTTGAAGGTACAAGAAGCATACAGAACACCAAATAGACTGGACCAAAAAAAAAAATCTCCTCACCATATAATAATCAAAACACAAAACATACAGAATAAAGAAAGAATATTAAGAGCTGCAAAGGAAAAAGGTCAAGTTACTTATAAAGGTAACCCTATCAGACTTATACCTGACTACTCTATGGAAACCGTGAAAGCCAGAAGGTCCTGGATAGAAGTACTGCAGAAGCTAAGAGATAATGGATGCAAGCCCAGACTACTATACCCAGCCAAGCTTTCATTCACTATAAATGGAGAAAACAAAATTTTCCAGGATAAAAACAAATTTAAACAATATGTAGCCACAAATCCAGCCTTACAGAAAGTATTAGAAGGAAAATCACAAACCAAGGAGCCCAACAATGACCACAATAACTCAAACATCTAGAGTCCCTTCACCAGTGCAACTCAAAGAAGGCAAACAAACTCTATGACTAAAAAAGTGACCGGAGTTAACAACCACTGGTCTTTAATATCCCTTAATGTCAATGGACTCAACTCACCTATAAAGAGGCACAGGCTAAGAGATTGGGTACGCAAACAGGATCCAACATTCTGCTGTTTACAAGAAACACACCTCAACCACAAAGACAGGCACCTACTTAGAGTAAAGGGATGGAAAAAGGTTTATCAAGCAAATGGTCCTAAGAAACAAGCAGGTGTGGCCATACTAATTTCTAACAAAGTTGACTTCAAACTTAAATCAATCAGAAGAGATGGAGAGGGACATTTTATACTCATAACAGGAACAATTCATCAGGATGAAGTCTCAATCCTGAATATCTATGCCCCTAATATAAAAGCACCCACGTACGTAAAAGAAACATTACTAAAACTCAAGGCTGCCATCAAACCGCACACACTAACAGTAGGAGATTTCAACACTCCTCTTTCACTAATGGACAGGTCAATCAGACAGAAACCTAACAGAGAAATAAGAGAATTAATGGAGGTAATGAATCAAATGGACTTAACAGACATCTATAGATCATTCCACCCAAATAGGAAAGAATATACCTTCTTCTCTGCAGCTCATGGAACCTTCTCGAAAATTGACCACATCCTCGGTAACAAAGCAAACTTACACAGTTACAAAAAAATATTCGTAACCTCCTGTGTCTTATTAGATCACCATGGACTAAAGTTTGATTTCAACAACAATGCTAGCCCCAGAAAGCCTACAAAATCATGGTAACTGAACAGTCAACTATTGACCCACACCTGGATCAAAGAAGAAATAAAGAAAGAAATTAAAGTCTTCCTTGAATTCAATGAAAATAAAGAAACAACCTACTCAAACTTATGGGACACTATGAAAGCAGCCCTAAGGGGAAAGTTCATAGGCCTAAGTGTCCACTTAAAGAAAACAGAGAAAGCACACATTGGAGACTTAACAGCCCACCTGAAAGCTCTAGGAAAAAAAGAAGCAGACTCACCTAGGGGGAGTAGAGGACTGGAAATTGTCAATCTGACGGCAGAAATCAACAAAATAGAAACACAGAAAACAATTTAAAGAATCAATGAAACAAAAAGCTGGTTCCTGTAGAAAATCAACAAAATTGATAAACCCCTATCCAAACTAATCAAACGGAAGAGAGAGAATATGCAAATTAATAAGATCAGAAATGAAATGGGGGACATAACCACAGACATAGAGGAAATTCAGAGAATCATTAGATCTTACTACAAAAGCCTGTATGCCACAAAACTGGAAAATGTAAAAGAAATGGACACTTTTTTAGATAAATACCATATACAAACAAAGCTAAAACCAAAATAAACTATTTGACAAGGACTATAAAAAAAAATTAAAAAGATTACAAAAAAAGGAAGGTTTCCTTTTCTCTTGGATTGGGAGGATAAAACATCTCCTTAATCCCTCCAAATTTTTTTTTTTTTTTTTGAGAGGAAAAACCCTTTTTATAAAAAAAACCCAGGTGAGCCAAAACAATCTATACAATAAAGGAACCTGTGAGTCATTAAACTATAATTAGCTAAGAAAACTGTGGTATTGGCATAAAAACAAATCCCTACCAATGGAAATAGTCCAGGACCAGATGGTTTCAACCTGTAGAAAAAAAATAACCATAACCATGAACAAATCAAGTCCAAAGAAGACCTAAATACAACTAAATACTGAACCTATAATGTGGAATTTCCCTACAATAGTAGCAGACAGTCATTAAAGCCTTGAATATGGGACCTCTGAATGGGAGCTGAGGAAGGCCGTAAGGGAAACTGGGGAGGCCTGGGGAGGAAAATCTCAAAAATATAAAAGACTAAAAAAACTTTTAATCTAATTAACCCAATAAAAAATAGGGACTAATAAAGAAAAGAGAAGGATAGCTTAAACACTAAGGTCTCTCTCCTTAGCGATGGAAATGCAAATAAAAAACATTAATATATCATCTTACACCTGTCCAATGGTTAAATCTCTAGTTATAATATTCTATATGGGAAACCTCATGAGCTGCTAGGTAAAATTCTTACAAAAACCCAGCAATACTTGATTATAGGATAAAACTTTTCTTTCATAGCAGCATTATTTCCAATAGCAGAGCTTAAAACAGCTGACTAATAATTACTTTAAATTTTTTTTTTTTTTTTTAATGGGGCCCCCCCCCCCCCCACTTCAAGGGGGGGGGAAATAGAAACCCCCGGGGGGGGTTTGGGTGGCCCCCGCCCGGGGGGCTGTGAAAAGGTTTTTTTTTTGTGGGTTTGGTTTTTTTTTTTTTTTTTTTTTTTTTTTTTTTTTTTGGGGTTTTTGGGGGGTTTTTTTTTTTTTTTTTTGGGGGGGGGGGGGGGGGGGGGTTTTTTGTTTTAGGGGGGGGGGGGGGGGTTTCTTTTTTTTGGGGGGGGGGGGGGGGGGGGGGGGGGGGGGGGGGGGGGGGGGGGGGGGGGGGGGGGGGGGTTTTTTTTTTTTTTTTTTTTTAAAAAAATTTAAAAAAAATATTTTTTTTTGTGTATTTTTTTTTTTTATTTTTATTTTTTTTTGACTTGTTAGGTAAAATTTTTAAAAAAAATTCCAGAGCAAAAAGCACAACAGGTACTCAAGCAGGTAAAATATAAATCAACAGATGAAGTATACAATAATCAACAAATACAGTATATTAATTATAATTCAGCTATGGCAAGTGTGTATATTAAATATAAAACTTATTCTACAACAGTTTTATAAAAAATGCTGCTTATGGCTAAGTCTTCTCAGTTTTTAAATTAAACTCTTAATTTAAACCAGTAGCCTGTCTTATATAAAAGGACAGGATAGAATCTGGAAAATGGTTTAACAAAATATTGACTATGATCAATGTTTCTTATACTAAACAGTAGATTAATTGATAATTTTAAGATTGATTCCTGGACAATTGCCTTTGCTAAATTCAAAGGCCAAAAACAATGGTCTTTTCCCAGATCATTGCTACAATTTATGCACCTGTATTTTGCTAATGTTATAGCAAAAAATCCCTTAAAGGATTTTATGCTAAATTTTACAAATGGCTCTTCCAATGGAGGAACTGCATATATGGCTAATAATAATAAAAATTATGGAGCATAACAAGGCTCCTTCAAAGCAACTCATAAAAGTTGCCAGCAGATCCTGATGCAAACAGATCTGGCTTGATGACACCAAGCTGACCTTTGCTAAGACAAGGTGAAAAAGCTCTTGCAATGCATTATGAAAAAACCCGACCTGTATATATATTTGGGGTCAAGGATGTGTTTGTGCTTTTTTCACAGAAAGAAAATAAAATCTGGACGTGATGTCGAGGCTGCGGACACAGAGGAGTCCCAGACTTCCAGAGGTGATTGAGGAGAGGTCCTGGGTCCGGTTTTCCCTGCCCCCAAGGAAAGGAGTGCCTGGTGACAAAACCAGCTACACCACTCTGCAGGGAGTCATCCTGCCTCCAGATTCCAGGAAGTCCCGGCTGACATAAGTGCCAGGATGTGCTTCATGTAGCTGAATCCAGATCTCCTCACCCAGGTTCCCCCACCTGTCCTGGAGCACAAATGCTAAACTGCTTCTGCAGCTTGAACTCTGGTCTGCTTTGGAGCTGAGATGTAGACTAAACATCAGACTGCTTTAAACTTTGGGACACAGAACTCATTTTAATTAAAATATTAACCTCTCTTCACTTAAGAAGCAGGAAAATTGGGGGTTCCTGTCACTGTTGCTCAGAGACTGGAACTGGTGGTATTTGATAACAACAATGTATGTCATTTTACTCCTACTGAAATTGATCAAATGATATTTGTAACTGCTTATAGATGTTGGGAAAAGTTTGACACATGCTGTAAAGTGTTTGGGTTTAATGCATATGTTAAAAATTTTAGATTTTGATCCCTTTTACACTGCCGTAATTTTTGGCAGGCAGCACACATAACTTTATGTGGAGTAGGCACTTATGAAGGAAGACATACCATAGGCCAGACTAAAAGGTGAATACTTAGTTTGGAAAAAGCCCTTTCTTCTTGTCTGGATTTGGAGTTATTGGTGCCAAAATTATATCATTATATCTTTTGTTTGAGGAGCTCCTCACAGTCTTTTCTTTAATGATAGATGCTGAGGCCCAATGACGGGAGTTAGTGTGGATCCTCGCCTGAATAGCACACCATACAGAGGTTGTAGAAACCGGCTCAACATGGCATGGTACAGGAATGAGGGCGCTCTCCACATGGCCTAAGACAGGGTGCCCTGTGATCTGTTTACTTTAATCCTGCTAGATGCTTTTTATTTGAGGAGCTCTAAGGACAGGCGACTTATGGCAGGATAATCCCCCAACCTAAGACAGGGCCCTGGGAACCCTAGGACGGGAAAGGGGGAAAGAAAAAAGGCCTGGTCCCCACTCGACCTAAGAATCATCAGGCACCCCTCTGTTCCCAGGAGAGATAAATTGCTTCACCACTCGAGAGGAGGGTCTCTCCTTATCTCAGTCCCTTCTCCTTTAGATCTGACACCATGGTTGACTTTGACTGGTGCTCTCCATGTAATAACTACCTGCCTTTATATAAGAGAAAGGGGGATCTGTTGGGAGCCGTTTCCCCCTAAAAATCATTACAGGAACCATCACCCTGGGGAGTCTGCAGGGAACCCCACACCCATAATTGTGCTAAGAATAGTTCTATTGCCCCACACCCAATTAAAGCTGTTAATGGAGAACTACCTGTTAGCGGAACCCACCCCACCAGACTACCTAGAGAACTAGGTGTGGCAACTTGTGACTTCCTGGCCTACCTAACGGGACGTAACCTCCTGGCCTACGTGACGCACCTGACGAACCTGAACCACGTGACCTGGACCACGCGGCAAGATCCCGTTCCCCTGCCCCCCAAGTCCCTCATTCAGGGGCTATATAAGCAGTAACCAGGACCCTAACAAACGAGACTTTGACAAAAAAAAAACCAATGTAATACAACTTAATGATAAATTTTAACCAACACATGTCATTAAAATGTAAAAGCTTTTTGCTACATGCCTGTGCTCTCCCTTTTAAAAGTAAGAAAACAAAACAAGAGTCTAGTTCCTGTCTTAATGTTGTTTCTCCAGGGAGAAGTGAAAGGAGGTTATATATTACCAGAGTCCAGCTGCAGTGGGGTTCTGCGCTGTAGGACAGACAGATGTGTGAAGTTGGCAAAGAAGAAAGAATTTGACCACCAGTTGTCTTTCAATCTGATGGCCCTGACGAACTCAGGCCGACTTTATACAAAATCTAATGTATTCAAATATGAGCACTTTAAAATCATTCATCTTTAATCCTTTTTAAGAATGATTATCATATATTCATTTTAGTTTCTCTTTTTCTATTTTACTCCCTTGACATCATTGACCTTTACACCATATTATTATATTGCAATCTGAACGTTTATATCTAGCAGACACATCTTATTCATACTCTGCCCTAAATGGCAGCAAAGAGGCAGTTACAAAGTAAGAAATGTAAGCCCTGTGATTAACAAACAATCTGTCATATGAGTTTACTGCTATGCCCAGGATATCATTTTCACATGTACACCAGTTTCTAAGTAATCTATCGGACACCTTTATTATGTGGATTGCAGTTATAATCCTATTCTTTTTTATTGAGACAGGGTTTTATAATCTTATTCTTTATAAGTTCTCCAGATAGTAATAATTAATATCTAACTCTTTAACTGTTGAAACTCAATTCCTATTTTCCCTGGCAATTTCTGCATGTACTTTTCTTTTGAGGGAACTAGAAGTTTTAGATATCTATTGATAATTTTGCATGGGAAGACTATCTGAGTGTTTACATTCTGGCCCCAGAGAAATGGCTGACCTTTCATTTCCTGTATCTTTTCTTTATATGTCCAATAAGTTTTTAATGTAATTTTTTATGAAAACATTTTCCCCGTTCATAAATTTTTGGAATAAATTTATTTCTTTTTGGAACCTGTTGTGGGAACTCCCTCAGCCAATAACCTTTAAGGTAACCAGTCCACTGGGGCATGGTCTCATTTAGTATAAGTGCAGATGAAAAGTGTGCAGGACCCTCTTTTCTGCTGAATTCAGTTTCAGTTCCCAGCACATGCAGATCACTACCCATACTGTGTATTTATCCCCAAGTAAATAACCCTTTGTTTAACTCTATTCCAGGCTATTGTGGAACTTTTTGTTACTACTAAAAGTGGAACCTTACCAGTAAGCCACAGCCTCATGGTGATGCATAGATTAATAGAAATGGATTAATTTAATAGATGCATAGATTAATAGAAATGGTTAACAAACTCCATAGGGAGCCTCTTCGATGTTCATCATCCTCTTGAAGTAGATTGGTGCTGCCAGGGGATGTGTCTTGTTGTCAAGAAAAGTCCTAATTTTTAAACATTTTAAATGCCATATTCCTTAGGTCTTTAAAAGATTTTAAGATTATCTATCTAACTGAAATATATCTTTACATAGCTAGAAAACCAAACTAACACAAATACAAGTTTGACTATTAAACATGATTATCTATTAATCTATATTTTAATTATGCATTATATTTTTAGTGAACTGCACAAATAGAATACTTTAATCAAGAGCAGAAATATCCATATAACAAAATTGACCTTAAATATGTATCAATAAACCAAGAGCCATACCATACAAAGTGTTCATTTCTATAGCAAGTTAAGAAACAAATTAGATATGAAACTTTAGGCTCACAAAAATAAGATAGATAATAGAATATTTTTAATTTTTGCCTTATACAAATAGACTAAATAACTGTAATTATTGCTTGATAACTGCTTTGTTATATGTAATTTTACTATGTCAAAGTTAAAACCTCCCTTTTTATTTAGCTAGAAAAGGGTAGATGATGTGAGATGTCCTTCTGTATATGTATTGCTTTTATTGGTTAGTGATAAAAGCTGTTTTGGCCAATGGATTAACAGAATAATGCCAGGCAGGAAATCTAAACAGATATATGTATGTATGTGTGTATGTATCTATATATATATATATATATATATATATATATATATATATATATATGTGTGTGTGTGTGTGTGTGTGTGTGTGTGTGTGTGTTGTGTATAGAGAGATAAAGAGAGAGAGAAGGCAACTCAGACAGATGCATGTAGCTGCTGAAGGAGAAGGACACCAGAACCATACCAGTAGGTTACAGCCTTGTGGTGATACACAGATGAATACAAATGGGTTCATTTAAGATATAAGAATTAGTTAATAAGAAGTTTGAGCCATTGATCAAACAGTGTTTTAATTAATATAGCATCTGTATGATTATTGGGACTGGGCAGCTGGAAACAAAAGAGAGCAGTCTTTGTTTACAGGAACTGGATAAGTAACTGTCATTGCCTTAGTTAGTTCTTCCTTCCTAGGCAGGATTGCTGCAAAGGGAACCAGGGGCAAGAGGAAAAACCAGTTTCTGTAACAAATCAGAGAAATTTAATTTTTCTACAGAGACTTTTGTTGCTAGTAAATGCAGGCACAATTACAACTGTCTAAGCAAAACTAACGGTCTCCATACGAAAAAGCATAGTGAAAGTTAGACCTGAAGCCTGTGATTTCCTGAGGATCAATGCAGAAGTTTGCAGTATCTTTTCCATAGGTCCACTGAAAAGAGCCTTGCCTTCTGGGGAGCTTCATTTACAAAGCATTTATTCTTCTTTCCCAGGCGTGATAGCATGGCTTCCACCATATTCTCCTGTTTTGTATTTTAAATGAAGTTCATGTATATAATAAGTAGAAATGTAAGTCTGTTACTGAGTTGACTGATGAAGACTGGGAACAAAATAATAAAAATAAAAAAGTCTGTAGCAATAGTCAAATTAATAATAAGGAACCAGAAGTTCTTTCTAGAAACTTAAATAGTCAGTGAAGATTATCGCCTAGGAGTAACTTGTTCTGGTGATGACGTTTGCAAATGTGAGAAATTATAGTACTTTGTTTATTTAGTGAGTTGATATTTATATTGAAATTTCAAATTCCTTTTATATGAGCCTGAATTTATTTTCAAGAAACATCTGAATCATTGTAAGGCTTTGTGGTGGAAGACCAGCTGCAAGGGGAAGCAGCAGGAAACAGTGTGACCAGGCCCATGAGGTGAGCATGTGATTGGGCCACATCAACAGCAGGGGACCAAGCAAAGCTCAGTCCCCAGGAACAGTCACAAATTCTCTGCCTGTTGTCCCCTGATGCACACAGCAGTTGTCAGATGATAGGTGGGTTTGGAGGTTACTGTCATTATAGTGCTGATTTCCTGCTCCTTCATAGTGAAGAAGGTTTTCCCTTTCCTTTGTTTGCAAGTTCTTGGCCTGGTTTCTTTGATAAGATTTTAACACATACATGTACTCATGTTATAGTAAAGAACAGTATCTACCCATGGGTTCAAACATGATTATTTGTTCTCTTAAGAATTAGTCCAATGGGTCTAGTCAGTCATCTGACCTAGGGACTCTCTTTCTTTTTGGGAAAGTAGAACCACTTTAACCCATGCTAAAGAGATAGGTAGAATAATTACCCCTTTAGTGATATAATGTCCTTTTCCTTCCCAGAATTCTAGGCCCTGCTGCAGGAGCCTAGAGCCAAGGCCATACAGTTTCATAAGTCCATTCCTGAGTTACACTCAGAAAAGTGTAACTCTTCCTTTGCTTCTTTCTGTCCCTTTTGCGAGCATGCTTTCCCTGAAACTTTCAGCTTCCCTCATTTCCTAAAGCTGCCCTTCTTGCCATGCGGCTGCTTATCCACCATGTGGCTGATGACCTCTGTGCAGCATACTCTACGGCATGGCTTTTTCTCTCTTTGCTCCAAGATTTACAGCTTGTCTGCCTTGATCTTTTTCTTTAAATACAAATAAAATTGTTCTTGAGCTTCCTTTGGAGTCCATCCTTAAAGTATTTTATTAGCGAGACAAAGAACACCACAACTTTACTCTTCGTAGCCACAGCTTCAGTTCATCCTGATAATGTTCACTTCCCACTCCCAGAAACAAGTGATTTTTCAATCTCTGATGCATGAGTGCTGTTAGTTGATTGAAGAAAAAAGTGAGGACATGATTGTCGTAGGTATGGTGGATGAGAAGGTTTTATTGTAGTTGTGAAGAAAAGAATAGCCAGAGGCTTTTGGATTTATCCAGACTGAACTGGGCCATCGTTTGGAGGAAAAGGAGAAAGAGAAGAGAGAAGAAGCAAAGAGAGTATCTGGGAAGCTAGAGAACAAGAGGCAAAAGACTGTGTGTCCCAAATGGATAAAGTTATACAGGGAAGAAGAGCTGGGGAAATAGAAGCAGAAACCCAGATCAGGGGTTGGAGAGATTGGTAGGGAGTGGGAATGAGAAGTGATGAGAAGAGGCAGGACTCAGCGATGGTTACTTATGATTCTGGGGGATGCTGGGAGAACCTAGCAGTCATGGTCTGATTTAATATGTTAAATAGGCACCTGTAACAGAGTTAGAGTCATTTGTCCTGAGTTAGAGACCTTATGCTAGTGACAAGGTGTTGTTTGCCTGTACTCTCAGGAGTGTAAGCACCTGCCATTCTCAAAATGGAGTACAAAGTTGCTTTCAAAATGGATTCATTCAGGGAAAGACACAGCATGAAAATCCAGTTTTACATAATAGAAAATGACTTAGAGCAGGGCATAGTCTCTTCTCAACATTTCTCTTCCGTCTCCCCAGGGGTTTATCTTTTTCTTCTTCCAGAAAGAGGTTCCTATGGGAATTCTAATTTCTTGGCATCAATATTTCAATAGTCTGGTAGTCAAAATTAAAGATTATACACAGGCTGGTTACATGAAAATCCAGTTTTACATAATAGAAAATGACTTAGAGCAGGGCATAGTCTCTTCTCAACATTTCTCTTCCGTCTCCCCAGGGGTTTTAATTTCTTGGCATCAATATTTCAATAGTCTGGTAGTCAAAATTAAAGATTATACACAGGCTGGTTACAAAGAATGTCTCTATCTATCATCTATCTATCGTCTATCTATCTATCTATCTATCTATCTATCTATCTATCTATCTATCTATCTATCTATCTGTGTGTGTGTGTGTTTCTAAGGATGGGTGATTGAAAGAGTGAAAACACCCAGATTCTCCCAAGAATGTAGCCTTAGAATTTTAGATTGTACTAAGAATAGTGACATGGGATAGGTGTGGTTGCAACTCATGAAATCCTAGCACTGATGAAGCTGAGGCAAGAGGATTGCCAAGAATTTAGCACCAGCTAGGCTTGCATTATTATACCTTTATACCTTATCTAAAAAAAGATGAGACAGGCCAGTTTACCGATCATAATGTTCCCCCTACATTGGTATATTGGATGACTGCCCCAGCAGTATTTGATTCTGACAAGAACATGATCACAGTCAATGCCTTTGCTCTCTCAACCAGGTCTTTGTATAAATTTAGAAGTCTGTCTTTGGCAGAAAGTTTGTCAGTGTTTGTCCAGGCAAAGTGACCTCATTTGTGACATTCACAGATGCCAAAAACAAGAGTTATGACATGTCTACTTGTTGAGCCATAGCTCTCAAGAGAGATACAGGACAAGTGTGTCCTGGATTTATTCCACCAGCAGATAGGAAAGTGCTGCCCTAAGACTGATTTACATGCTTCCCAACAGAAAAGCGTGAGAGGTTAAGAGTGTTTATCACGAGCTATTGCAGGCTATGTAGCAATTATAGCTCACTCTGAAAGCTGTAATTTCTTCTGTAATTTCACGTACACAAAACATCTATGAATCTCCCTGTTACCACGCATTTTCATATAATGAGTACATGTAATCTTATGATTGCATCTCAATCTTATGTTAACACACTTCTGTGGACTGTAAAATAGATGACTTTTCATTTAGTTGTATAGTTTTGATACATAGAATATATAGGGGGACATGCTTCATAACTAGTTATAATGACCCATGAAGACTACAGACATCTAAAAGCCTGCCTTGCTAACACATGATTAACTCATTTTCTCCTCAGAACAAGTTTAACTAGACTAAATACCTTTTAATTGTAAAGAAAACTTTACAATTGACACAAACCAGGTTACTAAGAAAAAGCATGGCAGTTTTTCACTTTTCAGTGTGCAAATAATGGATCTGGGTCTCAAAGTTGTTGTTAGGCACTGTACATCCCCCATCTTGTCAAGGTTTTCTCCAATGGCCTTCGACCTTTGTGTTGCCATGGTGAGTGGTTCTTCTCTTATCACCTCAAGGCTACTGTGGAGAGAGTTTTAAGAATAGAAAAATAATCTAGAAGAAGAAGCATGTTGAAGTTAGAGGTAGGGCAGGATTATTAGAGTAGAAATAGAACAATAAAGAGCACAGGAAATGAAGAGCATCCACCTGTCTGTGTGAAGTTACTATAGAAATTCTTTACATCCTCTTTGCTCCTGAGAAGTGTTTCAACTTTGGAACCCTGGGTAGGAGCTGGAGTCAGTCTCTCAGCCTCTACAGGATTAATGCTTACATGAGAGTTAATAGTGTGTCCTTGTGATCTTATAACCTCTGGGTATTTTAGAAAGTTGTGTCTCCACCCAGGGCCAGAGTTACAAGTCAGATACTATTATTTTGAATAAAACTAACTGATGTTACTTGTAGATCAAGATGTAGGTCTCTCAGCTCCTCTCCAGCACCATGTCTGCCTGCATGCCACCATGTCACACCATAAGTCTAATGGGCTAAACCTCCGAAAAGATAAGCCACCCCAAGTAAATGTTTAGTGCTTTTCCATTATAAGAGTTTCTGTGATCATTGTGTTGCTTCACAGCAATGGAAATCCCAATTAATGTATGGTTCAAACAAGAAATCGCTGAATCATACTATTGAATTTATTAGCCCTTGTGATCGGTTTGATTTTTTTTCCTTTTATTCATTCTCAGTAGATAAGAAAATATTTATATGTGAAATGGGCCATCAAGAACTTGAAATTTCCCAGGGATCTCAGGCAAGGAGAAGAGGAAGCCTAAATCCTGCCCAGCCAGGGCAGAAACCTCTTCTCTAGGAAGGAGATTTGAAGCTGGTCAGAGTTTCTTAAAGATGGCAAATGGCGGGCAGGTGTGCTACTCTATTTAAACTTCAGCTCATCATGTTCCTGTAGATGAACTTTCAGGGTGTTACTGGATCTTTTTCTCTTTCACAATGGGGTCACACAGGACAAATCTTGTTTCTCAGTTCTCTTTCTTTTTTAATCAAGGACAGGTATCCAAACCTGACTCACTGGGGCACACGGTGTGTCCCTCAATCTTGGCAAATGGCCAAGTCTAATCCTTAGGAAAGGCTGACCTTTGACAGCTAGATGACTATAACTCTTACTTATGGTTCCTCATTTGATCTGTTTTATTAACTCAGATTTTAGTTTGAGGAAGTAAATGAACAGTTATATTAAGAGGAAATTAGATAACAATATAGCATCCTTTCAAATGTTCTTTTAACAAAATTGTATTTTCCCATTTCCTATATAATGAAAAAATGATTAGGTAGAAATCAGAATTTTGCATGTTTTGTAGCTATAGCTAAGTATAACTTTAGTTTTAATATTATGAAGGGATACAGGTTTCTATCTGGCTTTACTTTGTCAGACTCTACTTCCTTTTTGAGTCAAAAAATACTAATTTCTGTACATATTCAAGTATTTTTTTTAAAAAATTTATTACTAAAAATATAAATACTTAAAATCTCTGGATAAGAATACTACAGAACAGCTTTAAAAATCAAGAAAGATCTGTTCTTAAGATATAAAATACTACGAGCCAGTGTCTTCTTCTGGGTTTCTATTGTTGTGAAGAGATACTATGACCACAACAACTCTTATATAGGAAAACTTTAAATTGGGGCTAGCTTACAGTCTCAGAAGTTTGGTCCATTAGCATCATGGTGGTGGCATTCGGGAAGATAGGGTGCTGGAGAAGGAGGAAGCGTTGTACATGTTGATCTACAGGCAACAAAAGCAATGTGTGTCACACTGAGCAATGTGTGAGCAAAGAAGACCTCCAAGACAACCCCACAGTAGCACACTTCCTCCAACAAGTCAACACCGATTCCAACAAAGTCACATCTCCTAATATTGCCACTTCCTATAGGGGCCATTTCCTTTAATCCAGCAAGTGAGGCCTAGTGCTACATACTTTTAATACTAGATTTTGGAGTCAGAGGCAAGCAGATTTATGTCAGTTTGAGGTCAGCCTAGTCTATATAGTAAATTCCAGGACAGCCAGGGATATACAGTGAGACTCTGTCTCAAAGAAATCAAAGGGGAAAAAGATATAAAACACCATGAATAATATTATTAGGGATTGATGTTTGTATCATTTGGATAAGACAAAATAACACATTTTGGTATATCTAAGAGAGGTAAACAGAATTTAAGCCACAAGTTTTGAAACACTGTGTAATTTTGCAGGGCTTTTTTGTAACTGTGCCTTAATGTTTTAAATATCAATAGAAACAGAAATACAATTAATTGTAACCAATTATATTTTTTTGCTTTTTTTTAAAGGAAAATGAATAGTTTTGTTTTAACAAATAAGTGCCCTTGAATGTAGCTTCTTTTGGGAGATTTGAAATAAGTTTGGCATTTTAAAAATTAGATTTCTTTTGTAAAAATTATACTGAATGAGAAAAATTTCTCAGTATTATGTAAATACTTTAATATTTTTGCCTTTGATTGTATAAATATTTATTTATACATCTCCATTGTTATTACAAATTAAAAGATAAGAGAACTCACCCTAGTGTTTCCATATATTCATGCATTCTGCTCCTGTCATTCTCTGTTTTTTCTATACCTTCACTTTACCTCCCCCTAGCATTCTCATTCTTAGAAATATTGGTTTTGATTCTAGTGTTTCTTTCCTGTTTCCATGTATGACAGAAAACATGAAATATATGATATATATGTATATCACATACATAATGAACATATATACAATATAATGTTATTAAATAATAAAGAACAATCAATTTCTATTTTTTACCTTAGAGTGAATGGCACCAGCAGACATAATCTTGAATTAATTCTAACACATTTTTTTCTATTTTTTCATGAACATTGGCTTCTTTCATAAAGTATATTAAAATTACAAATTTCCTTACCCCAGCTTTGCCCAGACCCTCCTCACCACCCCTCACATCCAAATTCACACCATTTCTCTCTCTCTCATTATAAAAATACTCATCTAAAATATTAAATTAAACTAAACTAGAAGAAACCAGAAAAAGACAAAATTCTCAAACAAATAGAAGAAAAAGATCCAAATACAAATCAAAAGAAATACATAAAGACTGAGGGACACACATGCTTGCACACAGAGAAATCTCATAAAAACACAAAACCAGAAGCCATAATATATATACTATAATACACGATACACATACTTTAAAGGTTAACAAAACAAAATCCCTGACACAGCATTATGACACAAAGCAAAGAATCTCTGAAAAAGCCATTGACTTTTTTTGCATTGGCCATCTACTGTAGGGCATGGGGCCTGACTCTAACAGTGGTTTATCTACCCAGTGGGACTTCATTGTAGGAAACTTAAATTTTTGTTTGCAAGTGGTTTTCAACTGGAGATAGTTTGTGGGTTAGGAATAACATCAGTCACAAATTTGAAAGAGGAAAAGTAGCTTCAAGAAAGGTCAGGGTTTTGGGCAAGCCAACAGTCTTAACAAAAGTGGTTAATGAAAGAATATAAGGTCATCGACATTTTTAACTTCATCAATGCCAAGATTAGCATTATATTGTTGTTCAAAATAATTAGTATCTTCATTTAAAAGATACGTGATTACAGTATAATTTAAGATATGCATTGTAGAAATATTTAGTTACTTGTACTTTATAGTCACTGGAGTGGGAGATGGTTACCACTTATTGCTTCAAAACAGGCAGAATTTACTGACCTTCCACAAGCCTAAAACCAAAATGTTAATGCTTACTGTGGGACAATGGTCTGTAACCTGTTACTTGTATGTTAAATAAACACTGATCGGGCAGTAGCTAGGCAGGAAGTATAGGTGAAGTGACCAGACAGGAAGTAGATGTGGGTCAACAAGAATTCTGGGAAAAGGAAAGTTTCAGCCATCACCCATGATGGGGGAGAGTCTTCTGTTTTGTGTTAATTTCATTGGTTATATGAAGAGACTGCCTTGGCCCTTTAATAGGACAGAAAATTAGGTAGGCAGAGTAGACAGAACAGAATTCTGGGAGAAAGAAAGCCGAGTCAGGCAGTCGCCATGATTCTCCCACTCCAGTCAGAAGCAGGTTAAGATCCTCCCTGGTAAGCCACCTTGTAGTGTTACACAGTTTATTAGAAATGGGTTAGATCAATATGTAAGAGCTAACCAATAAGAGGTTATAACTAATGGGCCAGGCAGTGTTCAAAAGAATACAGTTTCCATGTAATTATTTCGGGTAAGGCTAGCCGGGCTGAGGAATGCAGCCCGCTGCAGCTCTATCAACAAAGTGGTGCCCAACGTGGGGCCCGAACCCATGACCCTGAGATTAAGAGTCTCATGTTCTATCATTTGAGCTGGCACTCAACGTGGTTAACTAATGCCACATAAAACCTGAGAGAGAATTTAAGACAGCTTTTTGATGTTTCTGGGTTGTGTGCCGCAAAGAAATTGTCCTGACTCCGCAGCAGGAAAAAAACTGGCTGTTTTAAAATGCAGGCTTTCTGGGCTGTGCCCCCATTGTAATCTCTGTCTGGCTCCTGGGGGAGACAGAGCTTTTGAATGGAACATTTGGAGTAAAGTGCTACGATTTGTTTGATCGCAACTAGACTCGCTGTGTGCCTAAAAGGAAGTCATTGCGTGCAGCGGCTCAGAGGCACAAGCAGCTCCACCATGCTAGTGGTACAAGGTGCAAGGATCAGAGGCACAAGCGGCTCTGCCATGTTGGACTGGGCGGGGCAAGCAGGCAGTACCTGTTTTTGACCTAGGAGTGTCACAGCTTAGATTCTTAAGTGCTTAACAATTTAAAACTGCAATACAAAGTGCTCTTAGATAGTAAAAAAATTACAGATTCACAATAGGACAGATTCAGACCACTGAATAGATCACAATGTTGAATGAGTGTACGTAGGGTTGAGAGAGAGAAAAACAAATAGAGAGAGAGAATAAAGTTAATGCCCTTAAAAAATAAGGGAGGGTAAAGTCTTTAAAGAGACAGAGTACAGATAGTTATAGATTAAAAGAAATAAAGAAAAATAAGCCACGTAAAAATGGAAAATTCACAGAAAGTCTGGATTATGTACATTGTGTTTTCTTTAAAATTTTTGACTGTGAAGGAGCTAAGTACAGAGAGACACTTCATTATATGGACTGCCAAGTGGAACCAGAATGGATATCATGAGGGTATGAATTCAGAATTTGGGTCTAAGGATATGATGCTTTGGAAAGGGTCTTCTTTTGTTTTCACAGAGGATGAGACCCTGTGGATCGCTTCTATCCCAATATGGTATGATAGACCATGCCCTCCTGAAAGGTTGCTGTGAACACCTTCAGAAAATTACTTCATTCAACTGCCAACTGAGATGAACCTGGCACACAGATTATACCATGAAAGACCTAATTAACGATGCCCCCATTCAGCAGGAAGCCGTTTGGAGAGAAAAAACTGCGCCCATATTCCCAGATATTGTTTATAAATGTTCTTTTACATTAAAAGGGGGATATGATATAGATATGAATAATTTGCATTGGTGTGGATTTTAAGGTCAATTTTGTTATATGTATATGTATTTCTGATCTTGATTAAGGTATTGTGATTGTGTAGTTCATTTAAAAATGTAATGTTTAATTAGGAAATGTAGGTTGCTAATGGATAATCATCAATAATAGTCAAATTTGTAGTCATGTTAGTTAGATTTTCTAGATATATAGAGATATATTTCAGTTAGATAGGCATTCTTCATATCTTTCAAAGACTGCAGAATATGGCATTTAATGTTTTAATAAAGTAGGAATTTTCATGACAA